>LWDY01000064.1:600000-1107500 GCA_001624995.1 Puccinia horiana | reverse complement strand
AGTCAAGTCACTCTGGTGACATAGCTTTGAAATATTCTGATTGACCAATTCATCCTCCTCATAACCAAGTATCCCTTTGCAAGATGGTGATACATAAAAGAGGCTGCCTTTGAGAGAGATTGCGAGAATCAAATCACGGCTCTGTTGATGGAAAGTTACAAAGTCAATTTTTTTGAGGTGATGAGTTGTATGTGTGGTCAGTTGCTAGGAGAGGACCATACGTACCTCTTGCACTACAGTCTGGTAGTAGCAGGAGGTTTTGGACATGTCAATCATTCCATCATGGACCTGAGCAGTCGAAGAAGGCGAGATTGAATCTGGAGTAATTTCTCGCGTTGGTGCAGACAGCGAATTAAGGGGCTTCTGGGACGTTAAAGCTTCTATGGCATTGGAGGCACTGCGCCGCTTGGCCAAAGAATGATTTGGTCGCGTTTTTGGACTGGGGGGAATACCTAGTCCACCTGTGACAACAACAAAGTTAAATAAGGTTAACATAAACCTATTATGTGGATGTGAACCGAATTTTAGGAATTTCAGAAATCAAGAATGGCATGTGGACCAACTTGTATGCGCTGAGATGTCAGCCTGAAAGCCAACAAAATGACTGATTTCTGATGTGTTCCAAGCAATCGGAATGACAGTGACCAGATTGAAGAAGGCTTTTCCGTCCTTACGGTAATTGACAATTGAGGATTGAATTTCACGTCTGGCTTGGATGTGAGAGCGGATCTGAAGGGTTGCAGGGCAGTTGATGACCTGATCATTTGATTTTTTGACCGCGTTTGGGTTGAAAGGTTTCTGTAAGAATCGACAGTTTTGACCGATAATTTCTTCGGTCTGGTAACCGGTGAGTACACTGAAGCTTGGAGTGGCAAAGATGATAGGAAGATCGTTCTGCCTGGCATCCACAACTACCAGAGCAGCTGAGGTATCGACGGCACCAATATTGACCTTGGGATGTGGTCGATCAACGACCCGAGCCAAGGCACCGATGAGATCGAATCCGGTTTGAGAGTATGGATTCTCGGGCAATTTGAAGTGTTGGGAGAAACCATATATGGGACCGGGTGATTGGGGTTTTGATTGCGCAAGTGAATCGGAAGAAGTGGTGAGAAACTCATCCATGTTGAGTTCGGATGCATGCCTGGATGATGAGGTGGTGGGTGGGGTGATTGCAGATGAGCCGGCATGAGCAGAATTATTATTTGATGATTTGCTGATGGGTTGAGAGGAGATGGAGTTATTTTGACTGGTGATTGAGGGTGGTGGCAGATGATGATTGATATTTACTGATGCTGTTGTTGATGAGGATGAGGATGACGTGGTTGTTGGCAGTAGTGGAGGAGGTTGTTGATCAGTTGTTGGGTTGATGGGTGTTGGTTGAGAGCGATCGGCAGATGATAATCGATTTGAATGATCAGGATATGGTAAGTTGAGCATTGGCTCGGCGTAAGAGGGACCGTCGAGGGAGAGTTGGTTGGATGAACCTTTTGCAAAGGTGGGCATGCTGAACATGGGCTGCTCGGGTGAATGGGTAACAGAGTAAGGCTTTGAGACCTGATCGAAGCTATTATGATGGTGGTTGGGGTCATCAAACTGATGGATGAATTGACCAGAGTGATGATGGTGATGATGATCAGAGGAGATGAGGGGATGAGAGTAATTTTGGTGTAGCTGTTGTTGATGTTGTTGATGATGATGGAAATCTTGTGGGAGTGGTTGGTCATGATGATTGTCGGTTGAGAAGGATGATTGATGGAAGAAGGCAGAGGAGAGGAACTTTGGGTTAGTGAAGGTAGTCGATCCAGAGAATGGACTGGATGAGTTTTTGCGCTGTTGGTTGGAAGATGTGTGAGGATCGAAGCCTGTTGAAAGAGCGAAGTCAGTATATCTTATCTTCTTGAGAGAATCGACAGAAGATGAGAGTGGTTGTACATAGGAAATCCATGAGTGAATGAGAGAATGCAGCCATTTTGCTGGTAAGATGAGGATGAGGATGAGGATGATGAGAAGGAAGTGGTCAGGAGCACTTTCTTGTTGGTGGTGACGGTCAAGAGGAAAACCGAGTGGGCTGGTTATATATGCGCTGATGACGTAATCCAGAAAACGGTCAAGAGGAAGAATAAAAAGACCACTGCGCCATACTAAACACAAACCTTGTAGGTCAGCCCCATTCGACGGACCTCCTCGGCTTTGTGCCATCTGGCTCGGCTTCTGTTCATCGACAGCCAGTACACCCTCATCTGACCGAACAAGTACAGCCCCATCGCACTTGGAGATCCTCAGTCTTGATTCGTTCCTCTCAGTCGTTTGCTAGGATCCTTTCGTTTCGTTTATGGTTTTGTCCCCGTGGGCCTTGTGGAGTCTTTTAATTAATTATGATTTTTGAGACGGAGAGACAGAAAAGTCTTGAAGTCCCGTTGATAGGATAAGTTTAGCTCATCCCACCAGTACTACATAGTAAGAAGAGTATGTACTGCTTGTCCTTGTCAAATTCAAAATAATCAAATAAATAAACCTCAAACGGGTCTGAAAGCACTGCGCGCTCTCTCTCTTCAACCAATCTCTGCATTCCCGAACCTTGCCGAGCCTTGTACAGTTGCGGATGGCAAAAACCTGTAGTGTTTTTTGGCCATATCCGAAATTTTAAGGCAAAAAATTAGAAAAAAACTCAAATTTTGAGGGTCAAAACCCACCAAACCAGCTGTAGACGACCAAGATATTGCCTTCAGAGCTTGATTTTAGTCCACACATGCCTCCTTATGCCTCTCCAGAAAGCTGATTTGGTGTTTGGTAAAGTGAAAACCATAAGTTATAAACCCAAAAGTACATACTTATGGGTTTAAGTGTGGCTTTAAGGAGCCTTGTCCGAAATTAAGGCTGCAAAATAAATAAAAAATAAAAACTACTGGGCCAAATCCTTAGCACTTTTAATTCTGAACTCTGCACATCTGTGCAAGTCCAAAAATTTAATAAAAATATGTGTATGCATAATTGGACCCCCGGGGTTAGGCCCTGCGTCCAGAATATTGTTTTGCCCATGGGCCCCTACAGGTCTATGCCATCCGCAACTGTATCTCCAGTCTGTCCCGCAATACCGTCTCCAGACTCACAAAATAATCTGACTGTGCACTTTCTTTACAACTCGTCTTATCTGACAAAACCAAGCAAATCTGTCTCTCGTCATAGGCTCAGGCACTCGTGAAGCTCCTCAAGACAGCAACTTACATAGAGAACCCTTAAAAAAACCAATGTTTACCCATAATTTTATCCTATCAAACACAAATGTCTGTACTTGGGGGTAAAACAACATCCTTCTTAACTTCAAACCTGCGTGTTCACTGTTTGGGTATGATGAGCCTCAAGACTCTGGTATGAAACCCCCCAAAAAAGACCCTGAAAAATGCATGAACAATCAATCCATAAAAGCTTATCATCATCACACAACACACAACACATATTAATGAAACTCAATCAGTCCATATAATAGGTCCCCCAATTTTTTATGGGCCCATATCAGTCACTGCATGAGGGTGTCACCCTGCTATTGTTTTTTGATATGGTGAGTATGGTAATGCATCCACCTAATAGACTAATAATCTGTTGGGTTGGATTGATGAGGTCCATTCAAACTATTCACAGATTGTTTGTCCAGTAGTCCAACCCATTCATTCATGCACACCACCAGCATCATTGGCAAGTAAAACTGGGATGCATTCAAACAACTTGGAATTGGTTGATTGCAACTCATGATTTCATACAAGTCCCAGTAAATGTCACACGGCATCTTGTACAAGAGACGGGTGGGCACTATTTGAAGGAAAAGAAAGGAAAGAGATAGCTTCGAAGAGAGGACTGACTGTTCAAAGATCTTATTTGTTTCGAAGAAGAGTTACTTAGGCTCAGAGGGACTTAGAGTAGAACACTGAAAGGGTTCACAACGAGAAGGCTCAAAGAAGGCTGAATCAAGTTGTGCTAAAACTATAATCTTATTTTGATGAGGAAAGATGGAGAGCATGGAAGCAGACAGCTTGTATAGTAAATACAAGTAAGGCTACATAGGTATGACATAGGTTCGAACAAGATGTGAGGTCATAGGGTCAAAGCAGAAGAAATGAAAAGAGGTCAAGCAACACCAAGGCAAGGAGTCCATGACTAGAGGACCAAGCAGGGGTAAGTGTTATGAGTGTGAGAGTGAGTGAAATGAAGTTTGAAGTTTGAGGACTGTGAGTCGAAGTTTGAAAGTTCAAAGAGGAAATGCGTGAATCCGGAAAAGGAAGTCAAGCGCATGAAAGAGTAATGCCGAAAAGAAAGGAAGACCGGTGAGAGGGTTAATGGTCTTGCTTTTGTTCGCATAACTGGAAAGCAATGTGTTATCAAATCTTTAAAGGTTTGGAAAGTAACTTCGAGAGATCACTGAAGATTCCTGATGGTGCATAGGTGATATCATATGCAACCCGAGGATTAACCAATAGCTTGAAAATTGCTGATGGCAAAAAGCATGGTAGAAAAGCATCCTTAGCCAAATGCAAGGAAGATCCAACTGCGAGATCCTGAGTGCTGATTCTGTTGTATGACAGGTGCCTGGGGTATAAAAGCGAAGGTCCCAAGAGCAATATTGTCCAGAAAACCATCCACAATCATCTATCCCAACCCTCCCATCCAACACATCCAACCATCCTACTAAATACTACTACCCACCATCTCAACAATTTCTAACAACACCACTCCATCCAGCCCACAACTACAAAGTTGTCCTACCACCCTGTTAGAAGGGTTTTGTCCCTACTATCCAGTTCCTCCCTGCTTGTGTGTACTGCGAGAAGAAAGGTTTGGTGTGCGGACAGTCGACAAAGGCAAATGGGAAGGGAAAAGCGGAGAAGTGCGAGCTGTGCCGGGTTTGAAACACTGAAGAGAAAGGTCCGGGATATGGGAGACAAGTGTGGGCCAATCTGAAGACTGGTTATACCAGCGAATGGCCGTATCACGCCTATTCCACATCACCACCAGTTTCGATGGTTCCAGACAAAGAATTGATCGGAATCAAAACATCAAGTGTTGTTGAGGAGCTTCAAAACTGGGTTGAGAAAATTGATCCAACAGGTGAGTGATGGTTCGAAGAAAAAAGGAAAAGATAAGAAGAAAGAAATTGATGACTTTTTTTTTCAAGGGGATGATGCGAGAGCAGAAACAGAAGAAGAAGAGTTTGAAAGAGAAACAACCAGAGGAAAAGAATCAGAAGAAAGAGAAGAAGAGAGGGAAGAGGCCAAGGAGAGCGGCAAAGAAAGTGAAGAAGTCAACTTTGAGGAAATTGTGAGGGAGCTCGAAAATGCGGAGAGGGCCAAAAAGGTCGAAGGATCGGGGCAAAAGTGCAAAAAAGGTGTCGCGTCAAATTTCAGACAAAGACAAAACCAAGTCCGTTGAGGTTGTTACCAAGAAACTGAAGATTCGAATTCTGGGGTCACCCGTATACAAAGAATTTTTGACTGCGACCAAAATTGTGTGAGATCTGGCGGGGCTCTCCGGGGGGTTTTTGGTACTGGACGAGTTGGAAATTGACAAAGGGTTTCCAAATATCAAACAAGAAGTCGGCGGGTCGAAGGAGAAGGGAAAGGGTAAAGAAAAAGAAGTGGAAGTGCCACAGGAAGAGGAGGGAGAAGGGGAGGTGAAGTGGTCATCAGACGGCGAAGAAGAGGTCAACGTCAAAGGTGAAAGGAAGAAGGAATTGCGAAAGCCAATGGCAGAAATCAAGGCTGAGTTTGCAGGAACAGTGGCGGCTCTGATGAAGATGGTGCCAAAAGGGGTGAAGGAGGAGGCGGAAAAATTGAGAGATGGATTAAAAGAGAAATATGAAGGATTGTCGAAGAAGATGGGGGATATAATAGGAGAGATGTAGCATTTTTTATTTTATTTATTTATTTTTTATATTACTTTTCTTGTGAATATTTTAATTCTATTAGATTTTTTTTTTTTTTTTACATATTTTTTTTTGAGAGAAGAGAGAAAGTGAGTCAAGGAAAAAAAGAGAAAGTGAGAAAAAAAAGAGAAATAAAAAAAGAAGAAAAGGGAGAACAGAAGGGAAAGACTATGGTCGAGGAGTGAAAAGCTTTAAGTAGGTCAGGACAGTTCATGAGATTCAAAGCTGGTTCCCACAATGTGTGATCAGTGTCCTCCATATAACTAGACCATTCAACTAGGTATTGGATTTTACCACACCTTTTCCGGGAGTCAAGAATTTTTGAAACCTCCCATTCAAGATGATCTTGAATTTCGACAGGCTCTGGAGGGGGCAGGGATTTACCAGGGAAAGAAGAGAAACATGGAACACTGGGTGGATGTGAGACCAAGAAGGGGGAAGCTTGAGTCCAAAGGTGTTCTTCGAAACAATTGATTCAATTTCGAAGGGGCCAAATTTTTTCTCTGAAGGGAAGGTTGGGTTGATCTGATGTTTGAGTAGTTGAGCCAGAGGAAGTCGCCTACTGCAAAAGTCGGAGGTTCAAGTCGAAGTCGGTCAGCGGCAATTTTGTATTGTTCGTTGGCGGCATCAAGATTCTTCTTGATGTCTGCTGGACGGAAGTGATTTTGGCGAGGTAGTTGGCAGCCGGCTTCAAGTTGTCCATGTGGATGGAGTCGAAGGTTGGATGTCGTCCATACAGAGTGAAGAAGGGAGATTGCTTTGTGGCCGAGTGAGTCGAATTGTTGTAAGAGAATTTGGCCAAAGGAAGCCAGGAACTCCAGTCATCTTGCTGGTAATTGACCACCATTCAAAGATAATGCTCCAGTATCTGATTGATTCTTTCAGTTTGGCCATCTGACTCAGGGTGATATGCGGTGGAAAGATTTCAAACAATCTTGAGTTGGTCGCACAAACTGGTCCAGAAGGCCAAAACAAAAAGTGATCCTCTGTCCAAAACTATGTTCAAAGGCAGGCCATGCTTTGAAAACACAAATTCAACAAATAGATTGGCCAAGTCTTCAGAAGTGGCTGTTGTGAGAGTTTTTAGAAAGAGGGCCATCTTCGAAAAGAGGTCCACTATGACTAGCATTGTGTTGAAGCCATTTGAGAGAGGCAACTGCGAAATGAAGTCCATTGAGAGGGAATCCCAGGTCCGAGGGGCAATGGGAAGGGGTTGGAGAAGTCCGAACTTCTTATGATGAGGAGTTTTGTTCCGTTGACAAGTGTAGCACACTGTGACATAGTCTCGAATTTCTTTGGTCATCCCAGGCCAGTAGAAATCCCAAGAGACAAGTTGTTGAGTTTTGTCCTGGCCATGGTGACCTGCGAGGGGAGAATCATGGCAGGAAGACAGAATTTTGAGCTTCATGTCAGCGTTGTCAGGAACATACATGCACTCATTGTAGAGGAGAAGGCTGGTTTGATCATCCAAGGAGAATTTCTTGCGATTTCTGTCTTTCTGAAGGTCAAGGATGATGGATTTGGACTTGGGATCATTCAACTGTGTGAGACGAAAGGTCTCTACATGCTCTCCCACCTCATTGGTAGAGATGGAAAACAGTGTCACGGATCCAGTGGGCTGTTCTTTTAAGATTTGTCGGACGTTGTCTGGGTTTTTGTCGGCAAATTTCTTCCCTTCGGTTGGGTAGACATCCTTGCGTCCGGTACGGAAGGTGATGACGAAATTGAATTGACCAAGGAATTCAGCCCATCTGGCTTGGCGCCAGGTGAGGACCTTAGTAAGCATGAAATACTTCAAGGCATCATGATCTGTGATGACTTCAAAGGTAGAAGAAACACTAAAAAGATAGGTGCACCATTTCTGCAAGCAAAAAATAATGGCAAGGAGCTCTTTATCATGAATTTCATAATTGAGTTCGGCAGCCTTGAGTTTGTGGCTTCCGAAGGCAACAGGGTGCTTCGAGGAGGCCACAAGAGCTTCGGAAAACTGCAACAGGACACCTGCAATAGCATAATCGCTGGCGTCAGTCTCCACTAAGGTGAGGAAAGCACTGTCGAAGTGTCGAAGGATAGGAGCAGTCGTAAAATGATGCTTGAGTTCTTCAAACTCTTTGCGCGCTTGCTCAGTGAAAACATAAGGAGTATCCTTTTTCACAAGCGCGGTCAAGTTTGTGATGGTACCAGCATAATCCTGAATGAATCTGCAGTAAAAGTTGGCAAAGCCAAGAAAGGATTGAACAACTTTTACTGAAGTGGGGTTAGGCCAATCCAGAATATGCTGAACTTTGTCCTGGTCCATGGTAAGACTGGAACAGTTAAGAACATAACCAAGGAAGGTAACTTTGGTGGCATGAAAAACACACTTGGTGCCTTTCGCATATAGATTAGTCTTTGAAGGACTTCTTTGACATGATCTACATGTTCAGTGCGAGAGCGTGAATAGATGAGGATGTTTTCCAGATAAACAACAACACACACGCTGACCAAATCTCCCAAGATTTCATTCATCAAGGCTTGGAAAGTGGCAGGAGCGTTAGTTAAGCCAAAAGGCATGACCAAGTACTCGAAAGCACCATGACGGGTATTAAACGCCATTAAATATTCATGGCCCTCAGCTATCCTGATTAAGTGATAGGCACCTCAAAGGTTGATTTTGGAGAAGACTTGATTGTCAACGAAAGTGGTGAGAAGATGGGACATTGGGGGAATAGGATAACAGTTCTTTCTAGTAACCGCATCCAGTCTGCAGTAATCTGCACAAAGTCGAAGGGAACCATCGGCTTTTGGGATGAAGAGAACAGGAAAACCAGTTGATGAAGAACTAGGTCGAATGAAACCTTTTGCTACATGCTCTGAAATTTAGTCTCGAAGAACTTTGTCCCCGGGTTCCAACAGATGGTAAATAGTACCTTTTTTAGGAACTGGCCCAATGAGATCAATGTGATGATCACATATCCTTTGAGGAGGAAGTTTGTCAGCCAGAATGGAAGAGAACACTGATGCCAATTTGTGATACTCAGAAGGGATTGTTGGTAAAATGTTTTCAAGATCTGCTGGTTCTTTGTCAAAGAAGTTGCCTTCAAAGACTTCTTGACAGGAGCCAGTGGTGATGCTTTGAAGTAAAACTTCTTTAGTTTCGAAGAGAGACAAGTCAGGGGAAGCATCATACACAACAGATGATAGGAAGGTGGAGGAGTTTCTGGATGAATGCATATCATCAGGAAGAGAGCCATTGCTTGACAAGGCAATGATAGAATTCAGGCTGACATGGTCCTGAAGGGAAGAGTAAGGAATTTCACTGGGACTGGGTAAATTTTTAGTTCGAGGGTTAATTACTCCCTTAGACCAATAAATATCTGGGTTCCAGTGCAAAAGAAAATCATGACCGAGTATGGCGTCATCCTTCCCGGTTGCATCTATGATTAAACATTCCCAATCAAAAGTTTGATAGGAAGAAATGGTGAAGGTCCATGTAATTTTCTTTGAAAGAAATTGCATAGGCTTCGAAGAAGAATGATAAGTGAAAACAGGAATGGGTTTTTCCCAAGGAATAGTAGAAAGGGAAAAGGAATCTATCAAAATCTGGCTGACAAAGGAAAGTGTAGCTCCAGAATCAATAAGAACAGAGTAAGGTGAACTATCTCGAAACATAATCAATCTGAGTTGATTCAAGACAACTGTTCTCAAAGAACAGATTTGGACTCAAAAGAAAGAGGATAAAGTGGGTCAATTGGGTCAATGGCACTTGGGGTTTCATAGTAGTTGTTATTACCATTATTGCAACAACTACTCAAGCTTTTCCCGACTGACGGGAACACTTATGACAATCATCTACCTTTTGAGGACCACCACAATACATGCACAAACCATTCTTCATCCTCCTTTCCTTCTCACCAGACTGGAGATTTCCATCCATCAAGATTTTGGTGAGTTTGGAGGGGAGCTTGCTCTTCAGCAGCGGTTTCGAAGGAGTGGAATAGGGTTTTGAAGAAGATTTCCCGGGGTTGTTGGAGGTCAAAGGTCGGTGAGAGCCGTCTTTCTTTGGTTGAGCGGGGTGAGAATTTTCATGCTGTCTTTCTTTCTGACGTTTGTGGTAGCGCACATCAATGAGATCTCGAAGACTGAGGATCTCATTGGCATTGTTCTGGGAGAGGAGGTCAAGGATGCCGGAAGGGAGGCCTTTGCGGAATTGGAACATCAAAGGTCGATCACCCCAACCCGGAAGACAAGATTGGAGGGCTTGGAAACTAGCAATGTAGTTTGAAGCATGGTCCAACTCCTTCATTGACAGGTTGTCAAGTCAATGCTCGGTGGCTCGAAGTTCATTGGGGTTGCCGAACAAGGTGACGATTTGAGCTTTGAACACAGCCCAAGAGTTCATGAGGGAGTCTGGGGAAGAGTCTTCAAGAACCTCCAGATAGGGTTGAACCCAGTCAAATGCCTTGCCTGTAAGGTAAGAGGAGGCATAGATGGTGCGGGAACGGTCATTGGGGAAGGTGTGAGGGTCATTCAGGAAGATGAGTTTGCATTGCTGCAAGAAGATGCAAAGTTTGGCGGGGTAGGTGCCGTCAAAGGAGTCAGGCTTCTTCATCTCCGGAGTATGGAAAGCGGGTCGAGGGGTAGGTTCTGCCAGAAGGGGGACTGTGGTCCGGCCCACAATGGTGGCCAGAAGCTGGATGGCTTCGGCAAGAGATTCATTGGTAGTAGGGGCCGAAGTGTTAGCAGGCGGTTTGGTATTAGGAGCATTCTGAGGACCAAGAGTGTCGAAGTCCTCATCATCTGGAAGATCTCTGTTGTCCTCCTCATTGCGGCCGGATTGACTGCAAGAATTGGAGGAAGAGGGAGGGTTCTGGATGTCAGGGCGACGGCCACGGCCAGTGTTGACATTGGGAAGATCCAGAACAGGAGCACCAGGATTGATGTTGGAGCTGGGGGTCTGGTCGATCCTTGACCGGGAGGAGAACTGTCCATTTGGAGAGAGAGGAATGTTGGGCATCTTGAATGAAGAGAAGTACAGGGAGAAAGAGGGTTTAATGACTTAAGTAAAGGAGTAAAGCCGGAGAAAAATAAGATACTGTCAAACGGCGTCTTGTACAAGAGACGGGTGGGCACTATTTGAAGGAAAAGAAAGGAAAGAGATAGCTTTGAAGAGAGGACTGACTGTTCAAAGATCTTCTTTGTTTCAAAGAAAAGTTACTTAGGCTCAGAGGGACTTAGAGTAGAACACTGAAAGGGTTCTCAATGAGAAGGCTCGAAGAAGTCTGAATCAAGTTGTGCTAAAACTATAATCTTATTTTGATGAGGAAAGATGGAAAGCATGGAAGCAGACAGCTTATATAGTAAATACAAGTAAGGCTACAAAGGTATGACATAGGTTTGAACAAGATGTGAGGTCATAGGGTCAAAGCAGAAGAAATGAAAAGAGGTCATAGCTTCTGAGGTCAAGCAACACCAAGGCGAGGAGTCCATGACTGGAGGACCAAGAAGGGGTAAGTGCGATGGGTGTGAGGGTGAGTGAAATGAAGTTTGAGGACTGTGCATCGAAGTTCAAAAGTTCAAAGAGGAAATGTGTGAATCCGGAAAAGGAAGTCAAGTGCATGAAAGAGTAATGCCGAATAGAAAGGAAGACCGGTGAGAGGGTTAATGGTCTTGCTTTTGTTTGCATAACTGGAAAGCAATGTGTTATCAAATCTTCAAAGGTTTACAAAGTAACTTTGAGAGATCACTGAAGATTGCTGAGGGTGCATAGGTGATATCATATGCAACCCAAGGATAAACCAAAAGCTTGAAAATTGCTGATAGAGAAAAGCATCCTTAGCCAAATGCAAGAAAGATCCAACTGTGAGATCCTGAGTGCTGAGTGTGAAGATGAGTCTGTTGTATGACAGTTAAACTCTACTGTGGATTGGTATTTTATCAGTTGAAACTTGCCAAGTTTAAAAATATTGAATGCTTCCCATAACTTTAACTGGTATACCCTCAACCCATCCAATTATTGAGAAGATTTCACATCTTATTATTACAACACTTCCAATAAATTCTTTTTTTACATGAATCTCTTCCATCCAAGTAATCATCCAATTAATACCATATATTCCACATTGTTCTACTTGTTTTACAATCTATCCTGGCTCATACTTGAATGAATGGAATTCACTCAGAGCTCAGACCCTTTTTGTGTGAAGGCAAATGCCAAAAGAATATATATATACATATCTTGCTTGTGGAGCCCAACCAACACTACCAGCATTGTTATCTGGGTTGATGGTATCCAGTTTTAACTGGGATATACTCAACCCAGTTTAACTTGGTTTCATCTCAACCAATGAAATATAAATCCAAGGTACCTTGGATTTTATATTCCATGGGTTGGAATATAACCCAGTTCAACTGGGTTGAGTGTATCCCAGTTTAACCAGGATAAAATAAACCCAGGTAATAATGCTTCCAGTAAAAATTATCATTTAATTTAAGGAAAAAATCATTTCTTTATAAGCTTTAAGTCATTGGCCAAATATACTTATTCTGAAGCTACCAATCTTTTTCATGCACATCTTAGCCAAAAACAGGAAAAGAAAAGAGAAAGAGAACACCTTATAAATCACATATTAACAACATGAACAAACTGTGTGGAATAGGTGTCAGGTGACATGCAGCTTACTCCAGCAGTTATTCAAAGACGGTGGCAAGGCTGGCAGGTGACAAGGCCAAATTTGGTTGTGACGAAGGCGGAGTGGAGTGTGAACCACTTGGGACTCTTCCCTTAGATCCTCTTGTTTTGGAGCTGGGCTGGTTTCTCTTCTGAGGGCCCTTGTATGGGTCGTTTGGATCGGCAAGGGCGGCAGCTAATTCCAGGCGAGTGCAACACTTGCGCCGACTGAGCTGAGATTGTGAATTTGAGGCTAAAGTTTGCCAGAGTTAGAGGAGAATATCTAAAAATCTTCTGAGTCAAACAACAAACTTACCTTGTGAGCTCACTGAGCCGCCATGGGAGGTCAGTTGAATTGTTGAATTCTGAGATTCCGTCATTTCTTGTGATGGGTTGACTGTCTGAGAACTGGAAGCAGAAGTTTTCCCCACATTTTGTGATGGAGTCAGATTTGTGAATTGACTGGAGGGGGCCGGATTATCACTTGTGGTGCTGGGTTGTGTTGTTATGTTTTCTTTTGGAGGGTGAGCTGGAGGCAGAAGTGTAAGTGATAGATACGTAGATAACTTGATGTGGTGAGGTGGTAGGCAGGGGGATATACATCCACTGGGCAGATGGATATAGATGAACTTAGATGGTTAGCCTTTTGCTAAACTTTGTTTGAAGGTGGCTAAACTTTATCCAAGTCTTGCTGATGTATAGCCTACGTGAACAGTGCTAATTAGAAAGTTTTGAAACTCCCTGATGATGACAAAGGGTCCATTGTGATTGAAGAACTTTGGAGTACTACTGGAGCATCAACAGATGTTACTGAATGTCACCTTACACCTATTCACCTCAAATTTTCCAAGGTGTAATGAGATTCAAATCATGGCTACTCATTGGACCCTGAAACTTAAAGCAATAAAACCTTTTTAATCTACCATTCAAAACAAAACCTCTGGAATTGTTTGATTTTCATTCCTTGTTTTTGTAGATGAGTCAGCATTCAACTTGAATGCTCAGTGGCTGCACATCTTTCAATGGATGAATTGCACAAGGCCGTAGCACATGCAGTGCACCATGACATCTCAGATGTCAATACATGTCAGGTGATATTAAGTGAAATAGCCTGTGACTCTGGCTATAAAACCAATTCTATTTTACTTTTATTACAATGCATACATCTAACAAAAAGGCTAAGTACCATAGTGGCCACCACTCTTCTATGGGTATGGAGAAAGGGGACCAAAGGTAGTTCAGATGGGATAAGCTTGACTTTGATATTGTACATAATTTTCAATGCAAAAGTCAAAGTGGATTTATAATTTCAAATTGTATTATCACAGGAGATAAAGTGCAGTTCTCTTCATGTCACCTGATGTGCATGGACATCAGATTCTTCATGGTAACAAAGAAATAATTGGTCATGGTGTTTTCTGGAAGATTTTGACTTGGTGTGTGTATCCTTTTTTTATCATCCAAGGTTTTGGTTGGTATTTATGATTCAGGAAGGCAGTGGATGACTTCCCTTTGATCTACAGCCCCCCTGTAGAGACATACGCCAGAGCTTATTTGCAGTTGAAAATCTAAAAATTTAGCTTTTCCCCTTCTAAATTAAGTTCTGCAGGGGCTGCAGATGGCCAAGGGAAGTCTTCCAGTAACAGTTGTTAATTCTAGAGCCCAGAATGAGTGATCAGCAGGCCGTTGATAAAATGGGCCTAAATAATTCCAGAAAGGTTATCAAACACAGGTGGGCTGTAGATCTCATTAGTATTGCAATTGAAACTGGTTTTGATGTGTTGATTGCTTGAATACAACAAAAGGTGAGAAAACAAATGCTTGAATCCAACCCCAATTCCACTGTTTTTTTGGTTCTGTGACAAAAAGAATGCCCAACAGGATCTTTACTGTGATATTGTTGTTTTATGATGTGCTCATCTCAATGAAAACTTCATTGGTGATGCAAGATTGTTGATGGGGGCTGCCATTTGATTGCCTATTTTTGTTGAGAAATTGGAGGACTTGCCTTTGAATTACATCCCCCCTGTAGAGCCAGATCTAGTTAGATGCTAGAGTTTATTTGAAGTCAAAAACCTAGAATCTCAGATTTCTGACATGTAAATTAAGATCTGCAGCCCCTGCAGATGGCCAAAGGCAGTCCTCCATTTTTGGTGAATTTACATGTGTGGAAATTTGAACTCCCTCTTTTAAAAAGAAGAGGGAAATTTACTTTTCAGAATTTTGAAATCTTCTAATTAGTGTGTTTGTAGCTGCATAAAGCTCAGGGAAACATATTTTCATGCAATTATTGTTTCCAAATACAAAAGTAGATAAACAACCAAAAATAAAAGAAACTTGGACATTCAATGAAGTAATCACCTTTATAGGATTCAATTTCATCAAGAAGCCCTATTTCCATATCAGCAAGACACACAAACCTCTCCAAAAAGAATTCACATCACAATGGTGAGCTTTAAAAAAGTGATACAGGAGCCAAGGCACATTTAGCTTAACTCTCATAATTTGTCTTATGTGGAGACAGATGATTTGTAGGTGAGGGCAAGAAACTCCTGGTAGACTATGGATTGGTTCTGAATGGAGATGGATTTGTAATAAGTTAGCAAGGCCTTCCAGATCAGGAAGAGATCTTCCATGTTAGCTGGCGTAATGAACCTGTGATGGTTGGTCTCGCTGATGCACTGGTAAAGTATAACAGCAGCTCAGATCCTTCAATACATCCAGTCCTCTTTCTTTTCAGAATCCATGGGTGCTTTAGGATTGGTTAAGACTTTGTACAAGCCGCACTGCATACAATACCCCTGGACTTTGATTTGCCAGGAGGTAAAGTTTGATCCAGTTAACAAGGGTATTTTTTCCAGTCTGAAATGCTTCCACGTATATTGAAAGACAATGTTGTTGTTAATTTAATTGGAGCACGGCTCATAACCTAATGGGCACAGAAGGTGTATGTCACGTATCGTTTAAAATAGCAGAGTTGATGTGAAACAACATCAAGCAGCTTTGAGGCTGGGAGAAAGGAACACAGGCACACCTTTGGCCGTAGAATTGTTTGAGTTGTGAAAATTTAAGTTTGAATTGAGAATCAGATGAGCAATGAAAACAGGTGATGAGGAGAATGGAACAAAAGAGTATGTAGACCTTTAAGATAGTAGAGTTGATGTGAGACAACATCAAGAAGCTTCAAGGCTTGGAGAATGGAACACAGCACAACAGATGATGAGAAGAATGGAATACAACTGGGAGAAGGATAGATTAAGTCATCAGATCATCATGGTTTGTGAGTCTCATCAATTAGAACTCAAAACTAATTGAGCTTTGTAGCTGGTGCGCCACAATGAGAGGAAGCACCTTGAGTTTGAGCTCAATACATGCTCCCAGATTTCTAACCAGCCATAAGACCAGCAAGCTAAAAATCTATGAATTTATCAGGACTTCATTGATTCTGCCTGAATCATGGCTTAAGATTTCATAGAATACAGAAAAAGGCTTGGAATCTTGAGGTTCACCAAGCATTTTGGATGAAGTTGAGCAATGCAGGAGGTACATGGGATAGGGTACAAAATAAGGCAATCAATCAATTTGAGTCAGGCAAGCAATACAAAATTAGGGGTAAGTCCCTCCTTTGGAGGGTTGCTTTGCAACAGCATGTGCGCCCCTGCCTATGAATACGAGGGGCTTCATTAAGTTAGTTTGAGATCATCCGCTCCAAAAAGCAAAATTCAACTGGCAATTGCAAGGTGAATAATGGGGAGGATAGAATCACCAGGGGAAATATGGGAGATATGGCAGTACCCAGGAAAGCCCCTCTGGAACACAGTAATCAAAATGTATGAATTTTTGGTCAAAAACCAAAAAACGTACACACCCCAGATGTATGAATGGCCATTTTGGCCTGTAAGGGTACTAACCCCAAATGTATGGACATTTCATGAGTGGGAGGGGGTAGTAACCAAAGATGTATGAATCTGGGAACTGTAACAGCTTGATGAACAGGCTTGTCTGCCTATCAAGCTAGTACAAGTGCTTCCCATCAAGCTGGTAAAAGCTGTAGCAGCTTTTCAAGCAATGTCTGTCAGGCTGGTAAGCTTGATAAGCAATGTCAGCCAAGCTGGTAAGCCTTGCCAGCAATGCCCATCAAGGTGGTACAAACCCAGCTTGGCAAGCAGTGATGACAAAATGACTCCATCTCATGTCTCAATTACTTTTGCCACCCCTCAACAGCTTTCAGATTTTTTGTGGACCCCCCCTTGGCAACAAAGTAGGCATAAAAAATGTATGATTTTTTTGGGCAAGCTTTGGACCTACACACAAAACGTGTATGAATAAGCACTAAAAATGTATGAATTTTTCAACAATTTGGGAATTTAGGTTACTGTGTGTTCCATAGGGGCTTGTCTGGGTCCAGATATGGCTGACCAGTGACAGCAAAAGTACAAAGGACCCCTTTATAATTTTGCTGTCACTGGTCAGCCATATCCTCCTTATTTCCCATGGTGAATGATTGCTTGACCGCATGATGTGCCAGATTCAGGTAGATCCATTGTTACAATTGGCCTTGGAAAAATCTGCTGGGAAGATGACTTTTGGGATGGTGCAATTTTTCTCCACCAAAACTTGCATTGACTCTCAGGCCAAAAGTATAACTTTACTGGCAAGCCCCTCCTTCAGGGGCTCGCTTTGTGAGTGGCGCCCACACCAGTCTTAGGTCACCCAAGCTTAACAAAGCCTCTTGTGAGAGGCCCCCAGACCTCCCTGTGCAGTAGGGCCAGGACTTGTGTTAAGTTTGTAGGTCACCGGCCCTCCAATGGAGAGGGCTTGTGTTAAGCTAGGCAATTGCTGTGGAACCGAGCTTAGCAAAGCCTCTCCCAAAGGGAGAGGCTTGCATGTTAAGTCGTTTGCTTGGCTTGAGTGGTTAAGGTTTGCACCCTCAAAAAACATCTTTTTTGACTTGTAAAATTTACCATCAATCAACCAATTTATATAAAAAAAAACTGAAAACACTGTTTTTTAGCTGCACTTCTCCTTTTTTTTGAATGTTTTTTTGTTTGTTTAACTCCCTTTCCCCTGCTTTGTCCTCATGTTTTGTTTGAAACAAACCATTTTTTTGGGGTTTCTTTTTTTTTTTTTGGAATTTCAAGATCAAATATGATCTTCAGGATACATCCAACTATGCACTTGTCGAGTAGGATTTTGAGGTTGAATTAAGGTTTGAGGACATATAGAGTTATGTGGTGATGAAAATCTTGAAGTATGGATGTGCAGAGGACAAACTTTGCGTCTCTGGTGGATTATGGAACTGAAATTTTTGGGTCTCCATGTGTTTGGGAAAAAATTCCTACTGGAGGGCAAGAGGGAAATGTTAATGTTGGTGGAAGGGATATAAAAGTTCAGATGACAGGCTATTGAAGGGTGCAACGTGCACCTCCATGGCACAATGGGAACATTGTGTAATGGTTGATTGAAAAAACCTCCAGCCAAAATGTCCCACCACTCAAGCCAGCATTGCAGGTTTACAAGTAAGTCCCTCCCTGCGGTTGGGCGGCTCTGCCGCGTCTGCGACTCCACCCGCAGACAGAGGGACTGTTAAGTTCACTGTGGAACCAGCCCTGATGTTTGCGTGTAACTGTAGTTGATAGAAAAAAATCTTTGATTTTTTGACCAGAAAACACTATGAAACCTGATTTTTTAACTCAAGTTAGTGAATTGATTTGGGTGAGGAGAGATTAATATGCTGGGGAAATACATAATGAGAAAAGAACAAGAAATGTGTCTTCTAGTTGTAGCCAAGACTGGTAAGGAGAAACAGAATTGATCAGTATGTAAAGAAGTTCTTCAACAGGCTCGTTTAAAGGACCTGGTGAAGAAAACTTGAATTTCTCCCGCGTTTCCCTCATTTTCCCATCTATAACCTTAATAAAGGTTTGGGAAATGAGATTTAAACGGGATGAATCTCATCATGGAAGATGAAACGACTCAGAAGGAACTTAGAGAGGGAGATGTGGTGAGGGGCCATAAATCAAGTGCGAGGCTTCCCACCAGAGGGCAACCTTAGAATATCGTATTACTTTCAAGCGGGGCACTGATTTGACGCCAAGCAGCAAGAGCTACATAGAGGTCAGCAAAAGGATATGGATGTAACTTCTCTGTGAAGCCAAGACTGGTAGAGAAGAGCAGAATTGAGCAAAAGAAGAAGTACTCAGGAATCATGAAGATCCGAGCGAAAAGATCAATTTCTCCCGCGTTTCCCCTCCTTTTCCCATCTGTAACCTGAATGAAGGTTCGGGAAATGAGATTTAAACGGGATAGTATCATCATATGTGATGAAAGGCCTCATAATCTTGATGAGGGGCAATTTCTCAAGGACTGACGACGTTGTGATGCAGGTGTTCATTGAAGCTTGCAGTCAAAGATCAATCAAGATTACATGGGTAGTCATGAAGGCTGAAATTAGGCTTCAACAAGAGAAGGGGCACCTCGGGACAAGTTGGTGATCACCGGTCCAGCAGCCTTGTGAAACTGTGGATATAAGATTGATTAAATTAACAAGTCACTCTTGAGGGCCCGAAGATCGTTAGAGAGCTTGTGATGACTCACTTGAACATAAGCGCCGTCCAGCCTGATTCGTCCTTCACCACGGAGTTTTTGGTAGTCGGCACGCGAAAGATCGGTGAAACCCCACTGGAGGACAAGTGGCCGAGTTAGCCAGAGCATACAGGTAAGGGTGATTGAGGAGAGTGGGACAAACCTTCTTGGAAACGATGATCTTCTGTTGACCAGGGAACTTATACTGAGCTCGTCGCAAAGCCTCCATGACGACGGCCTTGTTGGAGTCCTTGCATCGAATACTGAGCAAGATTTGACCGATGTTGACTCGGGCAACGGTACCATAGGGTTTTCCCCAAGCACCACGCATACCAGTTTGGAGTCGATCGGCTCCAGCGCACGATAACATCTTGTTGATACGTACGATATGGAAGGGGTGAGCTCGCACACGGAGATGGAAAGAATCCTTTCCGGAGGTCTTGGTGACGTATTTGTTGCAGGTAATGCGAGCAGCTTCCAAGGCTTCGGAGGACAGCTGTTCCTTCTCGTTGGAGACCAAGTGGGCGCAGAATGGGAACTGAAGAAGCAGCGAATGTAAGATAAGATGTTTGGCAGATGAAGGTAGAAGATAATCAACCCACGTCGTCAACGTTAGCCTTCTTACGCCCTAGATCGTAAATTCTGATCTTCGAGTCCGGGCAACTTCGGACGTAACGCGATTTAGGGTAGGGTTTGTTCTTGCAGTAGCGGTAACATTTTGCTGGTCTTCTGCCCATCTTGAAGGGAAGAACTCGGGTGCTGGAAAGGAAAAACGGTTGAGAGGAATGGTAGAAGTTAGTGAGCACATGGTGAGATAAATAAACGAGGCTGAATGAGCTGCCAGGAGGCCGTCACACTCACCTGGTCGGATCCGGCTGGTGGTCGGGTGCAGAGATGGGCGACCGTTGGCTTGGCGAGCTGTGCGGGTGTGGTGAGAGTCCGCAACCCTAACCAAATAGGTTTGCGGACAGACCCAGCTGGCGCGAGGGGAGTCTTCCGCAGCCGCTGTCCGCCGCGTGCGCATCCAGGTACCAGCCCGGAGTTGGTCCTCTCAAGTCGAGGACGTCTTACGGCCGCTGCCCGCCGGTAGCCCCGTGTTAGTAGACCCCGTTTGAGCAGTCAACCCTGTTTAAAAATAGGATCCTTCCACGTATCCGTTGCGTCGTTTATCACTCGAATGTAGAGTATGGCTTTCTCAACGGGATTTGGCGTCTGATGATCGAAAGAAATCTCTGTGAGAAGTGCATAGTTTGATTCCCCTTACCAAGCTCTAAATCAGGTGTGCGGCTAAACAGAAAAATCTCAGAGAATTCCCTTTAAAAAATAAAACCAGGATACTTTACTTTCACGCCGATTTAAGTCTTGACTTCGCTGGACGAGAGAGATCCGAGTTATACAATGAAATCCCTACATGCCTTGGCGCACGGTATCATTATGGGTTACATGGCTCTACTACTAGCAGCGGAGAATAACGACTCTCTCCAGAGACTTTTAATAGGCGTGGAAAGATTAGGTGGGTTTAACTCTTGCAGCGATGAACTACCGAGGTTGTTTGTGACTGATAGCTTGACCGGCTATATTTCCAGATGTGGGTGTGACAAGCGCAATCAAGAGGAACGGTGAAGATAGACAACGGACTCAGAAGCAGCGGCGTGGAATCGCATTGGCTGGACACTATCCGTACCCACGCTAAGTTACATGCAAGAATGCAAATAACCAGCCAGAGACCTATAAGAGCAAAGATTGCCTGTTGTTAGTATCTGCCATAATTGTCAAATTACCCCGGCACTACTAATTTTCAGACTGATGTAAACCTCAAATTTCAGAGCTGCAACAAAAATATCGAGCCATCATCTCAGCGAATTGACGTGTAACAGCTGCAAAGTGAGTGGTGAAACAATGATTAAATTTCGAACTTGAGTTGTTCCTATTAACCTTCCGTTTGGACTTTTAATGTCAGCTGTCTCTGGTCGGTAGCAAAGGAGAATTACTCCCCTCCACGAATCAAATTGACCATTTTGAACGCATACGTTTCCTTACCCAAGTCACCAAGCAAAGCTGAGCTTGTTTCATCTTAGTCCGGCAGATCAGCTTCGCCACATGACTGTCGAGATTCTAAAAGCATGTGCATCACACAAGTCCATCAATGTCAGTTCAGTCTGAAGATTTATCCATTTCTCTACCAAAGGGCATTGAATTTCGAAAGCTGAAAGCTGGTGGTAGTTTGGCTTAGATTGCTGTTGACGAGCAGGTGACGTACTCTGAAGAAGATGTAGCCCATGGGAGTTACGTTCCTCCTTTCACTCTCCTTCTTTTTAGGGGCAATGGTACCAGGTGTAGCTCAAGGACTACCGGGCCAAAATCGGAGCCCCTAGTGTCTTGATGGTTTGCTTTCTGTTCGATAATGTACCGTTCGGAAATAATGACCACGCTTTCTCTACAGCCTTCATTTCCAGTTTATTTTGTGAAAACTTTGAGGTTTGAAAGATTCCAGCACATACTTATTTTAGGAAATAAGCGCTATTGAAATTACATCACTAGCTTTTTATTCCTGAAGATATCTCGGGTCATACTTGGTTACCTGAAAATCACCAAAAAGGCCTTGATTGTATCCCTTTCACCTGTAATTTGTGGTAAGAGTTGGACATGGTGCACCAAAAGGGTATCTTAAATCATGGAGCTATTTTCCACAACACTGGTAGCCCAGTTGATTGTTAGAATTCTGAGCCATGCCCCCAAGAGGGCTTGATCCTTTTTTATTACATTTCCTTCTATTATATTCTAAAGCTCTTGTAGACCCACAACTCAGCCCCTCTTGTTGTAGTATTTCAGTTCATCCTCTATGAAATACCATAGTCACTTAGTTCTGAGCCCATAGTAGTCAGACCTGCTCCGCTGGAGACTTCTGATCTGCTGTTCTGAGTCCCTGAGCATCTTGTACTCTTGATTTTCATCAGCTCATTCAAATCTCCTCCTGGCCTTTGGCCACAAATCTTTCATTGATCACTGATCACAAATCTCAAGGCAGGAACATACATTTTTGATCTTTAAATTTCAATTTTTCAATTCACTTTTCAAAAAAAGAAAAAAAAAAACGGGCTAGATGAAAATGAAATTATTTATGAAATCTTGCCAAGAAGGGGTGCCTGTATGGGAAATAAGGAATATGGCTGTTAGGTTAGATGTACAACTTCTCAGTGAAAGTTATTGTAGCTAGCTGGATCAATTTGTACTTGCAAAACCTCTCCCTTTCTTTTCCTTTTTCTCATCCTCTTCTCCTATCTTTCCATTCTACTCAGGTTTCACAGCTTCACTGCTCCTCCTCCTAACTCCCCAAGCTGATTCTAGCTGATCAAAAACTGTCTTGAGCTTTATCTTTCTTCTCACCACCTGTCTATAAGCTACACCTCTTCATTTTTGCTTCCCGGTAGATGGGAGCACTGTAGTGCCTTGGGGAAAAAACTCTCATTTTGCCACATACAGGCAGTGTTCCTATAATTATTACCAAGAATTGTCTTGGAGCTTACATTGTTGATTTCAGTCCCTTGGTTGCTATAAAATCAGGTATGCGCTCTGACACTTCCAAAGAATCAGTTGAGCACTTTGTGTCCAATGTTGTTGAAATTGAGAGTTGATGAGAGAAAATTGGATGATATCTGAGGAGTAGAAAAAGTCTAAAAAGTAACTTTTTACTTAATCAAAGAGGCTAAAGTGTCTTTGATGGATGTTCAGTGAGGAGGCTCAAGTGTCACTCAGAGGATCTATGTGGCAAGGAAAGAATATGGTATTCAATTTCTCTGTAGTCTGGATGATTTAAGTAGACTAAGTACAAGTATGTTCAAGTTGTGGGATCTAGGACTTGACTACATTGAATATAAAATTGAATAAATAAGAATGGAAAAGGAAAGAGAGAGAGAGACCGTGCAAAATTCCAACAAATGTCAAGTTGTATATGAGGGATTTTTTGTGACATTCAAGCTGAGATTCAGGCACAATACATTAGGGGTCAAAGTCCAAAGACATTAAAATTGATGTGGAACTCTCAGGGATCACAGCTTTTTACATTTCCTTTTTTCCTTGCACTTTGTCTCTGTTCTTTCTCACCCTAAGTCAATTTTCATTTGTGCAAGTCTTTGGTCCAAAGGTGTCCCCAACCTCTCTGGATATTTCAATCAAGCTGCTGTTGAGACCCCATGCAGCGCTTTCATAGGGCTTTTCTGGGACACTTTCCTGTAGAGCCAGGGCATGAGGTGTTCATATGATTAACCTAGATTAGGGTATTACAATGTCATTTTTGGTGGTGGTGTTGAGGAGTGCAGGTGTAGCTTCACTCTTTCCAATTACAGATCAGAGGACCAGGACAGCAGGTCCATATATTCACTCAGGTCTGGTTGGGCCAATATTCATAAGTACAGTCAAACCTGTCTAACCACATACCCCTTGGTGGACAGAATTTGCTATGTGGTGAGGGGGACTATGCAGTTACAAAGTTTCAATTAGGGCAAAAATGAAGATTTGGTGGAAGAAAATGTCTATGTGGTATGGGGGGTTATGCCCTTGTACAAGTATGCAGTTAGACAGGTTTCACTGTATTTTGTCTGGAAAATCCAACTGATCCAAAATTGAAGATCTCTCCACCAGCTGGCCTGACATATGTTGTTGAGTGGTTAGGTTAGATGGGGTAATCTTTCCTATCCAGCTAAAAGTTGTGGTGCTTGTACATGTCCAATGGAAACTCCCTGTTTGGGAGACTCTTGGAGTTGCATGTGGCTGTTTCCCCATGGACGCCAGGTTGCAATGGATTAGGGATTGAGTTTTGGGGTTCAACAATGTTGTCTACCAGTGAGAGTGGGGTTGAATTATGCTTTGGTCTGTGGTGGCCGTGTGACATTATGCTGCAAGTATAAAAAGAAGTTGTTGAAGGAGGGAGTGATAGCAAGCTTGTAGATGAGGGGAGAGATAAGAGTTATGGGGGTGGAAACGAAACAGTGAAAGACCTTTTGGAAATTGCTGTCAGAGGTAATTCCCTTTATGGATGAGTACTTGCTTGAGTGTGGGTGATCTAATACAGCGTATTGCTACCACCAGTTGCAAAACTTGATTAAAATACTGTAACACAGGTATATCACCCTGCACAAGGGAAACTGTGGATGCAAAGGGTGCAATATTCCCAACCAGACTACTCATGTGGTTCATTGCAAGGCAACAGTTTCAAAGTAGCATTTTGAAAAATTAATTGTGAAGCAAACTGGTGTAATTTTGTGAGCCTTTGTCTGTGCTAAATTCACCCACTGAATAGAATATTCAGACAGTGACCCAGTAGAATATTCAGGAACTGGCAACTAAACAAAGAGATGAGAAGGAAGAATAAATTGATTATGACTTGAAAAGTTGTTCACATACAACCAAAAACACACAGAGAAATGCAATCCAAGGAGTGAAGTTTTTAAGTCACATTCATAAATCATATACACAATGATGTTACAGCTTCAGGAAACGCTCTGAAGTCATCACTTTGGAAGCTGTTCAAATTTCATGTCAAGCCTATGGAGAGAAAGATAGGGTATGGGGGTTCTGGGGTCTTGGTGTCTTGGATTGATTACTAAGTTTGTAGATTGAAGGATGAGGAAATTTTAAAATTAACAATACATTTTTCAGACATTCAGCATAAGATGGATGACTTCCCTTTGATCTACAGCCCCCCTATTCCAGAGCTTAATTGCAGTTGAAAAGCTAAAAATTCAACTTTTCCACTTTCAAATAAAGATCTGCAGGGGCTGCAGATGGCAAAGGGAAATCTTCCAATAATTGACTTGGCAGGATTTAATCCAGAAACCTCAGCAGCTTGAAGCTCAGACACTACACTAGAAGTTCTGCCTTCACCAACTAGCACCACATGCAAATACCAGGAAACTATGAAAATTTCAGAATCTCAATGTTTAAGATCACATCCAGTACCAAGTATTACATGTACACCACAGCCCAGTATGTACATAGTAAGAGTTATGCCCTTATTCTCCTGTTCCAATAACCAGTATCTGTCTTGTATCTTCCTGTTTTCCTTCCTGTGACATGTGTGCTCCTCTCTCTACTTAAGCCGTCCCCCACTCAAGTAATTAAAACCATTGATTCTGAGCCTCCTTTCTATTCAAGCATCTTGGAGAAGTAATCAATCAGTCCCTTATGCTCCTTGTTCAAAACATTTCAATATATTTCCCCTTCTGAGTCAGTATATCTAACAAGCTAGTCTATACAGTGAGATTGCATGTTGTATAAGTGGATTTTGAAATAATATCCTAAACTTGCACATTGCATAATATGATGTAAAGGCATATTATGCGCATAGAACATGTGTAAATGATGTTTCTGGAACATGGCCCAAATCAAAATGGAAGAGCTGAATAAAGGCAATCCATCTGTTCATAGTTGCATAAATGCTGTACCAATAGCATGGTTTACAGCTTGGACTTTGTAAACTCCCAGCAGCTCCAATTTGACTTGTGAGTATTCTGATTCCCTCTTTGGAAAAACTCACTGATTCATGCAATACTGGCCTGCTCATTGCTTGTGAGTCCTCCTGAGTGAGTACTGCTCCTGCTACTATGTAACTTGAATCCACTGAGAGTTTTGTTTGTCCAGATTCAGGGCCATAGTCCTGTTTCTACAGGATGATATCTTATTTGATCATCTGCTTCAGTTTCCAAATGCTGTTAGATAGTCTTCAGTACAATCCCAAGTCAAGTCCTTTCTTTTTTACTTTTTGAGCTTGGCTGTGATTGCTGAAATTATTTTGAGGAATATCCTAAGATGACATAGACTCCAAGAAGTCCTCTGACTGCAGTTGGTGTAGCAGGAGTTTTCTACTATGTGGAAATCTTGTTGATCTTATCCTCAGAAATTTTTCTACCTTCTTTACAAACCACATGGCCTACCAGATCCAAATCAGAGACACAGCAGGCAAACTTACCAGAAATAGTTAATCTGGCTTCTTCAATCCTGAATGAAATCCTTTCCAAAGTGATGGTGTATTCCCAAATGAAACTTCTGATTTCAGAGTTTTCTGATGATTTTTCTTTGTTTTAATCACTTTCAGGGCCTTTGATTCATCATCAATGATGATTCCTAAGTTATGAGGCAGGTCATCTTGAAGTATCCACATCATATGGGCCTGGTTAACAGCAACTGAATGGGTGGCCTCTTCAGGTAATCTGGGTCTCAAAAATTTCCAATGATGTTGATTCTGAAGCTCATTACATTTCATTGCATCCTGCCAATATATCACCTAGTCTATAACAAGCTCTTCCAGTAAATAATTCAATCAATTCCTGAGGAGAAGGTGGTCCCCACCCAGTTTCCATAATACCAGCTTTTCAGTACTTGTATTTTATTTTTTGTAATTTGTTTTCTCCGCAGTTTGATGTGTCTCAGATTCTCTCAGATTCTTGTGTGCAATGCCAGTGGCATTGGCCAAATTCCATTTTGTTTTAAAAAAAGGTCGAGAACCTGCTTGAGGCTGCGGCGCATAGACGGTCCGGGGCTGCGGTGGGCGGTTTGCGGCCCTGGTCGCACTTGTTTTTTGTTCCGGAATGAGAGAGAGTTCAGGACGAACCGCCACGACGAACTCACCAATGGCCGAGCCGGATGAAGTACCAGCAGAAACAAGGCAGCCGACAGACCCTCCGTTGGTTTCAGAGGACACGCCGAAGAGTCCGAAGAGTGAGAGCAAGCTGCAGAAAACACGGGGACGACCGGCCGATTCGCCCGATGTGAATCTCTCCAAGACTCTCTCTTACATCCTACGACATGGTGCGGTCAAGGAGAAGCTCGAAATCAGAGAGGATGGCTGTATCAGATTAGACGCCTTGGTCGGTCTTTCTCCGTTCCTCCTGGAAGGAATATAATATGATGCGGAATCTCATTGATTAACATCGGCGCTCGTAACCGCGCTTTCAGCTCGAACGTCCCAAGCTGAAGAACCGTACAATCGACGATATTACTCGAGTGGTGGCTGACAATGACAAGCAGCGTTTTTCAATCATTGAGGAAGAACAGGCCGATGGTACCATCGTCAAGTTCATACGAGCTAACCAAGGGCACTCCTTAAAAGTGACCATTCTTATCCCAACCAATATCATCCCTTCCTTCACAAATTCACAATCATCTGTTGAATCGGACAGGTTAAACGGCCTGATTGGAAACTAGTGACTGATCCCTCCGAGGTAACACTGGCGATACATGGCACATCTCCGAAAGCATGGGAAAGTATTGGTAACTATCATTTCATCTCCTTGACGTGGGTGTAATTTCAAAAAATGAATTTACTTTTTCATCAATCCTGGCCTTGAACAGCTCAAGAAGGCATTAAACCAATGAGACGAACACATATCCATTTTGCCAGGGGATTGCCGGGAGAAGAGGGCATCGTCTGCGGTAAGCATGTGATCGATTGAAATCCTACTTGATGCGCTGGTTTGTTATCTGACCGCTAGGAATAACTGCTCATTATACGTGTTTTTGTGATTTAGGGATGCGGCCAACATGCGAAATTTTCATTTATCTGGATATTGAGAAATGCTTGGAAGGTCGGAGTACTGATGTCTCGATAATCAGCTGTTACCAATCCTCTGACAAACCAACCGGGATCCTCTTGTTTTTGGTTTTTATAATAGACAACATCAAACTTTTTATTTCCTCCAATGGCGTAGTTTTGAGCAAGGGACAGCCGGGCTCGAAATCGATCCCTATAGCGTATTTCAAGAAGGTGATATGCAAGGACGGGACAGTACTATACCCCCTCAGCTAGCGAAGTTGACCCCCAAAAACAGCAGTAGAAAGTAAATATTGACGTGGCTGACTTATAATCCAACCGTCCGCTATATGTATTAAGTTTCAATGACTGCAATTTCACTGGACATACATACATTGATTCCTGAGGGATACTGTTGATTCCGGTACAAACTGTGTGTTGACGAAAAAAATCTTAGTCATGACACCCATGCAGCTCCCGGGGGCGGACACCCATGGAGCTCACAGAGGCGATCCAAGTGTGATAACTGCAAGCGTCCGTTGATTTCTTCGGAATGGTGCTTCAGCCAAGGACAGCCAATCGATTTAGTATTAATCCACTCTCCCAGTCGTTCTTGACCACGACTGGGCTCATGAAGATAGCAACAGCCCGAGGAAAGCATACTGCTATGTAAGAAGATTGCAGTGGGCCAGACAGGCTCTACCTCCCTCATGTACGCGTTACCATCCACGCTCATCACTGGTTACATTGGCACTATGAATTACGAAAGAGACAAGAAAACAAAAGGTATTATGCAAGCGGAAGTGTTATACATACAGACGCTAGTTCAACAGGTTGCGATCTTAAGCAAGGGTTTCTTGTGTGACAAACGTATGGATGAGAAGGATTCGAAACAAGCTGATTTTAAAAATCTCCAATGTCAATGTCCACATGAACTTGACTAGCCACCATTTCTTCAAATTTGCTTAACTGCCCTTTTTCCTTGGTCGCATTGTTATTGATGGCCGATGAAACAGTGGAACTGTTGGGTGTACCAGTAGTCGAAGGGTTGGCACCCTGCGAAGGAGTTGAAGGCCTTTTGCGATAGAGAAAGCGTGGTATCAGCGGAGGACATTAGGAAATATGTCTAATTGGAGTTTTTGATTGACTGACCTGGCTTCATAAGTTAATTTCGGATTAATCTTCACTCTGGCACTAGGATCCACTTTGACCGCCGCACCAGATTCCAAAGCTTTCATCTGCTGTCTGCGCAGCTCGTTGGCTGTTAGTTCAGCCCTGCGAATCTCCTCACGGTTTGCTTTTCGGTTTCGCTCGTTGAGCTCAGACATT
The DNA here is from genome assembly GCA_001624995.1 of Puccinia horiana. Lineage (NCBI taxonomy): Eukaryota > Fungi > Basidiomycota > Pucciniomycetes > Pucciniales > Pucciniaceae > Puccinia > Puccinia horiana. The sequence continues at coordinate 1,078,493 of LWDY01000064.1, read as the reverse complement.
ACCGATTCTGTCTTGACGAAGGCCCCAGATGCCTGCTCCAGTTGTCTAGTTAATTGAGCAACTAGGTCCAAGTTGCCCAGAGCAGCCGCCTGGTCTCGTTCACTCTCCAATCGCAACCTTTCAAATATCGTTAACGTCGTTGGACCGAGTCCTTGGGCACGCATCTCTTTCTTCGCTTTGACTTGAGCCGTGATGTCACTCTATAGTGATCGAGAAATAGAGTTGGGTAAGCGATCAGCAATCAAAAGTCGTGATTCGAATACAGATGTAACTGACCTCTTCTTTTACCCAGTCCTGATACTTTTCAATCATTTTGATTTTTCGAGAGATTTCTTTCTTTGTTGGTAGTCGGACTGCGTGCTTTTGACATTCACCAACAACAAATAACCATTCATTCTAACAGAGCCAGTAGATGAGCAAATCTGAAGAATATCGAGAATTAAGATCAAACAGACCTCTTGGATACTTGAGTTGGAAACAACATCGAGCAACACAGTCTTTTCATCTTTTGCGAGGACTACAACAAGCGCCACTTTAGTTGCTTGCCCCTCCACTTCGTAATACTTCCTGTGCTGGATCACATCTGTTCGGTTCATCAGCTGATGGATAGATCTATTATCAGTTAAGACCGATGAACATTAGGCAAGACGTACTGGTAATTTCGCCCACTCGGTATTTGACCTCTCGCTTAGGGTCATCTTTGGAGAAACCAACAGATACTCTGACCCACATTCCCTTGGCGTATTCTTCAAAGAATTTGGTCGAGCATAGTTCGGCTGCTCTTGAGCGAGTAAGCATGACGGATCGGATATCATTCAAAGTTGCGTTTTCTTCAAATTTTCTGGCGGCCTGCTCTGCTCGGGCAATTTCTCGTTCTTCAACAACATCAATTTCTCCATCTTCAGATCCATCCAAATCACTCCGCTTGCGACGGTATTCAGTTGAATCAGCATCGTTAGGCTAACATAAATAAGGAAAAACAGCTCAGTTCGTGAAGGCGAATCTCACAAATCACTTGCTCACACCTTCGGTCGTCTTTCTTTGGCCTGTCGTTTCTGTTTTAGTTCATCGAGCTTTTGAGACTTTTCAGAAGTTACCCCAATCCGGCTTTTGTCTCTTGCACTATATCTTTTGCCAGATGCTTCGTCCCTAGCTCGAACCATATTCTTGATGTTCTCGCGATCTCTAATCTGCTGTATTTCATCTTGACGTTCTCCTAAGATCGCTTCACGGTCTAGCTCGGACATGCTCTGAATTTTGTGCTTATCTACGGCATCCTTATATATTCCTTCATATGGATAGAGATTACTTGATGTCACTCGGCTTGGACCATCATCATCCTCTGAATACTCGAACCATTCATGGAATGAGACAAGTCAAAGAGCGAATCAGCGTCACGTAAACTGGTTGAGCGTTTCGTATTAGCTTAAAACCTGACCTTCTTTGGCCATACCAGTAACGGAACCTGACGACATCTCCATGTCTGATTCGGTACTGCATAGAATGAATTGAGCTGAATAAGACTCTTGAGCCATTTGAGCTGACGAGAGAAAGGCTCCCCAGAGGACTTACTCCATCTCCATAGTTTTCCTACGTGTTGACTTTCCAGACATGCTGCTGCTTTTCTTGGATCGTTTCATAGCACCATGATGAGTGGGTTGGGGGTTTGGGGGGTGTAAGTCGGCCTGCGAGATGTCGCCTCCGGCGAGGGCAAGGAGCTCATTATCGAGATCAGACATGGTATGGTTTGCACGAGACCGAGGGGTTGTGTAGACACGTGTCCAGTGATATACGACACGAGTTGAGCTGGATCCTGATGGCTTGAAATGCGATTCCAGTTAATCGTTGAGAACAGTCTATGTATAGCGGTATGAGAGACGAGGTGACTCACCTGAAGTTAAATGTTGGCGAAATGTTGAGTGAGGAAGCTACATAGCGTCCAAGCCAAGTGGGCAAACTGGGCTGGACAGAAGTGTCACAGATGTTTCTGGGGGCTTGGCCTTTCACAGAGCCTGAGAGTGACATCCCTTAATAATCACTAGAAAGCAATGACACATTGGCACAGTCATAAATATTGGTGTAATATTGAACACCTAAATCAATCAAAACCAAACTTTCAATACAAATTCAATGAAAAATGTGTAACTTCTCCATTGACAAGTGAAGAATCCATGGATTGGGCCATCTCTAGCCCCATAATAGCAATAGGGGCTTCGAAAAACGACTCCCGAAAATTCGATCGACGACTCCCGCGACCGTGTCGACGTCGGTCGAATTCCGGCCGCAGGCCTGGGAGTCGTCCCTACAAAACCTTGATTTTTTTTTTTAATAATTTTAATCATCCCTGCGGGAGTCAGAACCATAAAACACGACACCCACAGGGGTGTCGATTCACAAACTCCAAACCCAGTTCGGAGTTTGTGAGTCGCGTCCCCTCAACTACACAGCCGAGCGAGCCCGACGCCCTAAGTTCGATTATCGGCCGCACTTGTGACTGAGCCAGAGAAACCCTTCTAAAGTAGGGCCTCGGTCAAGCCGTCCCAATGACCTCTGCCGGCTGGGCTCGCGGCATCTGACAAGTGTGTCCCATGGGTGTGCCTGACTCGTCTGAATGACGAGCCGCCACTGGTTTGGTGAAGCCGCAATGATGACCCCTTGGGGTGGGGCTCGAGTGGGACAATGGCTTCAGATGGTTTCTCAATGTCGAGCCACAGCTCGGCAATGTAGTCGAGGAAAATCCATGTGTTTTTTGCAGGGAGGGGGGTCTGCTCTGGGGGATAACAGAGCTACAAAAAATTGATGTGACGACGAGATTGGAGTCAAGGAAACGAGCGATTGGGATCAATACAAGTACAAGTAAAAAGAATAGAAAAATAAAAATATATGTATACAAATAAATAAAAATTATCATGCAGTAGAAAAAAGACAGTCAATCAATCAAAGCGGCCCATTTATCAGGTACCTCTCGGTCGATCGAGAAAAAAAAAATGTATTTAATCCTTTTTTTGGATGGATCGTTCAAGTGGTGTACAATTACTGATGATGAGTCAAAGGGGGGAGTGAAAGTTCTGGACAACTCACTTTTTAAGCTCGCAATGGATTACTAGCCGGGTAGTTTTGAACGGGGCTGTTGAGTAGAGGGTAAGTCACTCAAGATGTGTGAATGGGGGTTTTGGGATGTGGTAGAATATGGTGAGGAGGAGAGCCGGGCAATCTCCAACATTGTTCGATTTGGTATTGTTTGTGGAAGACTTGTGCAACCCTCCAGCTTTATCTGGGCACCGCAGACAGTGCAGCGGTCAACTTGTGGGTTGATCTCAATGCAGAAATTTTGCTGTATTCGGTTTGGTCAAACCTCTGGTGGACCTTGGCGCTTGGTTATCATCCCAAAATGGACCAGTCAGGGACCAGGTGGCTCATACAGTGAGCAGGCATGGCAGCTATAAGATTTTAAGGTGCCTCAGGCCGACCACAGGTAGGGGTTGCGTCAGTAGGCCAAAATTCTGCCATACTGGTCTCAAAGGGCGTTGTGCGAGACGCTGTAAGCACGGCATTCTGAGGGTCAGTCATGAGTGCGCACTTGCGAGTCATGCGTGGTCGGTGGGACTGCAGAGGACTGCAGGGTCCCGCCGCCGGTTTCCAAGTTCAGCTTCTAGTCCGGCTGTGTACCCACTTCCAACCAACCACCAAACCACCTACCAACCCCCTCACAACCCCAATCTCCTCCAGCCCTTCCAGCTCAACCTCAACACGAAAAAATCGAAAAAAATCCGAAAAATGAAAATGAAAAAAATGAAAAAAATGAAAAAAATGAAAAAAATGAAAAAAATGAAAAAAATGAAAAAAATGAAAAAAATGAAAAAAATGAAAAAAATGAAAAAAATGAAAAAAATGAAAAAAATGAAAAAAATGAAAAAAATGAAAAAAATGAAAAAAATGAAAAAATGAAAAAAATGAAAAAAATGAAAAAAATGAAAAAAATGAAAAAAATGAAAAAAATGAAAAAAATGAAAAAAATGAAAAAAATGAAAAAGAACAAAATGAGATAATAGAGAAGTGCCTCCAACTACTAGATGAGAAAGAAAAAGAAGATCAACAAGAACAACAAGAAAATGAAAAAGAACAACAAGAAAATGAAAAAGAACAACAAGAAAATGAGAAAGAAATAGAAGAAGAAAAAAATGAAAACCAAGATAAGAATGAAGATGAGAAAAAAGAAGATGAAGAAGGAATAATCCCAGCCCTGCTGCCTGGAATATGGGAGGATCCTGAACTTCTGAAGACTTCAATCAAAGAATTTGCTCAGCTACATGGCTATGCCATTGTGATGAAGAGGACAGTCGTCGGAAAGAGTATTCATTTTAAATGTGACAGGTAAGTTCAATGTTCTTCTCAAATTATTTCCTCATTATTATGTTGATCTTACTGATTTTCCGTTTTTTTTTTTTTTTTTCTTTGCAACATATCAGGTGAGCACTTCTTTTCTCTTCTCCTCATCAATTCCTCCCTATCTTCTTCTCATCACCCTCAACATCCTTTTTATCTTCTTCTCACCACCTATTGTCCATTTTTTTGAAGCTTTTAACTGATTTTCCTCTTTTTTTTTTTCTTTGCAACACATCAGGTGATGTTAGAAATATCTTGTTACTAACATTCATTTCACATTCTTGTCATTTCACTTTACATGTCAAAGTCTTGTATTTAGCTATATAAGATTATTTTCTGCTTGAAATCAACCCCATCAGTTTTGAGTTCTAACCATCTGGGGTGTCCCTTCCTCCATCCTCCTGATCCTGTCCCCTTGCAGTCACAAGGTACTCATGGCCACTCCGCCATCCAACCCATGACCTCTAGTCATCATCCATCATCTTCCACAACCAGTTTCTCCACCTACTTTACCATATGATTTCGATTTCTGCTTTTTCTCGAGGGGGAACCCCAGCACAAAACAAACATAAAGGCGACACTAGACCAGCTCCAAAAGTCTCTCGGTTGATCAATTGTCCTTTTTCCGCTTCAGCTCACTTCCAGAAGAAGCTCAATCACTTGAAGTTCTTTGTCTCCAATCCCAATCACAATCATCCCCGTTCTCAAAACCCCGCTGCGCACACCGCCAATTGTAAACTCTTGAAATCTCTTTTTGAAGATATGAAGAACCTTGGCAAAGCTGGACTGAAGCTCCAGGCAATCCTTGAAGCACTCAAAAAGACTCATCCTGACAAAACCATCCTAGCCACAATCACCACAATCTACTCTGCACAAAGTAAAGCTCATCATCAACTTCTAGACGGATGCAGCCTCATTGGCCACCTCAACAAAACTCTAGCCAAGTCCGATTTTTCTACTTTTACCAAGGTTGATGAAAACGGCACTCTCAAGGGACTCTTTTTCATTCATTCTCTCTCCGTCGAACTCCGTTCTTCCTATCACTTCATTCTTCTCCTTGACTGCATGTACAAAACAAACAAATACAAAATATCCCTTAATCACATCGCCGGTGTCACTGGAGCAGACAAATCTTTTTGCTTGGCTTTCTGTTTCCTAGCCAAAGAAACCCAAGAATATTATCAATGGGCTCTCAAATCTCTCCTTACTGTCTTTAAATCCAACAAAATTCCTCTGCCAGAAGTTCTAGTAACCGATTGTGAACAGGCACTCATCAATTCTATCTCAAAGACTTTCCCCAACTCCTATCATATGCTTTGTACTTGGCACATCTCAAAGAACCTCATGACAAATGCTGCAAAGCTGATCAAGAACATCAGATGATTCAACACTGGAACAATCTTATCCGCCTTCCCATCCAATCTGAATTCCACTCTTCTGAATATAGTCCAGAGTTTCAAAAGTACATGATGACAACTTGGCTTCCATTTTTTGAAAAGTACGCAAATGCTTGGACAAAGAATATCCCTCACTTCAATAACAGGACAACTTCTAGAATGGAATCAGGCCACTCATACATCAAAACACGGCTCCTTGGCCCCCAATACTCTTTTGCAGCCGTCATCAAGGTCATCTTAAATGTGTTGGAAATTATATCTGTTTCAAGTGTAATATTAATATTGAGATACTAATGACAGCCTCACATTCCCATTCTGATGTCACAAATGAAGAAGCAGGTAGCACTCTTTCTTTCAATACCAATTTTGTTATATTTGCTCCAACAGTTTGGGTTTTATCTAATTAAATGTTCAATATTACACCAGTATTTATGACTGTGCCAAACAGGGCCAAAGATTATTAAGGCCCCGTTTGGGAGCCGGATATCACACACATGATATTAAGGCTGCTGGTGACATCTGGTCCAATTTTGGTGGAATTGAGCAGATGTCACCTAGGATTTCACGTATGAGACGTAATATTATGGCTGTCATGTGCCACTCCCAAACAGGGCCTAAATATTGTGTTTTGATTGAACCTTGGACGAAATGAAAAACAACTTTCATGGGTTCATAGAAAAATCTGAGTTTGAGTTTAACTGTCCAATGGGTTTCAGACCCAGCTGAGTTGAATCTTCCGTTTGGTTTCTGACCAAGCATCAGAAACCAAGATCGACAATCCCTCAATCAACAATTTTCACTGTTCAACTTTGACGGCAATGGCTGCCTCAGAAATTGGTTGGTACATTTCATGTACATACAGCCAATTTCACTAATTTTTTGCTAATTTTACACCTGCGTCAGTAAAATTCAGCCAGGGTTTAGGCAAGATTATAACATAAAGGCCCTGTTTGGCACAGTCATAAATATTGGTGTAATAGTGAACATTTAAATCAATAAAAACCAAACTGTCAATACAAATGTGAAAAAATTGGTACAGAATGAAAGATTTCTACCTTATCCATCATTTACAAGATACAGATCTATGTATTGGACCATCTCTAGCATCATAATAGCAATATTATCCTTTATATCTGTTTCAAGTGTAATATTAATACTGAGATGCTAATAACAGCCTCACATGCCCATTCTGATGTCACAAATGATGAAGCAGGTAGCACTCTTTATTTCTATACCAATTTTATTAGGGTCTTTGACACACGACCCCCTGGGATTGAAGGTGCGACCCACCCTACGTCCTCAGGACAGTCGGGGTGGGTCGCACCTTCAATCCCCCTGTCAAAATGGGGGGTCGCAGGTCAAAATATCAACCCTCCCCCAAGGAGGAGCCTCGGCAAAGGGTACAGGCCATACCTGCCCGCCAAGGGTGCAATGAGGTTTCCTCCTGGATGGGAAGGTACTTTCAGTACCTCCCACCAAGGAGGAAACCTCCTTGGTGGGTAGGTACGGGCTGTACCATCCATCGGGGATGATTTCTCCTTGGCCGACCGGTACAGCCTGTACCAGCCGACCAAGGAGAAATCCTCCCGATGGATGGTACAGCCCGTACCTACCCGCAAAGGAGGGCTCCTCCTTGGTGGACCGGTACTGTCATCACCTCCAACCAAGGAGGAAACCTCCTTGGTGGGCAGGCATTGGATGTACCATCCGTCAGGGAAGATTCCTCCTCGGCTAACCGGTACAGTCTGTACCAGCCGACCGAGCAGAAATCCTCACCGGAAGAAGGTGCAGACAGTACCTGCCCGCCAATGAGCAACCCTCCTAGGTGGCAAAATACTATCTGTACCATCCATTGGGGAGGATTCCTCCTCAGTCGGCTGGTACAGACTGTACTGGTCGGCCAAGGAGATATCCTCCCCGACGGATGGTACAGCCCATACCTACCTGCCAAAGAGGTTTCCTCCTTGGTGGGAGGTACTGGCAGTACCTTTGCGCCGAGGAGGAAGCCTCCTTGAATTGGCGGGTGGGTACAGCCTGTACCCTTCGCGGAGGCTCCTCCTCGGTGGAGGGTTGATAATTTGACCTGTGACCCCCCATTTTGACAGGGGGATTGAAGGTGCAACCCACCCCGACTGTCCTGAGGACGTAGGGTTGGTCGCACCTTCAATCCCAGGGGGTCGCGTGTCAAAGACCCATTTTATTATATTTGTGCCAAAAGTTTGGGTTTTATTGAATTAAATGTTCAATATTACACCAGTATTTATGACTGTGCCAAACAGGGCCAAAGTTTTTGTGCCTGCGGGCTAAATTCCCCAGCAGTGAGATTTAGGCTGCTTGTTGTGTACTGCATCATATGCTATATTTCTCAATGGTTTGGTGTTCTATTTGTGTTACAATGCCAAAAGCACACAGCAAAGGTATAGTGATAGGATATATACAGCCACAGGAAATTGTAGAAGAGGAGGAACTAGTTTTGGAAGTAATGAGGTAAAGCTTAGACAGTAAGAAATCATGGACAAAGACTTATGACCATTGGCATCAGGGATGGAGATAGGATCAGCATTTAAGAGGAGGAATGGTGTTCTTAGGGATGGAACAGAAGAGGAGGTATATATTTGGATTGGAGGAAGGTGGAGTGCTAGTAGGATAGACAGTTATAATGTTTGACTAACTTTTACAAGGGTGGTACAGTAATTTATAGGGTCAACACTGGGCCACAACACTACATGGCGCTTTTAAGCACTGTGTAGCGGCTGTATTTGCAGCCCAAAAATGTGGTAGCATTAGCAGCTTTGTAGTGCTGCTACGCTGTGTTTAGCCACTTTTAGCATGTTTTTCCGCTAAAAAGTGGTGTAGCACAGCTTAACGGCCTCTTTTTATGAGGCCAGGCGCGTAGCGATAGCTTAAAACTCGCCAACAGCCAATGGGAAACCATTAGCTGTAGCGGAATTACGCTAAGCTACTGCTACGGGTAGTGTAGCTGGCCCACCATTGATAAGGGTCTGGGGTTAGGATTTCAAGATTTGGAGGGAAGAGTAATTGAGTGAGGAGGAAAAAGGGAAGAAAGAGCAAAGTGGCAGGAGAATCAGAGACCCTGAGATAAATTCATCTGGGAGGATGCTTGGGATGAAGCAGTCACAGGAGTTTGAAACAGGTAACAAGAATTGAAACAGGTCAGAGAAGCCTGAAACAAGTGCCATTTTGTAAGTGTTGTGTGTATGCATGAAATGGAATGTTCCAGAATGTGTTCCAAGAAACAATGTCCCAATGCTGTGCTGAAGCTCAGGATACAACCAGGTTGGGCTTGGGTCAAAAAATGCTGCCCAAACACGACCTGCCACACTATGTGGGTTACTCCTGGTCGGGTCAGCGGGGCAATTTAATTGACCAACCAGAACCCATTTAATAAATAGTCCCGCTCGGGTCAGGCGGGTTGACCTGGTTTGGCAAGTGATGAAATAGAAAAACATTGTTTATCTAGGCCCTGTTTGGGAGCGGGATATGATGGCTGTAATATTACGCTACATACGTGAAATCTGCTCAAGTCCACCAAAATTGGACCAAATTGTCACCAACAGCCTCAATATCCTGCTCCCAAAAAGGGCCTTAGATTTTTCCCATGTATTTATGTGCTTATTTGCACTAGAACCACAGGTCTTGGGTTGGCCCAATTAGCTGATGGCTGCCCAAACCCAACCCAAGACTGAAATGGGTCAGGGCGGGTCTGGTCTAGAAATTCCAGAATCAGCTGAAAGGCTGCCCAATTAGTGCCGGGTCACAGGTACCAGCAGGGTGGCCCGGCCCTGTTGCATCCTGAGCTGAAGAACTACATGAAACATCATGCAGTGCTGAGTAATGTAACAAGAACCAGACCAAAATGCAGAAATTTGGGCTCCCTCTTCTAAGGGTGCAACAGCTACGCTAATTTAAAATTTACTCTAAGTGTATTTCATTCATTATTCATTTTTATGGATCCAATTTTTTTTGTGAGCCAATATAGTGGGCATCAGCTCATGCCAAAAATCCATACAAATGGATGATCAACAAAATACGCTTACAGCTAATTTTAAATTAGCGTAGCTGTTGCACCCCTCTTCACAGTGGTGGGTTGCTACACTATTTTCCAAAAATAGTGTAGTGTAGCAGCCTGTTGGCTGTCCCAGGGGCCGCTACACTGTTTTACGCTGTGCTAGCGCCCCTTGTAGCAGGTTTTTACTGTTAATTTCATTGCATGGAAGCATGTGATTGATCTTTTTCACAGAACATGGAAATAAGGGTTGTTAGGTGCCATAAGTGCATGGAATGTTCTTTTGCACAGAATGTAGTGATATTACATTGCATAAATAGGCTGCATTGCTAGGCAACAGCAGTGGCACAGCGTAGCAACACCATATTTGGGGTGCCAGCACATATCAATAGCAGCTACAGTAAAAGATGTTGGCTGTTAGCAATTTTTGCTACACTACCAGGTAGTGTAGCAACCCAGCATTGCACTTCAGTACATTGAAAGGAGGGCCTCTCCCAGCCAGAAATCCATATATCCACCATCAGGTATATCAGTCTCTAAGAGAAGAATATATTGATTCCTGTGCTATCAATCAGGTGATTGGTGCATTAGTATTACTATTAGTTATTGTTAGTGTTAGTCTGAGTAGTGAAGTATTATTGTGATAGTGATTTTGTGAAGATTAGTAGTAATTTTTAGGCATCATACCAACAATAAGTTTGTTGTCAGCAGCTTATTGTGAGTATCTTTGGTAACAAGTAGTAGTAGCAGCAACAGTGGGCCACTACACTACACCATGCTTTTTTGAAAAAAAGCGCAGCATAGCGGCCTTTTTTAAAGTCCGATAGCGCTGTATTGTTAGCGGCCTTGTAGGGCCGCTACAATGCCTTAGGCTATGTTTTGCTGCTTTTAGCGGGTGTTTTTCTCTAAAAAGCGCTGTAACGCAGCATAACGGCCTCTTTTTTTGAGGCCAGGTGCATAGCAATAGCGCTACATCCACTAAAAGCCAGAAGAAAACTGTTAGCTATAGCGGAATTACGCTACCGCTACGGGTAGCGTAGATGGCCCACCGTTGGTAGCAGCAGCAGTAGTAGACATATCATCAAGAGTGAAGTATTGATTATAGTGCCTTATCAAGAAATTGTTAAAGGAAGAGATCAATACCAATCTCATCATCAGCTTAGTAGTATTAAGAGTATTTTAGTTTCATGTAATCAATCCAACTGGCTTGCTTATCCATATTCATCTGAAGTTATAAAAGGTTTGCAAGAAGTATTGATTTTTTTAATCTAGGTCTGATAGAGATTACTATAATATAGTAACTCTATCTTGAAATCAGCCATATCTAAAATATTGATTTTAACATTTCTTAAACACTAGAGTCCATGGCGGCTACGCCACTGCACTTCATTCTTTTTTTAGTTTAACCTATGTCAGGCAAAATTCAACAATTCCTTTTCCTGACAACTTTGCCTTTATCCAACTCAACTTCCTAAATATACCATTCTCCACTTTTACCATTCCTGTACTTTACTACAACCATTTTTCAACTTTCCTTGAGGTATGTTGATGAATACCTCAGGTGTAATGACCATCTTTACACTTCTTATTTCCTATTTTAGCTGTATGGATAGGTGTATTTTCACCCTTTCACCTCTATTGACCCAGATTCCTTTCTGCTTAGTTGCACATCATCTCCTCTTTGTACAAAAAAAGGAGAGGGGAAGAAACAGTCAGGCTGAGAGACTCAGTATTAGAGGCAGAAGAATCTTTCAACCTTAACCCATCCCAGCATTTTTCCTCTGACTGCTTTGTCAAGTATGGAGGCCCCAAGGAAGAACTACCACACCAGTCCCACCTCTCTTGTATTGCTGTTTCACTTTTTATTGTTGAACCTCATGTCATAGATGGACTTCCACCTCTATTGTAATTGTGACTGAGATGCATGCAATAATATGTCATTAAAAAGAGCAAAAGCTTACGCTACTACCCGAGAGCTAGCTTAACATAAACCTCTCAAACGGAGGGTCCCGGGGACCCCGCGCGGAGCGCTCTCTGTAGGAGAGGCTTACGCAATAAGTCAAGGTGCTCGCAGGCACAAGAAGGATTTTCATTGCTAAAAACACTTCAAAATTATTTTAAAAAAGACAAAATTAAAATTCAAAAATCTGAGTAGACAGAATTCTTGGTGGTCTCAGTGTGCATTCTTGATAAAATTTCTGAGCCTCTAACCTCAAAATTGACTATTGAAATCAATTACCAATGAAAACCAATTCTTGGAGGATTTACAATACCTCTGAAGCTTGTCCTTTTGGATCGTCTAAGGATTTCCTAGCTTGCGACGCAATTCAATACTTGGAGGATTTGCCATTCCTCTGAAGCTTGGCCTTTGGATAAAGCATTACCCCGACCGATGATGAAGGCTCATCGGTGAGGGCAAGGCATTACCCCGACCGATGAGGACGGCTCATCGGTCAGGGGAAAGCATCACCCTGACCAATGATCCTTACTCATCGGCTAGGGTAACCCCTTACCTTCACCAATGAGGAAGACGCATCGGTCAGGGTGAGTTCTTACCCTGACCGATGAGCCGTCCTCATTGGTCGGGGTAATGCCTTACCTTTGGATTGTCAAAGGATCTCCTTGCAAAATCACCGGAAATGACAGCTGGTCCTAGTCGTAGTGGACGAAGCACACATGATCTATACCTAGGGCATAGCCGAAACCGGTTGTCGGAATCTCAAATTTTTGAGATCGACATGAATGCTCAGACTGTCAAACTTGTGGATCTTGGATTCACAAGGCAAGGCGCTTGTACATCCATGGGTAGAGCTTCAGCAAATTTTGAGAAATTTTATTAATTTCAAAAAATTCTGGAAGCCGAACCATTCAGATTGAGAGGTTGAGACCAACGCCAAATGAAAGGGCGTATCCAGAAGTGTAACTCGGTGCTGGGGCAGGTCTGGAGGTGACATGTGGGAAGAGATATGAGTACTAATAAATTTCCTCCTGCTAATTGAATTTTCTGTCCCTGCAGGCAAAGTGACTTATTGTGCAAGTCCCTCCCTGCGGGAGGGCGGCTCCGCCGCCGCCTGTGCCACACAGCGCCGAAGCTTCCACCAGGGGGGGGGGGGGCTGCAAGCGACAGTGCTTACACAGCGCCGCAGCTCCCAAGGACTTGTGTTAAGTTAGACCCGAGAGAGTCGGAAGAAGAAAGTAGCAATCTCACCGCCAGCTCGGTTGTTGCAATCTCAGCCATAACTGAGCAGATTTACCCAAAAGACAGAAAAAGAACAATGATCAACTTTTCATCCATCATAGCCAAATCGGTTTCCGGATGGTCTTGCCAGTCACGCACTCGATCAGGATTGTGCTTGGAGTACTTGTGAATTATTCCTGACCAGGATAGACCTGGACCGACTGGAAGCAAGAAGATCAAAACATAAGGATTTGATCATGATGTGGTGGGGAGAGGAGAGATGTACCTTTAACAGGGTTGGAAGTCGAGGTGATTAGAGCACCCTAAGCGGTGATGGGTGTGGATTCACTCCATGACCCGGCGGATCTCACCGAATCAACAAAAAGAGTGTGGGTTCGAACCAGCCAACACAATGCAGGCACCGATTGTTTGCAGATTGAATACCTGTCCCAAAATGTTAGTAGATAGTAGTCAGTTACTTCTGACTTGTAAACCCACGTTGAAAGAGGATATCGACCGACCATGTTCATTGAGCAATGATTGATCTGAGTGCCAGCTGTCGAGCCTTGGAATACTCTAATTCCAACAACTTCCAATCCAAGAGATCCAAGAGTCGTTCGGTCCGGTTACGTTGGTTGATTCTTTGTCGATGTGTCTTGGTGCAGGATTCTAACATATGATCAGTTAACTGATTGATCGAGTCCTCAATTGACTTCATTCGTCGATCAACAATATAAATCCCGTATTGCTGCGGGTTTCGATCAATTCATCCATGAAACAACCAAAACCTTCTCACAGCAGAGCCGAATGAGCGTTAGTATTTAGCTGAAGCTTGTGCGGAGAGTTCTACTTACCTGCCAAGTTTGTTGTTATGCTCGGTACTCCCATGACAGTAAACTCCGCTGGCGTGTACTATTATAAAAAAATCCAGGTTAGGCCCAAAGACATTGGAAATGATTCTGCTTTTCAAAGCACGGTAAGCACTAACCCCCCAAGGTTCGTAGTACGAGGGGAATACACCCAAGTGACACCCCCGGACGAATTCTTCGTAATCCAAGCCAAGGATGGGGTTGTTAGAGTTCAAGAAATTGGGATGGAAGATGACTTTGACGTGGTCGTGACCTGCATTGAAGAGCTGAAGACGACGAATTTGGTTGACAGGGTCTGCGCCGTCATCGGTCATATTGTGGGTCATGACGGGCGGAAGGGAGTTGCGCTTGAGAGCAAAGACTCGTCGCTTCAACAAGATCTTGTCTTCCGAAGCGAGTAGAGTTGATGGATCAGGACTTCTGTGCCAATCGCACCAGTGTAACGTGCTGTCATTTCAAACAACCTGTTACCAACTGGTTCTGGATTTCAGTGACCGTATCTCGGAGTTGCTTAGTGACGATGGCATGGATGTTTTGAAATTCGTGCATTGCAGAGAACTTGACTACATTCAATCCGTTGGGCAGCACTCCATCTTTACCACACACGCACACAAAACCAATCAGTTTATCATTCAAACCTATTGAAGATGAAAAGTTTGATAAACTGACCTGGTTTCCGTTTGAGGAGGTGATCGCTTTTGTATGCAGTAATGTGGGAGACAGTAGTAAAAACATCCGCACAGTGTGTTGACGCACGCTCGACACAGGATCTGTGATAGATTCCACTTTTGCCAGCTTCGTGATCGACGTCAAACTACTGAAGGTTATTGTAAAAGTCGACTGATCCAGCCCAGAGATAACGACCCAAGAGGGTGGTGTGGGTGGTAAAGATCGTGGTGATGTCAATCTGACGCTTGCGGTAAAGAGGGATGGCGAGGCCAGCAAGCCACTCGTGGAAATGGCTGATGATTGCAAGTCTCAAGAGTTTGGGTTTACGAGAGGAGTGGCCCATGTTATGTTGGTGATGGTGATGTTGATGGTCGTCTGAGTTAAGAGCACTTGAAGCCATTGCTAGACCGAGGCCGGCGATTTGAGGGATTTGAAGGGGAACTGTGAGGCGTTTGGAGGGACTGGTGGTGGTTGGTCGCTGGTCGTCTTGGGTTTACCACAAAGAAAAAATGAATTTCAATTGCCGAGGGATGCGAGTTACTGGATGTCGGGTAAGAAACTTCGAAACCGATTATGGCCCCTGCAGGAGAAAATCTTCAGTTACCATGTCATACGAGTTGGGATGAAAAATATATCCAGTCAACATCAGCTGACCTATTAATGGGGCTGGTTGACAGATAATAGAAATTCGAAGTCAGAATGAAGCCGGCTAGAAGTCAAGATGAGCACAGAATGATCAAATGAGGCGCAAAAGTCTGGTCGTTCTCCTCTGTTGATAGTAGGCCTGGGGGTGTATCCTCTTTTGTTAGTTGGCTTACGGTGGCAGTGATGTTGTGACATGGCAGAGGAGACAGATGAGTAGTTTGCGTAGACGCCACGGTGTTGAGAGGTGAGCCGGATTGAGGAGAGGTGAAGGAGAGCATTGGGATTGAATATAAATACACAGAATGTGCCTGTTCTCGTCTGCACCTCATGCGACCCCCACTATTAGGCAGGTTTTATTGTAAGACTTTGAGTTTGATCACTTGATTGCAGCTAATCAATAAAAGCTAATAGCAGTAACTGAAAGAAAAGAAATAAAAGAAAGAATCAAAAGAAACAATGAGATCAATAAAATGAAAGATAAATGAGATAATCAATGATGAATGAGTGAGTTTGATTAATACCTTCTTCTAGTTCAAAACCTAGCAACAACTGAATTTTTGGACAAAAAATAATAGGACTGGGAACGGTCAAATAACAAAAAGCCTGGAAAAGAAAGAAACAGAAGTGAGAAGAGAAAAGAAACGGATGGAATGAGATCAGGACGATGGGCTCAGATAGTACCTCCACTTGAGTTATCCCCTAGCTCCTCCTGGACTCTTTGACTCTTGGATTCAGTTGAGTGAGTTGGTTCTGAACAAGCGATTAGGACCTTTTTCGACAGTGAATTGAGGGTGATGGTGTTCGACGACAGAATTGAGGGGATGAAGATTGGATCGGTAAAGAAATGGATTTCGCCTGGCCCCTTTTTCACAGGGGCTGGGCGCGGGACCCTGAAGTCTATTCTTCAACTGATAATGAATATTGGTTTGAGCATATTGAATACAACACTCTTGACGGTTTAGGATCATTTGACGACATTTATGCCATCGGGGGTCAATTCACAACCCCTTTTAAATTTGAGTTGAGAAACGTGGGCGAAACCATCACTTTAAACATAAGTTGATTTCCTGTATGGGATAACAATGAGATATGTGGGATATGAATGAGTTTTTTTTTCTTTCCTACTTTTTTTTTCCCTACTTTTTTTTCTCTACTGTTTTTTTTTCTAGAGAGAGAGAGAGCTGGTTTCTCTAGGACTCTGTATTACAATTACATAAAATCATGCATTATATATATTTGTGATATAATTATACATCATCTTATGATATACCAACTCCACAATTACAAACCAGTCAATTATCTAAAAATATTCTTTTTCATTTATGGATTCCAAATGGTGAATGGTGAAGAACCAACAGGTTTTAAAAATGGTGGATTTTGGAAAACCAGTCAATTACCTAATGGTGGATTTGCCTATATTTGATACCCCCTAATAATCATATTAATTGAAGTTGAATAATTAATTGTTTCACTCCCCCTTACTGCTCATTTAACTACTAACTAGAGGCCAGGGCCGGTGCGCCACCACAAGGCTCAGGAACAGATATAGCCTTACTTTGACCAATGAGGGGCCTCAACGGTCTGGGTATAGCCTTACCCGACCGATGAAGAAGCCTCCTTGGAGGCATCTCCCCAACCAATGGGGCTTTTTCATTGGTCTGGGTAATGCATTAGACTCACCAATGAAGCTTCCTCATTGGTTTGGGTACAGTCTTACCCAAACCAATGAGGAAGTCTCATCAGTGAGGGTAAGGCATTACCCTTGCCAATGAGTATGTCTCATCAGTCAGGGTGATGCCTTACCCAGAACGATGAGGCTTCCGCATCGGTTTGGGTAAGACTGTACCCTCACCAATTAGGCTGCCTCACCCTCACACCCAAACCAATGAGGAAGTCTCATCGGTGAGAGTAAGGCATTAACCTTGCCAATGAAGAAGTGTCATAGGTCAGGGTGATGCCTTACCCTGACTGATGAGGCTTCCTCATTGGTTTGGGTGCAGCCTTTACCCCGACCAATGAGGCTTCCTCATTGGTCAGGGTAAGGCATTTCCCTAGCCGATGAAGAATTTCATTGGTCAGGGTAGGCATCACCCTCACTGATGAGACTTCATTGGCTGGGGTAATGCCTTACCCTGACCAAGGAGGCTTCCTCATCGGTCAGGGTAAAGGCTGTACCCAAACCAATGAGGAAGCCTCATTGGTCAGGGTAAGGCATCACCCTGACCAATGAGACTTCCTCATCAGTCGGGATAAAGGCTTACCCTGAAAGACCCTGACCAAGCTTCCTCATCAGTTGGGGTACAGCCTTACCCTGACCAATGAGGAAGCCTCAATGATCTGGGTATAGCACTACCCTGACCAATGAAGAAGCCTCATTGGTCAGGGTAAGGCATCACCCTGTCCGATGAGGCTTCCTCATTGGTCGTGGTACGGCTTTACCCAGACCAATGAGGTTTCCTCATTGGTCAGGGTCAAAAAGGCCTAATTGGTCAGGGTGAAGGAAAATGGGACAGGGAGAGGCTCAGCAATATATGCTATTTAGGACTAATGTGCCCTCATGAATCCCTCCACATAGCCTTTGAGTTAGAGGGTTCATCCATGGGCTCCCATGTTCAGAATTAGCCAGTGTCATAGTTCACTGGCATATGTCAAACAATCCCTGTTGAGTAGAGGAAACCTCGGATCTTCTTTTTGTGAAACTGTCATCTAACTAGACTTGGATAATCCCTACAGTCATTGTTCTTTTCATTATATATAGTCTCTATGAGTTGTGTTGTCTTTGAACCTTGTGAATGAATTTAATTAATATTCAAGCTTTTTAGCTTGAATATTCAATATATGCATGTCTCAGTTTAATCCCAACCACATTGGTCAAAAACTGATTTAATTTGCACATGAAACTTCTCTAAAGTGTCTCCAGTCTCCATGACACGTGCACAGACCTCAGACTTTGGCTTAGAACCAAGAAAATACCCTCCAATCAGATCACAAACTTTATAGCACTTGGATTTCCCTTCAAAGGCTCTTATTAGGAGTAACCTTCAAACTCAAGATTGTTTAAGTTCCTCTCAAATTAGTCTCCCTTTCACTAAACCAACTTTTCTTGTCTTTCTCAAAGATCAACAGTCCCTCATTTCTTTATTACTCCTCAATTCCTGGTTTCCCTGTTGCATATCCTTCTAAAAAACAGATGTGGCTAGTTTTCTAGACCAACCCTTAGTTGAGAAGGAGGCGTAGAGTAAGCTCCGCTTTGCAGCTACCCCCAACGCTGTAAGTGATGTGATGCAGGCATTGGTATCGGGTGGTATCACATCGAGATACAGGGCTGATATTATGCATCACATCACATCTTAGCGGACAGACGATACATGATGTATCGCAAAAGGTGCATTGCTTAACCTATACAATACATGGTCTTGCCCCACTGTGTATCGGTTTATCCAATGCGATACTGATGGATACAGCGGTGTATTGATACATACACATTCCTGTTGGCTCAATACAATACCGCAGTTACATAAGCATGTCACAATGCATTCTGACAAAACCGGTCAGGAACTCAAGCGCCGCAGTCCTGATGTCAGTTTGCATGCAATCCGACACCAGGACTGCGGCATGCTTGTGCATCTGGGCCCATCCTGATCATCGATCTCAGCTGATGGGATAGTCCCAGGTACTGAGACTGACGGTCCCAGCTGACAAGACTGATGGTCCCAGCTGGCTGAAGCCCCTTGTTTTCCTGAGGGACGGATGTGATACAGCTGCTACATTGTATGTATTGTATTGATATTTTACATTGGCTAGAAATGGTGATTCATCCGATATTTATTGGCATCACATTGGATTTGAGATGCGATGCTGGTCTTTCACTGCGGCTGCATCAATATTCTGCATATGTTTAGTGATGCAATGCATGGCAGGACAATCTGGTGCATCGGCCGAGCAATGCGATGCCAATAAATAGGCAATACTGCATTGTATTGCATCACTTACAGCGTTGCTACCCCTACAGCAGTAAGACTTCCAGATAGCTACATGGATTAGTTCTCTTATCTCTATTTCTACTCCTCCCCTTAAGTAGAGAAATTAGACCTTTGAGAGCAGAACAGTGTGCCCTGTTTTCACGTAAGAGACACAGGCTCACACACAACCTCCCTTCCACTGCACCACTCCAATCACTGCCCCAGCAACCCATCACTAGGCATGATGTTTTGTTCCTGGTGACTAATTCCATGTCTATGCTGGTGTCAGCCCTGACACAAGAATCACAGCCCAAACAAGTAGTGTCACTTCTTGTCCAAAGGACTAAGGACTAACATAAATTGAATAAGTAAAACCACAAGGACAAATCTGAACAATAAGTAGAACCACAGGTGAAACACTCATTCTAGAAATAAGAAAATTCTCATCTCTCTACAATTAATATAGAGAGAAACTGTATCTCTCTCTTATAACTATAGATAGAAAAGGAAATTAATAGACGCAATACAATTGTCACATGCTTGAGAAATACAAGAAAGCCTAGATCACATGGTTGTCAATCTGGAGGTTGAGATAACACACACTAGATAAATGAATTGGCTATATATTATACAAAGCATTCATAATGGCCAAGAGAAAAAATGAATTACTACTTAAACCATCAAAACGTTTCAAGAAAAGGTTTTTCCTTCAGTCTTCTCCATCCTCTTGAATGAGCATCACTCTGAATTAATCTTCATAGTTTAACTACCAACCAACCCTTTAATCTCTACACCTTGGGGCCCGGAGAACAACCAATGGTTGTTCTTCTGTACGCTCCAAAAGCCGTCCAGGTTTTGGTGGGCAGAGTCCGGCCGATGGACGCCACTCTGCTGTACCATTCCTGGAATGTTTCGCAAAACCAGCCAGGCATTGCCCATCGGACGGTTTAAAACTGTCCGAAAAGCGACTGCTGGACGCTTGGTCATAGCCGGGAGACTCAAAAATGGAGCTGACCGAGCCAAAAAAGAAACCACCACCCACAAGCCTGCCCAAAGCACCATGGACGCTTAAGCAACTCGACGACCAAGGATTGGGAGACTGCAGTCCGATCAGCACCATCGAGTGAATCTCAGGCACTCATTATGGCAAAAGCATCCAATTGTTGCTTTTGCCATATAACGCCGTTGGACGCTTTAGCAAAAGCGTCAAATGGATGCTTTTGCCATATGTTGATAACGTATTTTTAATTTTATGATGCGCGAAACACGTGTTGTGTTATTATTTGTTCGTTAAAAAAAAAGAAGCAAGCTCAGAGACTGTGCAATGGACGCTTTGAGCCGAAAGCGCCCAATGGACGCTTCCTCAAACCGTCCATTGGACGCTTTTCTACAAACCGTCCAATGGATGCTTTCGACTCAAAGCGTCCATTGGACCGTTTGAGGAAGCGTCCATTGGGCGCTTTGAGGTGAAAGCATCCATTGGACGGTTTGTAGAAAAGCGTCCAATGGTGTAATAATTGCTCCGCTCAAATCCATCCTCCCTTTGGTTCATAATACGTTTTTAAATTACCCTTAAACAGCACGCTTGTGGACCTAGTTTCTAGGTTGGAGGTTAATCCTTTTGAGGTTAACTTACTCATCAACTACGTTGATTAGAGTCTGATTAAACAAAGCTGATTTTTTCCTTGTGTCCTGCCACCACGTAAGAGGCCCAGGCTCACAGCTGGCTGATACCCTACACCTGTTCCCTTGGGTTTTTTTGTCAGAATTTCGCTGTCGACTTCTCAGCACAACTATCTTGGACTGCGCAGTCCCGAGTCTTAGGCATGGTCAATCTCAGACTCTCTCCCTTTCCGCATCTTGAACGGAACCAACTTGTTCCCCATCATCCTTCGACTACGAACCAATCATCCCTCGCGTCTAATTCATTGTCGATATCGAGATCATCAGCTGCCAACATTGAGAGTCGCGGTAATTGATCTCGACCTTTTTCTTTTCATGTTGTGTTTCCTTTTCCTTGTCTTGATACTAACTCTTCTCATTTGTTTTGGAAGTTTTTATTGTGGTTTTCTGAGTTCTTGTGCTTCAGTCTTCTTCACATTCTCTAGCTCATCTTGGTCCTTTAGGTAAAATGTTTTTCTTGTTTCCTTTGTTTCTGTTTCTTCAGTCTCTTCTTTATCTCTTTCTGAAATCATACCTTTAGTTTTCGCCTTTAGATTTAATAGATTTACAGTCTCGCAGCGACGAAAACAATTAAAGGATCGACATGGCAGACAACGAAGGCGCCGCCAGCAAAGTCAACATCCCCAGACTCGATGAGAAGAATTTTCTTCACTGGTCTATGTGGATGAAAGCTCATCTCAGGCATCGAGGACTCCTCAATTACGTTCTCGATCCTGCTCCAGGTGGACTCGCCGGCGCTGCAGCCGATGCTGTTACGAAGAAGCTTAACGATACTGTCGATATCTTGATGAATTACATGACTGAAACAGTCTTCGAATCGGTCATCACCCCCGACAACGAAGAAAGTCCTCACGGAATCTGGACCTTCATCATCTCTCGGTCATGTGTGGTTAAAGTTTATGCGATACGAATATAAAGGAGATCTAGCAGTCTTCATCACCGACATGCACAAGTTACTCACCAAAATTGCCATGTGCAAACTGGGCATACCCAAAAACATTCTGAGCTTTTCGATTCTGGCTAAACTCAGCAAAGATCTTTATAATGTTGTTGATAACATTATAATGAACGAGGTCATTTGTGAAAGTCCCTCTGCTACTTTCACTAAGCTGCAGGAAATAGTTCACCTCGAAGAATCTCGAAAAGTCCGGACCAAAAGCTCTGGAACGTCCTTGAAAGCCTCGGAAGAATCACAAGCAGCAGCCTCGGCACTTTTAAATGAATTGGCCAAAAAGGGAAAGAGAAAGGCTAAACGGTTTGGCCCCATCTGTGAAAACGGTGTTCACAACAACGCCGTCAAAACTCACACCTCCGACAAATGCTGGCAAATCCATCCACACCTTCGTCAAGCCCACTTCGCGAAGCTAGCTGGAATTCCCACCACTCAGCTGGTAGAGGTCTAAGAAGGCCACGAATCTGATGTGTCTCTATTGCTCTCCAAAGGAAATTGCAAACCAATTGTTGTTGATAGCGTAGCGACGCATCACATGGTCAACGACCCGGCACTCCTAGTATTGTCTGGAGAATCAAACATTCGGATCGCTACTGGAGGCCACTGCCGTGGGTACCGCTGTCATCGTCAATCATGCTGGAGAATGTCCTCCTAGTCCCTTCCCTCAATTTCTCTCTCCTCTTGATTCCTCGACTTTTCAAAAAGAAAATCTCGATCTCCAAAGAATCAAACGAGGAAGTTATGGTTGAGATCGACGATAAATTTAAATTAAGAGGCTCTGTTAAAAATAATCTATTAGAGTTGTTAGATGCTTCTATATTTGCAAAGAAACCCACTGTTACCTGCTATCTCACAAGTCCAGCTCAAACTGACTGGCACGCCCGACTGGGGCATCCTAATCCCAAGTACCAACAGCTCATGGTACCAGGTTCCTTAAGAGTCAACTGCAGTATCTGCAAAGAATGCAAACTGAAAGCGCTGACATTCAACAGCCAATTCAAAGAGGAAAAGGGTGTACTGGACGTGATCCACATGGATCTGGTTGGCCCATTTTCAACAACCTCCCTAGCTGGCTTCAGCTATTTTCTCACATTAATCAATCAAGCCAGCGGTTTTCAAACAGTCCACTTCTTGAAAGCAAAACACAAAACCTTTGAACAGTTTAAGGAATTCAAAGCAAACCAGTAATGTCCTTCGCATGCTGGTCTCTGACGGAGGGGGAGAATTTCTCAACTCTGAATTCAAAAATTTCTGCACATCCGAAGGTATATCACACCACATTGCTCCCGCCTACAATCCTCAAAACAACGGGATGGCAGAGTGTTCCAATCAAAAAATAATTGTCAAAGCTCGGTGCCTCCTTTGAAAATCTCAGCTTGCCAAATTGTTCTGGGCGAAGGCCGTTAACACTGCAACTCAGCTGTCAAGCACACACAAAATGGCAATCCTGTATGAGCAGTGGACAGGGAGAAAGCCAAACCTCAAAGTCCTCAGACCTTTTGGCTGTCTCACTTACTCCCTCATACCGAAGGGAAGGCAAACGTTCAAGCTCATGCCCACAGCCGAAAAGGGAATATTTCTCAGTTACCAGAATGATCTCTCCACGTACCGAGTGTACAGATTATCCGAGAGAAAGGTTGTAAGAGTCAGGAACGTCACGTTCGACGAACACATCTTCCCAGGCCTTAAGCACCAGGAAGACCTCGAATCTCTTGACATATTCAATCTTAGAATCGAATCCCCGAACACAAGCACTCCTCCTCTGGCTCAATTAACGGAAGAAACCCCAGATAATTCCTCTAATGAAAGCTCAGACCACAATCCAGTCAATCCTGCACCTCCCAAAGTGCCCCAAGAAATCAACAGTGATATCTCGACGGACAACATTCTCAACGTTGATTGAAGAGGACAGTCAGTTCTTGTTTATCTCACCGAAAGCAAAGAATGTGAAACTCCATCGTCCTACATACAAGCAATCAACTCCTCAAAATCGACGTTCTGGAAAAAGGCCATTGAAAAAGAAATATCCAACATGTATGGATAATTGTGAAAAAGGAGAATGATCAAAAGTGCATCAATTGCACTTGGGTTTTCAAAGTCAAGAAAGATCAACTTAACGTCCCAATCGAATACAAAGCAATGCTTTGCGCCAAAGGCTTTCAACAAACGAAGGGAACTGACTACTGGGAGACCTATGCTCCTACTGGAAAGTTGGTCTCACTCCGAATGCTAATTATCTTCGCTCTCAAGAGAAAACTCCTATTCCACCAAATCGACATCAACAGTGCCTTCCTAAACACTCCTCTGAAAGAATATATCTTTCTCAATCCACCTCGTGGCGTAGACGTTCCAACAGACCACGTTCTCAAACTCAACAAAGCTATGTACAGACTCCAACCAGCGCCCAATGCCTGGCATCGTACTCTCACCGAGTGGCTCTTCCAGATTGGGTTCCGTCGCTGCGAAGCAGAACCCTGTGTCTTCTGGAGAAAAGGAACGTTTCTTTACCTTCACGTAGACAATCTTCAGCAAAGACCCTGAAGCGTTCAAAGAAGAAGTTTGGTCTCGTTTCAAGATCAAGTCTCCTACTGGGAATGAATGTTATTCAGACCGCAGACTCGGTAACCCTTACCCAAGGTCACTACATCAATACCCAAATTGAAAGGTTCGACTGTCAAAACTTGCACCCAGCGTCGACTCCAATGAAGCCAAATGGACATCTTGTGAAAGCCACCAAACAGGAGAGAGATCAACATCTTCGCTCAGGAAATAACTACCGATCTCTGATTGGTGCTCTCAACTACATCAGTCAAGCAACTCGACCCTACATAACTTTTGTGGTCAGTTCCTCAATGACCCTGGGTCAACTCACTGGGAGTCAGGCATCCAAGTCCTCCGATATCTTAAAGGAACCAAGGACATCGGACTCACTCTCCACTCCAATGGTCCCGAGGACCAACTAGTCAGATACGCTGATGCCGACTGGGCATCGTGCCCAGAATCTCGTCATTACGTATCCGGCAATCTCATCTTACTCAACAGGAATGTCATTTCTTGGAAATCCAAGAAACAGCCAACTCTCTCGTTGTCCTCCACCAAAGCCGAATATAAATGTCAACCACTGAGTAAATACCAGCATATCTAGTATTTACCACGTGCTAGCAAGCCTCATAAACCCTCTACATAGTTTTGTTTTACCTTGTACAGTTTTGTTTAGTATTGTTTAGTTTTGTTTAGTATTGTTTAGTTTTGTTTAGTTTTATCTGGTTTTGTTTCATTATTATTTTTCAATCCCTTAATAATTATCACAGCCAAAACCTTGCCTTAATAATAATTAAGAGACTTTACTTATATTTATTTAAATACTTTATTATTTAATTATTAGCATATTGTCACGCTGAAACATGCTTATAATTAATTATACTTAAGATTTGCAAGTATTCCATTTAACTGTAAACACATGTACACTAGATCTGCTTAGAAAAAAATCGACATAAATGATGTCATTAAGATCTGACAGTGATCACACTAGCTGATCTTGATCACATCAATGTAATTATGAATTGATAGACTGATCCTTGTTGAATCATGCTGTGCCCTGCACATCAATTGATCAACTGATTCTTTGATCCCTCTGTGCGCTGCAAGAAGCTCCTTCCTTGGGAATGTAGAATATATAAGGACCATAGATATTCTATCACTGTCCCCCAACCCATTACACCGTCACATATTCAGAAGAACCAGATTAGTTAACCCTCCACAGTTAAACTCAATCTATATAGCAAAGATCAACCTTGTTCTCTTATATACAAATACCTATAAGTCCACAATCTTCATTTATTGCGCTGAATATCCCTTGTAGTGGCCCATAAGGTCTTGAACAATTCTGGAAGCAGTACCCCTATTGTTAGTCTATTCTTGTTCTAAGATCTTAGCACTTACCCTGCGGTAAGTCCCAACTTACTAAGCACCAAACCATTCCCTGGCTTTAAAGGCAGCAGGAAGAATCAGAGGGCAGACTCTAGATTTCCCTCCCAATTAACTTGGTCGAGAAGATTCTACTGTCCTGGTCAAGGCTAGAATATTAACCCCTTGATTCTTCTGTTTAAATATAGGAATCCTTTTACCCAAACCATGCTTTTTCAATCCAAACCTTACTCAACACTCATGGTACAACCAGGAATCATCCAGGTTAGTAACATAGAGGCTGACAATAAATCAATCGGCGACATCACCAAAGAGGTGATGTGGATAAAGACTCTTCTGAAGAAAATTTTCAACATCAAAATCCCTGGACCTACCCCAATCTTTGAAGACAACCAAGGCGCCATCACCTTGGCCAACAATGAATCCAACCACTCGAATTACAAGACCAAGCATATGTCTCTGCGACATCACTTCATTTGTAGGGAGATCAAGATCAATTCGTTCCAACACAGCAAATGTTAGCTGACTTTCTCACCAAGTCAGTCGGAAAGACCAACATTTGCCAAGCCCTTTGAAGTCTCCAGCTCTCGTGCTCATCAACCAACGGTCAATGAGTATGGGGGCATGTCAGAATTTTTCTGTTGACTTCTCTGTGTAGTCCCGAGTCTTAGGCATGGTCAATCTCAGACTCGCTCCCATTCCGCATCTTGAACGGAACCAACTTGTTCCCCATCATCCTTTGACTACGAATCAATCATCCCTCGCGTCTAATTCATTGTCGATATTGAGATCATCAGCTGCCAACATTGAGAGTCGCGGTAATTAATCTTGACCTTTTTCTTTTCATGTTGTGTTTCCTTTTCCTTGTCTTGATACTAACTCTTCTCATTTGTTTTGGAAGTTTTTATTGTGATTTTCAGAGTTTTTGTGCTTCAGTCTTCTTCTCATTCTCTAGCTCATCTCGGTCCTTTAGGTATAATGTTTTTCTTGTTTCCTTTGTTTCTGTTTCTTTAGTCTCTTCTTTATCTCTTGCTGAAATCATACCTTCAGTTTTCGCCTCTAAATTTAATATTTTTTTCTCAAGCGTAGTGCTTAATTAATTCCCCAAAGTACTGTTGATGAAACCCACTTCGCTGAATGTGCCTTGCCAGGCCCTCACAACCAACGTTTCACAACTTGGGCCCTTTAGTTCTTCTGTCCCTGCTGCTTTAATCATCCTGATTTCCAAGACGACCAGAGGGTCTCCACATGCCCTAATTATGGGTCTGTTCACGCACAGAACCCTGTTGCTGACATTCAGCCCTTATGGCTTGTGCCATCAAATTATTAAATTAAACCTTTGCCTTCATCTTGACCACTCACCAGCACCACCTCCTTGACAGCTGGTTACACCCAGCCATTGAAATTATTGCCTCTTCGATGGCTGAGTACAGCCAGCCATTGATGAGGTTACGTCATCAATTTCTGTGTACACCCAGCCATTGTCAAGGTACCCAGCCATTGTCAAGGTTGCCTCACCGATGGCTGGGTACACCCAGCCATTGACAAGGTTGCCTCCTCAACGGCTGGGTATACCCAGCCATTGACAAGGTTGCCTCATTGATGGCTGGGTGCAACCAGCCATTGACAAGGCTGCCTCCTCAAAGGCTTGGTATACCCAGCTATTGAGGAGGTTGCCTTGTCAATGGCTGGGTAGAACCAATCAGGTGGTTGGACTTGCTTTTGGTGTGGAGTGCATATAAAGCCCCCCTTTCTTGGGGTGACAATCCTTATGCATCCCTCTGGAGAGAACTTGGCAAGAGCAGCTAGAGGGTTCAAAACAGAATTTCCAGTGACATGCGTGTGTTGCTGGCAAGGTCTGCAGTTTTAACATAATCTGGAGTGATGATTCCCCAGATGAAACATTTCTGGCTTGCAAAGAGGGTTATTCAGCTTACATCTTGGCTTTTGACTGGGAAAACTTCAACAGCATATCAAGTTTTGATCACAAGGGTTTTTTTTTTGAAAAAATGTACAGTAAGAAACCTGTGATCTTGGTTTTGTGAAATCAAGGATTTACTAAACTTTGATGTAAAAAAGATGATATATTATTATACCACAAATATATATAATGCATTATTTTATATAAATGTAAAAAAAAAAAAAGTAGGAAAAAAAACACAGTGGGAAAAAAAAAAACAGTAGGAAAAAAAAAAAAAAAACAGTAGAAAAAAAAAACTCATTGATATCCCGTATGGGAAATCATCCAGCCTTTAAAGTGCATGCCATTTTCATACTAAAATTCCATGGGTTGATTATACTTGGATTTGTATAGTAAGTTGGGTGGCCTCCCCAGCCAAAGGCTACCGGCCCTCTGATCGAGGGTCTTGTTGTTAAGCTAGATGAAACCCCATCAAAATTTCTCAACCTAGCATTTTTTTTGCCAAGTTGAGTTGGCACAACCCCAAACTGTTGAGAGTGAACTCCAGTTGGGTGTCCTGCAGCTCATCTCCTGGAGACCTGATACCCAACCAGGAAAAATTGGGGGGTTCAAATTTGAGGCCACACCGGGTTAATCTTTCCTGCGATACCTCCTGGACAGGAGTGTTTCAATTTTGAAACCCCCTACTTTAAATAGGGGGGTTCATAATAGACTTTCATCAGAATTTTTTTAGTGCCAATTGGAAATTTTAAGTAGGCTGTGTCACTGCTGTTGCTAAATGGAGGTTATTATCAAGAGTAAAAAGGAATAGATTGCATAAGAGAAAAGATAGTATGTATGAAAAACAAGCTTTACTTATATGTATTTGTTATAGTTATGGGATATTAATGTGATGTCGTGAGTAATCCCGGACTTTCCTTGACATGTATTTGATCTTGTATTTTTACCTACATAAGTCCCGGATTACAACACACACACACACCCCACACACAGCAAAACACATCCTTGAACTATGTTCCGTTGGAAGTCATGGACATCCTTGAACTATGTTCCGTTGGAAGTCATGGACCGCCAGGCCGAGATTCTTTGTAAACACGTTGGCGGATTGGTTCTTGGAGGGTACCAACAGTGGGCCCGCTACGCTAACCATAGCGCAGCGCAGCGTAATTCCGCTAACAGTAACAGGTTTTCTGTTGGCTGTTAGCGGAGTCACCGATATTGCTACGCGACCTGACCTCAAAAAAACAGGTTGCTATGCTGTGTTACAACCGCTAAAAACGGCTGTAGCGTAGCGGCGCAAACAAGGCCGCCAACGCTTCGGCGTTTACAGGCTGAAATGTTGATCGCTACGCTGCACTTTTTTGGAAAAAAGTGCAGCGGCCCACTGCTGAGGGTACCCAAACAATCTTAATTTCCCCACGGAACAAGGCCTGGTTCGTAATGTAAAATTCTCGGTCCGTATGCCTCGTCTGTTTATTTGAGCCGTCATCCGTACTGATTTTTACTGCCACTTGATTGTCGCAAAACATCTGACCTGTCATATCTTCTAGCAGATTTCTAACCCAAAGCAATTTCCGCATCCCGTGGCCTAAAGCCATGTATTCCGCATGGGCCGTTGACAAAGCGATTGTGGCCAGTCGCCTGGATGTCCACGAGATTGGACATCCCATAAAGGAAATGATGTATCCGTATTTCGACCGCAAAAGGTCACCCCGCCAAGCAACTCAGAATAGGACTGTCCTTGCGGGGTCTGATTTCAAGAGGAAAATGTCTAGTGGCTACTAAATACCCAAACAGAAGACGTAGGCATTTCCAGTGTTCGGTGGAAGGATTTTTTGAGAAGCACACCAGAAAGTTCACCCCAAAGCAGATATCTGGCCTTCTCCCAACAGCCAAATAACTTAATGTACCAATCATGGAGAGATAGCTGGACAAATTGATCCCCTCCCCATCCATAAAAGTAGTAGGGAGATTTCTGTTAGGCATTGGTGTCTTAGCCATGACCTTGCCATCCCAATGCTCCACCAGGACCTTCTCAATCAGCCGTGGTTTTGATAAGGAGAAACCCGAGTCATCCCAATCAATCTTCAATCCTTCTTCCCATTTGATAGTCAGACTCGTGGAAAGGTCCTCTTCGAGTTGTTTCAAACAGCCGTTATTTGGTCCCGTCACAATCCCATCATTGACATGAATCCATATGCAACTGTTACCTCCGGGTGACTTTAGGACGTAAACACTCGAGTCAAATTGAGAAGACGAGTACCCTAGATTACTTTAAGTTGAAGCCAGGTGGCACCACCAGCACTGTGAGCCTGCTTCGTGCCATACAGTGCTTTCTTCAACCGACAGGCATAACCCTTGGGTGTGTCCAATTCTTCTGGTACTGCAACCCACAATTCCTCGTCAATAGGCAAATTTAGATGTGCCGCCACGAAATAGAAAGAATGTACCACCCAATTGTTGACAGCCGTGATTGTAAGTATGACCCTCATGGACACAATAGTAGCCGTATGAGCAAAAGTCTGACCATACTGTTCTCCAGGAGTTTGAGAAAATCCTTGAGCAACATACCGTGCTTTGTACCGATCGACGGTTCTGTCAGCATTTTTCTTCAAAGCAAAAACCCACTTCGCCGTCCTGACTTTCTTCCCATCCGGTACCCTTTCAATTTCCCATACCTCTTGTTAGATTTCTGGTGCATGCCCTAAAGAGGGCTTCTTTGTTTTCCTTCCATCTCATTCCTTTAGCTTCTCAGATTTGATAGGCCCCCTTTCCAGCTTATATTCCATCTGTCCCTCTCTAAAATACAAACCTCACTTAGTTCTGAGCCCATACTACCAAGACCTGCTCTCAAGAGACTTCTTGTTTAGTGATCTAAGTCCCTGAGTGTTCTGCACTCTTGAAATTCTCAGCTCATCTTTTTTATAGTCTTTAGGCTTTAGGCCACAATTCTTTCACCTCCAACCGCTTTAGATTATCCAATTTCTCCTGCACAGCAGACTCCCAACTAGGACCATCACTTCTCTTCATTGCTTGTTTGAGCGTACCCGGCTCCTAGTTAAAGACACTCAGGAACAAAATTTGCCACCTCCTCAACCAGTCGGTCTTGATCCTGCACAATTTGTTCATCTTGAAAACTTCCGAGTTGTAGCCCCATACCAGAAGGGTACATATCTGTTCCATCCTCCGCCACAACCATATCATCCTCAAAAACAGCCATCACAGATCTATAAAAACAGTTTTCCTTTGGAATCCAGAACCCCCAGCCCTTTGATTCTGGTAAGTAAGAAATCACGTACCCCTTGACCGCGCGAGCATCCAATTTTCTTCTCTTCTCTGATGGTACATGAATGTATGCTCTACTGCCAAATATTCTGCTTCAATCCAGGTTCGGTGGATGACCGAAGACTTTTTCATATGGTGTACAATGTCCGCTGGAAGTATTTGGTAGTCGATTCAAAGTATGACACACCCACATAAACACTTAGGTCACTGTCAATCAGTATGGTCCGCCCCATCTCTTGTAACGTCCTAGTAAAACGTTTGATTGCTCCATTCTGATAATGATGGTAGGCGATTGATCTCTCCACCTTGATTCCCCGCTCCTTAAGAAAGTTTCTAAGTAAAGTGCTATTGAATTCCCCCCCCCCATTGTCCGATCTTAGGATTTTCAGACAATGCCAAGTTTCTCTTTCCATCCGGACTATACTATCAATCAACACCTGAGCCGCCTCCCCTTTGTTGGGCAGGATTTTTACCACCCCGTATCCTGACCTGATATATCTCAAAGTGAGTACATACCAACCACTGTTTGTGGTTTCTTCCTCAAAATGTCCCACTATATCCATGTTCCATAGGACCATAGGGCCAACTTTCCTGTTGTCTGAAGTCAGTGTTTTGTGGTTGGTACTCTTTCCTACCAAACAGGTGCTACAGTGAATTTTACGATCAGGTAATTTGTTTGGAAGGCCCTGTCCCATCTTATTTACAACAAGGTGTTTCAGCATGCAAAGACTGGCATGTCCGAAATGGCAATGGAAATGTAAGAGTATTTCTTCATTCTTGGATAAGACAGTGGTTTCAAAAGAATGACTAGGTTCTTTGGGAACGGCAAAAAGGAAAATATCAGACACAGTATTGGTACAAACAGGAATGACAGTATGTATAGATGGTTTAAGGTGCGCAGAACAAGGTACAGAAGATAATGATGAAACAGTAGACGCTCTTAATGGAACAGGGAAGATCCACTTTCTTGTCAGTCTGTCCAGTCAAATCCTGACCCACGGAAGATTGTTGGTAAAGAGTGCAAAAGAATCTGTTGCATTGTCATAAGTCCATTGAAAACCTTCCAATCAAAGTGCCGCCGGTGAAATTAGTGTATGGACCGCGTATTTGCAGTAAAGGAGATGACTAATCTTGATTACCGTTGAGTTTGGCCCACGAAAAGCCAGAGATCCCGTGGCTGTGACAAAACGAGCAGTACCATTAGTAGCTACTCTTAGAGGAATAGGATTTCTTAAAACAGTAAAATCAAGTAAGGCTGACCTATCACTGGATGAACTAAATCATTGGACAAGTCAGTCTGACAAGTAAGCAGACTGACTTCGTCCGATGATTCTAGCAGTGCCCCACCACTGGGCCACCAAACTCGTCGGTCATTTTCAGTCCAGGCACGGACTGGCGTGTCCAACGAGATAGTTTTTGCAGTGTGATAGGTAGCACAAGTATCAGAAATTTCCTTGGGAACGGCTGATTTCATTGGGACATTGGTCATCTCAAGGTTGTTGAAATGAGGTTTGTGCACCATGTCTCCATTGGTCTAATCTTGTTCATGTTGTCCTTCATGCTGATGATAGCTGTCTTGCAGGTTCATCATCATCACAGCCAGTTTTTCAGCTCCATAGTTTGGACAATAAAGGTCAGCTGGTCTTTCTGGGATGGGTTTTCCTCTGTATTGTCAAGACTGATTTGAAGAGTAGCCAACTGGTGGAGTGAGGACAGGGTAATGGGCACGAAAACCTGGTGGAGCATAGACTGGAGCACTGAGTTGTTGATTATTTGGAATGTAATAGGGTTTAGGATTGGTACGAGAACTCATTGGTGCAGGTGCCACCACCAAACACTCCGAGATGAGGTGATCCTGCGCCCCACACAGGAAACAACCTTTCTTTGCATTGGTAATAGGGTCTCAATACATGTTGGGCCTCATGGCCAGGGTGTACAAGTTATCAAGATGACTCTCAATTGATTTCTCCCGCTGTTCACACACCGTCTCTGCAAAAGATTCAAAAGCATGGGGTAAGTCACTTTGTTTTGGTTGGCTTTTGAATTTGCTTTGTGTTTGAGCATCAGAGAGAAGGTCTGTCATTTGGTGTAAACTGATGGGCTGGTTATTTGTCCAAGCCAATTTGAAATCTATTGCCTTGTTCAACTTCACACGTAAGGCCAAGCCCTCTGGAATTGAGACTTCTTAAATTGTGATTCAAATTTGCACAAGTTTCAACCTGAAGTTTGTTACTCAAATCAGAACTTAACCTAATGAAACTACCCTTGCCTTATCCATCAGTCAATTAATCAGGCCTTCAAGGAAGTTTCCACTTTCAACTCACTGCAATTCACATGTCAAATGAACAATTAAGTTAAAATTCAGTACACTTGACTCAAGCCCTCATCCTTGTCCCTTTTTACCCATGAGCAGGAAAATTCAATGTACCTTAATTAAGCTTACATTTCATTTACTATCCAGACTGCATAATTTATCTCTTTTTGAACCCTTTGTATTTATTCTTTCCCAGTAACATCATATTTCTGTGCTTGTAGTACATTATTTATTCATTATCCTTTAGTAGTGTCTGTCTTATCAGGTAAAAGATCATTTCTGGGTTTAACTTTGTGCTCTTCTTCTTTCTTATTTATATTTTGACTTTCATCTCTTTTCTGATCTTGATAGTTTCTTACTTTATCTTGTGTTCAACTCTGGTTCTGCTTTGTTAGCAATAAGATCTAGGCTCAAAAGAGGGAGTGTTTACTCCCTCTCATTCTTTACCCCCTCCAAGAACCAACTGGTTATTGGTTATTGGAGGGAGTGTTTACTCCCTCCATGGACCAACTGGTTATCGGAGGGAATGTTTACTCCCTCCATGGACCAACTGGTCATCGGAGGTAGTGTTTGCTCCCTCCAAGGACCCACTTCTCATCGGAGGGAGTGCAGTGGGACCTTGGAGGTATTAAACACTCCATCCTATGACCGACTGGTCAAGAGGGATTAAAAAACCTCTCCCTGACAAATCGGTTCTTGGAGGGAGGAAACACTTGATTTGATGACTGAGTGGTCGTCAGAGGGGATTTTTACCCCCTCCAATGATCAATCAGTCCTTGGAGGGAGTAAACACTCCCGTTGATGACCGACCGGTTGAGAGCGAGTGTTTACTCCTCCAAGGACTGATTGGTCATTGGAGGGGGTAAAAATCCCCTCTGACGACCACTCAGTCATCAAATCAAGTGTTTCCTCCCTCCAAGAACCGATTTGTCATGGTGGGGGTTTGACTCCCTCTCGTGACCGGTCGGTCATCGGAGGGAATATTTACTCCGTCTCATGACCGGTCGGTCATCGGAATGTTCTCCGATGACTGACCCGTCATGGGAAGGCGTAAACACTCCCTCCATGACCAATCGGTCCTTGGAGGGAGTGCTTACTCCCTGTCATGACTGGTCAGTCAGCAGAGGGAGTGTTCAGTCCCTCTACGTAGCACGACTGGTCGGTCATGGATGAAGTATTCACTCCCTCTCATGATGGTAATCCATCCGGTTGGTCATTTGAAGAGGGTGTTTACTCCCTCGAAGGACCGAACTGGGATCCTGATCAGGTGTGGTACAGGCCGTACCTAACCCAACGAGATCCTCATATGTCTGGGTACAGGCCGTACCCAAACCGACGAGACCCTCATAGGCTTGGGTACAGGCATTACCCAAGCCGACGAGACCGTCAATGGTATGGGTACAGGCCGTACCCAAGCCAACAAGGAGAGCCTGTCCGGTCTGGGTATGCGCAATGAGGCTCTCCTCATGCCTATAAAGAGAGCCCATTAAAACCAGCAATTTCCCCCAGGCAAGCCCCATATCTGTTGCGTGATGCGCAGGGGGGCTTGACTTGGGCTTTTTTTTGGGCCTCATCAGGCCAAGGGGGAATTCACGCACTTGAAAAGCATGAAAGTGTGTCTTTATTATACTTAGATTTTCGCTTTTTTTTCTTGCAAAAAACTGATGGAATTCTTTGTTTTGGTCATTTTTTTACTTCTAGGGGTGGGACTCCCACACAAAACCAAACTCGTAGAGGCAGCACAAGACCTCCTCCAAACGTCACCAGATTGATCAATTGCCCTTTCTCCGTGTCAGCACATTTCCAGAAGAAACTGAACCACTGGAAATTCAAGGTCACCAATCCCACTCACAACCACTCCAACTCTCTAGACCCCACTGCCCACACTGTCAACCAAAAACTCACTGAAAATCTGTGTGAAGAAATGAAAAGACTCGGCAACACTGGACTGAAGCCATCAGCAATTCTTGAAGCATTGAAGAAGACCCATCCCGACAACACAATTCTAGCTACTATCAGTACAATTTACACCACAAGAAAGAAGGCTCAACAAGAATTTCTTCAAGTAATCAGTCGAATAGTCCATCTCAACCAAACTTTGGTGAATTCTGACTTCACAACTCACACAAAAGTTGATCAAGATGGCGAACTCAAAGCTCTATTTTTCTGTCACTCCCGCTCCGTCGAACTTCTTTCCCGCTACCACTACATCCTCCTTCTTGGAAGAACATACAAGACAAACAAATACAAGATGCTGCTCCTTCACATCGCCGGGATCACTGGATCCAGCAAGACTTTCAGTTTGGATTTCTGTTTTTTAGATGAAGAAACTCAGGCGTACTATCAATGGGCCCTGGAATGTCTTCTCACTATTTTCAACACCAACAAAATTCCAGTTCCAGAAGTTTTTGTCACCAATTGCGAACAAGCTCTCAACAATATTACCTGCCTCTTCTCACATTCTCTGTACTTGGCATATTCAGAAGAACCTTCTCACCAACACAGCAAAAACCATCAAGAACAAGTCTCAAGAAAAGGAAATGCTTCAGTATTGGAACAACTTAATCCAGCTACCCATTCAATCTGAATTCCACTCATCTTTTGAAAGATTCTATTCCAAATACAGCCCCGTGTTTCAAGAAAACGTCACAACAACTTTGCTACCAGTAGCAGAAAAATATTCGAATTCTTGGACAAAAATGCTCCCCCACTTTGGACACAGGACAACTTCTCCAATTGAATCAGCCCATTCTTTCATCAAAACTCATCTCCTAGGCCCCCAATACTCCTTCACTTCGGTCATCAAGATGATCTCCAATGCCCTTGAAGCTCAGTGCCACAAGATCTCCGCCCAATACCATCAGCAGAAGATCAACAGCTTCAAGAATCTCCCAAGAATCTTTGAAAACTGCCTGGGAAAGGTGACTCACTTTGCGCTCAGGCAGGTGCAAAGGAACTTTTATGAAGTCTCAAAGGTAAAGAGAGATGATCATTGCAACGGCTTCCATCAAAGAAGGATGGGTATTCCTTGCAAGCAACGGCTTTCAGGGAAAGATGCTGGAGCCATCTGAGTTTCATCCTCAATGACTCATCAAAGTGAGTTTTCCCTTTTTTATTACTTTTTTTTCGTTTTTTTGCCTTTTTTGGGGGTGGGGTGGGGAGTCGCCACTCCATTTCTATCTCTTTGGCGCTCAACTGGGGGGTAAGCCAGGAGTTGTCACTCCAATTCAACCTTGGAAGCCTGGGGGGCGCGGGAGTCACAGATCAAAAAGGGTTTTTAGCAATTTTTTTCTGGGAGTCGCCGGGAGCCGCCTCTCCAATCGAATTTTTATTTACGACCCATAAGGAGCTGCGGTGAGTCCAATTCAATGAACTCGGATTCTGGGAGTTGCTGACCTCCAATTTATTTAACAAATAAACAATTCAGGGAGTCGCCACTCCAATCAAATTTATATTTACGACCTGTAGGGAGTCGCAGTGAGTCCAACTTGGTGAACTCGAAATCTGGGAGTCGCTGACCTCCAATTAATAAAAATCAATTTAGGGTGTTGCCGCACCAATCTCAAGAAAACAAAAGATCTGAAGGGAGTTGCAGGAATTCAAACATGTATGTCTTTCTCCCTGCCAAAAAAGGGAGTCGCACCTCTAATACCACCAATTGTCCGGAGTCGCCATCTACCAAACCCCCCCCCAGAGCAACAAATTCCAGGAGTCGCCACAAAAACTCAAGTCCTCCTGGCCCCCATCCCATTTCACTTCCTCTAAATTTGATCTACCCTTTCCTTTCCTCTAATCTAACCCCTATTTATTTTCAAATACCAGGATTACAGACCCCTGGATCTTTCTGTTAATGACTACACTGAAGTACAGGTCGACAAAATCAAGGAGCGCCTTCTTGAAATGAATCCAGCCCAAAGATCAATTTCTCACCTCTTGGAAGGATCTGGAAACATTGTGGACATCTCCCTTCCCAAGGCGGCTATCAAGGGTAAGGGCAGACCTGCCGTCGCGCCAAACAAACCCAAGACTAGCAATCCTGGGATGCCTCCTTGTTTGAAATAATAGAAAAAAAAGGAAGAGAGAAGAAAAAGAAGAACAGAAAAACAAAAAGAAGGTCAATGAAGAAAAACCCAAGCCCTGAACCCAGCCTTGCCGAAAGCCCACTGCAAAAGAAGTGGATGTCAAGAAAGAAGAAAATCCGTCCAACCAAGTTAGTTAAAAAAACATCAACAACCCCCATTTCCGGTCCCTTCTCCCAGAAATAATCCAGCCTTTTGTATCCAAGACGCTGAAAGTTGAACCCAATGGTAACTGTGGCTTCTTATTGTCTTGGACGTGGTCAAGATGGATATTTCGAAATTTGTAATGAGCTCCATGAAGATGTTGAAAAGCGTGCAGAATGGTATCAATGCTGCTCCTGAAGCTTTGGCTTGGGAGGAAAAATATTCCAGTTGCTTCAAGCTCACTCAAAAACTTAAAGATGAGGCTGGCCCAAATAAAATTAGAAATTATTGAGCTGTAGTCTGTTTATTGTTTCTCTATATTTTTTCTTCTTTACATTCTCTCATTTCTTTTATCATAAATATGACTGTTATCCTTGTCTTTTTTTGGATGGCTTTGTTTTTGATTGTTATTTATTTTTTATAAATTGAATAAGAATGTGGTTTGCAATTTGTTCACTTTATTCATACTTTTAGGGGAATTTTTTGACAAATATAATCACAAAAAAATTTCCTCATGAATATTTTCAAAGAATTAGGGAGGCGTGAGGGATTGAAACAATATTGATGGGGGTTTTGATATTAAAGCAGGAAAATAGAAAAGAAAAAAAATTGGGTCAGCCTTTATGCACAACCAAACTTTACCACATGCACACCAAAAACGGTGTGCATGGCCATGCACACCAAAAGTTTGGGTGTGCACGGCAGTCCATGCACACCAAAAAAGGTGTGCATGGACTTGCACACCAAAATTCTTGGTGTGCACGACTGCACACACCAAAGTTGATTTTTCCTAGGAGTGCTCAAGCCTGCACTCCAAAACTTTTGGTGTGCACAGCCATGCACACCATGTCCTAATATGAGCACTCCTTTTTTGGAGTGAAATATGATTCACTCCCAAAAGATTTGGAGTGAATCATAAAAACCTTGGGGGTGAATCATATTTCACTCCAAAAATTTTGGAGTGAATCATATTTCACTCCAAAAAAGGAGTGCTCATATTATGACTTGTTGTACATGGCCATGCACACCAAAAGTTTTGGAGTGCAGGCTTGAGCACTCCTAAGAAAAATCAACTTTGGTGTTTGCAGTCATGCACACCAAGAATTTTGGTGTGCAAGTCCATGCACACCAAAAAAGGTGTGCATGGCTGTGCACACCAAAATTCTTGGTGTGCATGGCTGTGCACACCAAAATTCTTGGTGTGCATGGCCATCCACACCTTTTTTGGTGTGCATGTGGTAAAGTTTGGTTGTGCATAAAGGCTGACCCAAAAAATTAGGGTCAGGCTAAATGCACTCCAAAGTTTTTACTACATGTGCTCCAACTTTTTTGGAGTGGACACCTGACACTCCAAATAATTGAGTGGAAACTTCCCACTCCAAATATTGGAGTGGACACCTGACACACTCCAGTTATTTTGGAGTACATAAGATGTGCACACCAGAGGGAAAAAATATATTGGATGTCAGAAAGTGCGCACTCCAAATACTCCCAAAAAAAGCTGAATGCACTCCAATTTTTTCCTTTTTGTACTCCAAGGTTGAGCCCAGGACTCGAGGGATACTACAACATTGTTTGTTGGTGGGGGGAGGGGGAGCTGACAACATCTTTTTATGTGTATGTCTATCTCTATCTGATCTTAAAAAGTGTGGGATATGAGGTGATTGAGTTAGAATGTGAGCTTTCTGAGGGGGTGTTGGGATTTCCTGGCGTTTTTTGGGTGTAACTTGCAGTGGGTTTCAGGGTGCGCACTCCCTTCACTCCAAAAGTATTGAGGTATTGGAGTGCCCACCTAGTCACTCCATTTTTTGGGTGTGCACTCCAAAGTCATTGGAGTTCACAAAATGTACACTGCAACAAATTGAAAAATTATTTTGAAATTGGTGTGCACAGGATTTGCACTCCAAGAAATTGGTGTCCACAGGATTTGCACTCCAAGAAATTGGTGTGCACACAATTTGCAATCCAAGAAATTGGAGTGCACAGTCTGTGTACTCCAAGCATATGTGGGACTTTGGAGTGAACATTTGTCCACTCCGAAATGGAGTGCACGTAGGAAATCATTGGAGTGCATTTAGCCTGACCCAAAAATTACATTCAATTTGGTTATTTCAAGGGTCAGGAAAAATGCACTCCAATGATTTCCTACATGCACTCCATTTTGGAGCGGACAAGTGTTCACTCCAATTTTTTTGGTGCGGACAAGTGTTCACTCCAATTTTTTTGGTGCAGACAAGTGTTCACTCCAAAAAGATTGGAGTGAACACTTGTCCACTCCAAAGTCCCACATATGCTTGGAGTGCAAATCCTGTTCATACCAATTTCTTGGAGTGAAAATCATGTGCACACCAATTTCCAAGTAATTTTTCAATTTGTTGGAGTGTACATTTTGTGCACTCCAAAGTCATTGGAGTGCACACCCAAAAAAAATGGAGTGACTAGGTGGGCACTCCAATACCTCAATACTTTTGGAGTGAAGGGAGTGCGCACCCTGAAACCCACTGCAAGTTACACCCAAAAAACGCCAGGAAATCCCAAAACCCCCTCAGAAACTCACATTCTAACTTGATCACCTCATATCCCACACTTTTTAAGATCAGATAGAGATAGACATACACATAACAACATGTCATCAGCTTCCCCAACCCCACCAACAAACAATGTTGCAGTATCCCTCGAGTCCTGGGCTCAACATTGGAGTACCAAAAGGAAAAAATTGGAGTGCATTCAGCTTTTTTTGGGAGTATTTGGAGTGCGCACTTTGTGCACTCCAACCCAAAAATGGCCAATTTGTGGAGTGGGCAGGTGTCCACTCCAATGTTTTTGGAGTGGAAAAGTGTCCACTCCAATTATTTTGGACTGGGAAAGTGCCCACTCCAAAAAGTTGGAGTGTATGTAGTAAAACTTTGGAGTGCATTTAGCCTGACCCTATTTCAAACTCTCTGAAAATTTCAGAGAATTACACGGCCAGAACTCAGAAGGCTCTGTAAATTTTTCAGATCATTTGCTCTGTCCAAAGATGAGCTGTGATTTTTTTTTTTCATTTTTGGTGTTTTTTTGCCTTTTTAGAGTTGCGACTCCTAAATTAAAATTTGATTTGGAGCTGCGACTACCAAAACTGACGTCGCGGCGGTCTTGGGAGTCGCAACTCCAATTTCCGGGAGTCGCATAACCAAGCCCCTATTTATAAGCAGACCTGTTTTGGTTAATTTAAAGCTTGTACCCGCCGAGTCCCATAGAACTCGTCCGGAACCGGCCCTTCGCCGTGACCGGTTGTCAGGTCTACAAACACAGCGGGACAAAAAATGAACTTCAAGTGCGTACTCATGACGTTCATGTCCCAAACAGGTCACATGACCCACGTTTCCGCCCCCTTGACCCCAATATGGCAAGCACCACATTGACAACGAAGCAGCCGTCAAAACGGCCTTGTGGGTCATCGGGCTGCCACAGGCAGGTCTTGTGGCCGGCATCATTGAGAGTCCCAAACGCAATCAAAAGATGCTGCGGCATCTGAGTAGCTCCAATCGTGTGTCATCCATCATTCGGTGTGCAATAGGGCTAGGGCAGGACTGGTGAGAGAAAAAAACAGAGGTCAAGCTCCCCATAAAAATCCGCCAAACTGCAGTCAAGTCTCATCAATCACCGTCAGGGCATCCCATCATTCCTGACACCCCTGTTCAACCCTTCCGACCACAAAGTTCAAACCCCATACTTCTCAAATAACCCACCAGGTCAAGGCAGCCGTCAAGCTCGGTCACCCACTGCAAGAAGTCATAGCTCTTGAGCTCCAGCAGGTATGTAATACATCCCCTCCAAGAGTATTTCGATCACCATTTGACCCCAAGATGCTGACCTCATTCCACCTTACAGATGGATGGACCACAAAGAAGTCAATGCGCAAATGGCCGCCCGCGGTATTAACTCGTAGGTCCGAAGCTTCCCATCGACCAATTGATTGAAACACGTGGGAGAATATTAGATTATTTTATTATTTCTCTCTCATGCGACCACATTGTGTAGCCCTGTGAATGTTTTTTCCCGTGTCTTTGGCTTGTGTGGTACCCAACCCCATCATTTGTTTAGTTTGATGGGTAATTGCTTCAACACACATGAATATAAGGTCCTCATCAAGTCTTGTTGGAGAGATGCTAGGTTGACCTACAACCTGGGGATTGGAAGGAACAAATCCCCAGGAGCAGATCACTGAGAACCAACATGATCCGGAGGTGCCCATAGTATCCGCTCCCTGTACCGCTATCGCCTCCCGATGATAGGCAGGGCCAGTCATTTGGCACCTCACAACGCCAGCACTGTGACGCTGAGGGCCGACCATGGCAACCCTTAGAGACACCAAGGAGCCAGTGATTCGCAGGGCGTGCCATGTGACAGTTTCTGTTGGCCAGGCCACTGGGCCCGCATTTTGTGGTCACAGTGACGGTCAACTTGGCCCGCGGTGTACCCTCTCATCCCGCCATCTTTAAATAGACCGCTCGCTGGATCCTGAGCTGATTACACCGCGGGCCAAGTTGGCCGTCACTGTGACCACAAAATGCGGGCCCAGTGGCCCGGCCAACAGAAACCGTCGCATGGCACACCCTGCGAATCACCGGCTTCTTGGCGTCTATGGGGGTCTCCATGGTTTCATCACATGGTCGCCCCTCTGCGTCACAGTGCTGGCGTGGTGAGGTGCCAGATGACCGGCCCTGCCCGTCCGTCATCGGGGGCAATAGCGGGACGGGGAGCGGATACTATGGTTCCCTCCTGTTCGTATCGGTTCTCAGTGATCGGCTCCTGTGGATTTGTTCCTTACAATCCCCAGGTTGTAGGTCAGACTAGGATAAATCTCACCAACGAGACTTGATGAGCAGGTTACATAGGGGTGTTGAGGCAATTACCAATCAAGTAAAAGACAAGCGAAATCACATTGACAGGGCTAAACAATGGCGGCATTGTCTTATAAGTGGATTTTCTAGCAGTCGGAACAAGATGAGTTGCCAAAGGGACAGCCCAATGGTAGCATGAGAGGCAAATAATAAAAGAATCTAATATAGTTCCACGTGTCTCGATCAATTGGTCAATGGGGAGCTTCGGACCTACAAGTTAGTACCGCGGGCGGCCATTCACGCGTTGACTTCTTTGTGGTTCATCCACCTGTAAGGTGGAATGAGGTCATTATCTTGGGGTCGAATGGTAATCGAGATACTCGTGGAGTGGATGTGTTACCTGCTGGAGCTCAAGAGCTATGACTTCTTGCAGTGGGTGACCGAGCTTGATGGCTGCCTTGACCTGGTGGGTTATTTGAGAAGTATGGGGTTTGTGGTCGGAAGAGTTGAACAGGGGTGTCAGGAATGATGGGATGCCCCAAGGATGATTAATGAGACTTCATGGTGGTTTGGCGGGTTTTCATAGAGACTGTAATGGCCTCTGTTTTTTCCTCTCACCAGTTCTGCCCTAGCCCTGTTGCACACCAAATGATGGGTGACACACTATTGGA
Source organism: Puccinia horiana (assembly GCA_001624995.1). Classification (NCBI taxonomy): domain Eukaryota; kingdom Fungi; phylum Basidiomycota; class Pucciniomycetes; order Pucciniales; family Pucciniaceae; genus Puccinia; species Puccinia horiana. Next base: position 1,035,558 of record LWDY01000064.1, on the reverse strand, counting down.
GCGACTCAGATGCCGCAGCATCTTTTGGCGTTTGGGACTCTCAATGATGCCGGCCACAAGACCTGCCTGCGGCGGCCTGATGACCCACAAGGCCATTTTGACGGCTGCTATGTCGTCGATGTGGCGCTTAGCCATATTTGGGGTCAAGGGGGCGGAAACGCGGGTCATGTGACCCGCTTGGGACATGAACGTCACGAGTACGCACTCAAAGTTCAGATTTTGTCCCGCTGTGTAGTGTAAAGAATACTGTCCCGCACCTGAAAACCGGCGAGCATCACAGATTTGACACCGGTGTCATGGGACATGCAACGTGAAATTAAATACACAGAGCACAAGCAAAAGAAGAAGAGTGTGGAAATGTCTTGAAACACGGAAAACAAAACCAGTTTCTGAAGCATCAGCAAGCGTCTTGGCCGCGGTATGTTGCATGTTGCAACAGGAAGTGGGAAACAAACCAATGGAAAATATTTGTTAACTCCGAAGGTGCCTATGGATGCCCTCTTGTTGGCTTTCCAGCTACATACATCTCAACGCACCTGCCCAAGCCCAACCGGAAAATAGAGGTAATCATCAAGGAGCAAACCAAGCAAAACCGCCAACTCGACGCCATGAAAGCCAAACACTGTTGTAACATATTCATTGTCCTGGCGAAGATCGCCACAGGAATGGATCTGTTGTCGTTTCATCTTGACGAGGATTCACTTGACCTATGGGGTGGGGATGATAACCAGCGCCTACTTATGAAGGTCGTCGCACCGGCCAGTTCTTCTCATAATCCATCTTGGGATCCGCAATGCGATCCACTTGTAGACACCCTATTTGAGGGGCTTCCAGGCACATCAGACCACAGGCCACCACCAGTCAACGAAGTAACCGACACGGCTCAGGGTGGACTAACACAGAACTCGGCAGCATACGTTCCTGCCTGTGTGGTCACTGATTCCTCAGACCAGCAACCCAAAGAGCTGCCCAAAATTCACATGACCGCAGAGGATGGATCGATCTATCCATTGGTTTTTCACATGAATGTCTTCCAACGGTTGCCCGACGATAAAGCAGACAATACGGCGCTGGACAAGATGAAAGAAATCATTCAAAGTAAATTAACGAAGGATCCGACTAGCATGGAACCCATAGTGATCCAAGAGGGACAAATGGGAACATTTATCAAGCAGTTTAGAAACATCAGGCCAAAGGTCGCTCCATCACATTTGATGGCGTGGCGCATACGCAAGATTCAGTGGTTAAATTCGCCCTGGGGGCCGTTTATGAGAAGCGACTGGGGATCCAATTTGGCACCTCATTGGAATGGTTCCGCCAAACTGTGTTGGACAGAGTACCTAGGCTCGATCCAGGATCCAAGTCCCTTCAATTGAATAGTTGTTTTGTCACCTACATCTTCCTTGTTGATATGATCAGTACCATTATACCCCAACCTACAAAGGTGGTATTGGATAGAACAAGTCTTCCAGGCGGCTTTGGATAGCTTTCAAGAATCTACCAAACGTTTTCTCCTGGATGACCGGTTTGCTAATGGAGAAATATTCAGAAGTCACAATGTTTGGAAGTATATTGACCGTTGGATAACCGACGATAAGAGCGGTATAAAGTCAAGTAAGCTATTTGCCCTGGACGGAAAACGGTTTTCACAGGATTGGAAAACATTTTTCAACCTCGTTTTCACGCACTCAATAGACCACTTGACTGAGAAGGTTAAACACCTGAAACCCACAGAAGAAACTCAAAGCAAGAGAAAAGCCCCGGTAACAAATGCACACATGAATGTACCCAAAGAGAAGACTGCAAAAAACAGAGAACCCAACGGAGATGATCCGAAATCCCGAATCATGAAAAAACCCCAACTCGAGGCCATCCGCGGGGACCTCCGATATAAACGGGCCGCACCCTTGTATGTTTTTTTGTCATCCCTTACATTTTTTGGTCGACCCTGATTTTCTTCGTTGGACCTTATTTTTTCGGCGAACCTGTTTTTTTTTTTTTTTTGCTATTGTCTTCTTCTCAGCTTTCAACCCTGGACTGACTCTTTGTTCACCCACCTCTTGCTGTCGAACCTTAAAGTGTAGAAATTTTTTCTTCCCTTCTCAGCTATTAAAGTACAGGCACACTCTGTCTACACCAACGTAGTACGTGTTTGGATTAACATCAAAGAATAAAACCAGACCAGTTGGAAAACAAATATTGATCTCATGTATAGCATGAGATTGTATTAATGTTAGATCAAGAGCAGATTAACACGCCTGAGGGAGGGAGACAAATCTGTTGAGTACGAGTGGTGCGGAATATACAAATACAAGAAGACCTTACAGTTATCAAACGAGAATATGTACCAAGACAAGAACAGTGAAGTAGACAAGATACCAAATAAAAAATAAGAATAGTTGGTTAATGAATTAGCAACGAGTGAATGGACCGCAATCCATGAAGTTGCTATAATACAAAGCAGTGGTGAGTTTGCCAATAAGATAGTGCAAAACCACCATATTGGGACAATGAGCAAGGCCAAGGAAAAGGTAAACCATTAGGGAACTTCACGTTGGATAAAATTAGCAAGATTTTAACTTAAAATTAGCAGCCACATCCAGTTCAATTGTGGGCCATTTTAGAGCATCTTTATCGGTGCCAGTCCGCGCGAGCTAAGGACTTTAGCCCCAATGCCCAACCGCATCGGGTCAACCTACAACGGGCTAACCTCGCGTGAAGCTTGATTTTTGGCTAACTGTTGCTACATGTAGCAACGGTTAGCCCGAAGCTAGGCTAACTTGCCAAATCAATAAAGATGCTCTTAACCTTTGCTGATGTGTCTCAGCAAAATCCACAGTCAATATCTTGGCGGAACGTGAACTGCCCTATTACTTGTAGGCATCCTCCTTAGTAATGCTATATAATTCCTAGTCCTTTCATTACTCGTCTTCAGTCCTCCTCATACCAGCCATCTATCCCTCAAAGCAAAAACTTAATAAATTTTTGAACTCTTGACTTGAAGACTGTTTTCCACTCTTCGAACTTTTTTCAATGTCTCATTCGTCGGTCTCTTCAACTCCTTCTCACCCGGGTCCATCACATAACTTTCTTCATCACAGTGATTAAAATTTTGACTGCTCCCAACCGCAAGGTTTTGGGATTTGGTAGGATTTGCTATACATGCTGTAAACTTCATGAAACTTCACTCCTCAAGTTTCACTGACACTCTTCTTCTTTTTCTTTTTCTTCTTCCCTCTTTCTCTACTTCATCTTGTCGCTCACATATCAACAACCTTCTGCTTGTTTGGCAAGATTTCACATGTCATTGCTTTTCAGCTTAACTTCGACTCACTCCACTGACTTCTCTTCCTTTAGTCTTCACATCTTCAGTTCCGCTATCTTCTTCTCCTCTCTCAGCCTCATTTCTCATATATCCTTGTGTATACCTGTTGGTCTTCGCATTGTCTCTCATTTTTCCTCTCTTTCCAATGTTTTTCTTTCGGTGTGTTGGTTTCAGTTTAGGCAATCAATCCTTCAATTCAGTTTCTTTTACATAGTGTGGCGCATGGACCGCATGCAACGCAAGAGTGTGGCATTGTCTTGAAACACGGAAAACAAAACCAGTTTTTGAAGCATCAGTCAATGTCTTGGTCGCGGTATGATGTATGTTGCAACAGGAAGTGGGAAACAAACCATGGGGAATCCCAAGTAATATTTATAACCACGTTCGTAAGATGGCCCTCTTGTGCGCACCAGGAAATTGAGGTAATCATCAAGAAGCAAACCAAGTAAAACTGCCACCTCGACGGCATGAAGGTTGATATTAATTACCTATCTATTATTCTGGCGAAGTTAGCCGTGAGATGCACAGCAGGAATCGAATTGGACCAGCAGCTTGGGGGGCGAATTCAGGATGCCTTTCCCGGCCCACTGGCTGGTCCCTCTCCAACAATCCGTAATTGCTCTCCACCTTTGCCTTCTTACAAAAATCTCGCTTTCAAAACCCCTCGCACATCGGGCGATGGGCATACAACCCATCAACCCAATCATAAGAAACTCCACACTCATGTCAGACGCACAACAGAATCAGCATTCTCGCATATTGTTTCTAATCATCAGGATCTCAAGTCCTTATCCGATAGCTCATCGGGCCAATGGTATGGAGACGCTTACAGCCAACTTGCGGCCCTGAACGACCCCGCATTTGCTGGTTCTTCTGATGGTTTTACATCTTCGAATCTGGACGACAATCTAGCTTTCAAAACCCCAGGCACATCGGGCGATGAGCTTACATACCATCAAGTCAATCATGGGATACTCTTCACTCATATCAATGGGGGTGGTGATTCCTTACATAGTTTGCCAAGTGGGAAGTCGCCCAATCACTTATTTCATGATTGGAAGGACCATGAAATTGTAACAAACGGAAAGAAAAGAAAACTCCTCGCTTTAGTACCAGCTTCGCGACCACAAGTGCCAAACCAACCCCCCCAAAAAAGCGGAAAAACCAATGAATTATTACGAGACCAGCAACCCAACATTGTGGCTAACATTATCATTAACCCACCGAATGGAATCGAAGAATTGAACGATCGATTGGTTTTTGACATAAATCGCTTCCAGGCGTTGACCACCGACAGTCTGGAAAACAATATCATGCTAAAGATAACGACAAGACTCATTCAAGACAAAATTACGATGGATCCACAGTACACGGGGCTCACAATCATCGATAAAAATCAAATGGAAACATTTATCGAAGAGCTGTCCACACAATTGACCAAAGAAGGTTTACATCCATCAGAGTTGACGCAGAAAATATTACGCCGATTTGATCCCTCAATCTGGAAAGGAGTTTACAACAAGCGACTGGGAATCAGCTTTGACTCCTCATACGAATGGTTTCTCAAAATTTTAAAGGAACAACCGACTGAGCCGTATCCCAACGAAAGAACTCTGGACGAAGTGGCGGTAAAATTGAACGAATTTTTTGTCAAGTACATCTTCTTCATTGATACGATCATCACCATTATACCCAACCCTGCAGGGGTGGAATGGACTAGACTTCAAGCCTTCCGGACGGCTGTGGCTAGTTTTAAGGAAAATATCCAAAGTTGTATAGAAAAGGGCGAGCTAATTACCTTTAACAATCTCGCAACAATGGGCCAAGTTTGGAAGTACATTGAACATTGGTCAACTAAAGAGAGTAGCGGCTATGCGTCAGTTCCATTTTACAACCAGAAATCACAGTTTTCAAGGAATTGGAAATCATTTTTCAACATTATTTTCTCATACTCAGTGGAACATCTACAAGATACTGCTAATAAACACCGGAAGCCAAAATAGATAGACACATAATCATTTGATAATTCTGACACTACTTAATATTCCACTCACTCTCCTCCCTCCTATCTACCTCAGTAGAGTACTAACACTATATTCTACTAAGCTAGGTATATTTTCTTTTCATTCTTCTTTCTCATTTTGATTTTAATTGTCATCATGCTTATATGAAGAGAATTTGCACTACATTCTCCTGAGCTAGCTTGTTGAAAGAAATACCATCTTTTGACTCTGTAAACTCTCTTGGAAACCTCAGGCTTTGTTGAAGTGCCACTCATGCTAGATCAAGTAAAAAGTACAACCTGGACTTTTACAGATTCTTGATATTACCCTGAGTGAAGCAACTAACAGATTTGGGCCAATTTTCATGCTGAATACATCCCAGGATGACAGGAGGTTTCCAGTTTCAAAAAATTCAGTTGTGTCAGAATTCTGACCATCTCCCTGCAGAATTTTCATCCTCTTTTTCTGATGCAATATCTCACTGACAGAGTCCTACACCTTGGCCATGTTTAACCACGTAATCCATCCTTTCCAGTTCCTTGTAAACAATAATTTTTCGACTCACTGTTCCTTCTAGGGAGCCTTTTTATTCCTCCTAGTCATCCTACACTCGCGACATCAACAAGAAAGCCGATAACTCTAGGAGAAAGCGAGCAAGAAGCCCCAGCGACGTCTCATCAGCCCCCCCAGCATCAACACCTGGCGATCCCATTCGGTCCAAACCTCAATCGGACCCTGTCTCTGACTTTGAGGCAACAGGAAACGAATCCTCTATCATCAGCCGACCAATGGGCAAGAAAAGGGCCCAGGTTGCTGCCCAGGAAGATAAAGTCAATGAAGCTTGGTGCAAGTCGGTTGCTCAAGCTCAGGGTGTTATTGCTGTAGCTCAGGGGGATATCGCTTCACAGTCCAAGCGACAAAACGACATCGCCGAAACCGATTCTCAATCCCTCAAGCTCATGGCTGAGAGCAGTGCAATCACATCCGAGCTTGCCATCATGACTCAAGACATCACTGGCCTCGACAGCGATCAACAAGAGTACTTTAAATTAAAAAGAAATGTTGTTCTTGAATCCCCACGCAAACGAGACTGATTCAATTTGAACTGTGTTGTTCCCTCTCTTGTCTTTGACTCACAATGTTCCCTCTCTTGTCTTTGACTCGCGATGGTTTTCCTCTCTTGTCTATTGTTTTTTTTTTTTTAAATTTATATATCAAATAACAGCTTCTATCGAAATGCAAAATGAAATCAATTTGCTTGAGCCTCCTCCTCACGACCCTTTATCTCCCACTGGTGTTTGATAAGATCCATGCGTAGCTGGTTGTAAGTGTCGGAGTATTTCATTGAATGAAAGTTTTGGATGTATTCCGAAAACGATATGGCCTGATCTCGCGACACCTCCACTGGTGTAATAACTGCAGACGGGCTACTATCATAAACGTAATCCAAGTATGTATCTCGCTCATCCTCCACTATCATGTTGTGGAGGATGATGCAAGCCTTCATCACGTTTGACAAATTATGATGTTTCCATCCCCTTGCAGGGCGAGATACGATGGCAAAGCGAGCTTGTAGCACCCCGAAAGCACGTTCCACATCCTTCCGTCGACCTTCCTGCATCTTGACGAAGTGCTTCTGATCTAACCCCCGTGGCTGGGACCGGGTCTTGACAAAAGTGGCCCAGTCTGGGTATATACCGTCCGCCAGGTAATATCCTTGTTGATATTCGTGACCGTTAATCGAGTAATGGCATACTGGAGCAGTGCCATTCAGGAGATTCTTGAATAGTGGTGAGGTATCGAGGACATTTATGTCATTGTGAGATCCAGGAAGCCCAAAATAGGTATGTCAGATCCACAAATCATGTGAAGCCACAGTCTCAAAGATGATTGTGGGGGTCTGTAATGCGGAATCAAATGCAAAAAAAAATTTATCAATATAAGCAAAAATTCACCTTTTCTTTTCCTTGGAATTGCCCGGCCCAGCCGGCTGGGCAGTTCTTCCATCGCCAGTGCATACAGTCGAGTGATCCCAGCATCCCTGGGAAGCCTCGCTTTGCACCTATGGAAAGGAGCCGTTCTAAATCGGCTGCCGTTGGATATCGGAGAAACTCGCTAGCGTAGATATTGACGATGGAGTTACAAAACCGTTCCATGCTCTCAAGCGATGTAGACTTGGAGAGTTGCAAGTATTCGTCATTGCAATCGGCGGCACCACCATACGCAAGCATCCGCAAGGCTGCTGTAATCTTGACGATGGGTTTAACTCCCCATTTTCCAAGTGCATCGGGCCGGTGTTGGAAGTATTGGTCGTTTTCTTCGACTGCTGCTGAAATCTTCAAAAAAAGAGGCTGTTCCATTTGAAATCGGCGCCTGAATATTGTTTCGTCGTACAGTGGTTGAGCCGCAAAGTATTGTATGACGATTCGATTGTAGGCACCTTCAAATTCCCGAGGTCGATTAGCGATCTTCCCTGGCTTTGAGCCTCCATGTGATTGACTGTGTTCTTTGTGTTTCTTGTCATCAAGAAGAAGGATGGCGGGTACTGTGGTAGCTCCAAGCACGGCGTTGATTCGTCTTGAGCTAGCGAGATGTTGCTTCCTTCTGACGATAAAATGAAGCAAGGCAGGATCCATTTCTGCGGTTCTGGTGGTGATGTGGTGTGATTAGGTGAATGCCCTGTTTATCTTCTCTTTTTTGATCACATCCTACCGTAGGGGGAATCGGGGGTCACCCTTTCACAATCGTGTATTCTCAAGTTAACAGCGCCGCGGGGCCACAACAGATAGAAGCGGGCTGCTATAAATGCGCCGCAGTTGCCAAGTTCAAAAATTTAAGAACTCGGATAGCGCTGCACGGTGGAGATGGTCTAAAAACCAACAAACAGACTCCCAAATATTGTCAAATGTCTGTGTGGTCTATGAATAAACTCTACGGCCCGGTTAAGGAGGAACTACACCCAGTGATCTCATCAAATGAAGGCAATATCTATGGAGCAATGGAAGTGTTGTCGACAGCCTGCGGGGAGAAATCTGTCCTGCGACTTTGTGACAAACTTTTTACCTGGACTAATGCTACTTTCCTAACCCAAACTTCCTTTGCCAATCATGTCACAAGCTTTTGGAAGAATTACACTGCTCTCATGACATCAATTCAAGCCAATCCAGGATTTATGACCATTTCCACTGGACTTTCAGACGCATTGCTTCTACGAAGTCTTCATCAAGACAATCCACTTACATCCTTGGTCCAATCTTTATACAACCTCAAGCCGTTAAACTTTGAGAAATTTCATGATTGATTACTTATTGAAGCTACAAGGCAAACAAGCACCGAGGTAGAATCCATGTATTTTGCAAGCCAAAACCAAAAAAATTCTAAGCAATCCGCTGACAGAACATCAAATTCCAATCTCAGTCGTGGATTAGGCTCTTCTTGGGGAAGCAATCAAGGAGGAAATTTTTGAGGAGTTACACCGACCAGACCAGCTCCACCAGTTTCCAACAACATATTGGAACAAGTCAAATGGTTATTCAAGGCCCAAATGAGAAAATTTAGGGGCTGGCTAAAACCACGCCCCGCAAGGCATCCTTTGGCGTGCACACCCCAGACAGGACCCGATGGGCTCAGTGACCCGCCACTGGGTCATGCAAGCCTCAAGTTGAGGCGTACATCCCCCGTGGACGCCTTGCCGGGGCCTACACGGCTATGCATGCCCCACCTTGGGAAAATGAGGGCGTGCCCGGTTATGCACACCTCGATACAAGGCGTGCACAACTGAGGAGACAGGAGGGATAGGGTAAACTCTCCTCTCATCCCTCCAAGATCAATTGGTCCTGAGGGATAAGGAGAGATTTCTCTCTCCTTATCCCTCCAAGACCAACCGGTAGTGGAGAGATGAGGAGCAATTGCTCTCACGCCCCTTCAGGTGTGCATCATCCCGCACGCCCCACAGCTTGGCGTGTTACCCCCGTCCACGTCCTCCAAGCCGGAGGGGGACAGCCCGTGGCGTGCATCGGCATGCACACCACGGACTGAGGGCATGACAACTTGGGCATGCCCTTTGATTTGGCACCAAGTCGTCCTCTGGGACGTGCACGCCCCACCCTTGGAGCGTGCATGGTTGTGCACGTCCCATCGGGGGCGTGGAGGGCCAGTACACCCCATTTGGGGCCTCCATGGTAGATGGACGCCTCACCGGAGGTGTCCTTTTAGCAAATCAGGGGTGTGGTTTTAGCCAGCCCCAAATTTATTGGCAATCAAGCCAATTTCATTGAAACTGAAGGAACTGAAGTCATGGATGCTGTCAACAATCAAGATGACAACTACAACAATGATCCAGATGGCTCCAGCTTCATGCTACTAGATGAAGTAAGCACCCAGGGCATCTCAAGTTCAACTGAAGGAAACACATTGATTCTAGACTTGGGGGTCTCAAAATCAACCCTCTGTGACTTCAAGTTGCTTCTGGATCCAAAACCTGTGGTGAACACCTACCCCAGTCCCATGAGGATCACACACGTTGGAAAGTTCAATTTGAGAAGTTTTCATTGAGGGGGTTGGAAAAATGACTCCCAGGAATTGGACAGACAACTCCCACAACCAAGTCGACGTCCAATTTGGGAGTTGTTGGTCCAATTCAGGCCGCAGGTTTGGGAGTCGTCCTCCCAATCCCAAAAAAAATAAAATATAATAAAAAAGATAAAAAATTGGGAGTTGTTCTCCCAAATCCGCCAATAGACTGGGCGGATTTGGGAGTTGCCCTCATTGAACAGAAGGATTTCCTTCCGGTCAATGAGGTTGTTGTGCCTCATTGACCAGAAGGAAATCCTTCCGGTCAATGGGGTTGTTGTAACTCATCGACCGGAAGGTTTTCCTTCCAATGGATGAGGTAAAACAACCTCACTGACCAGAAGGAAATCCTTCCAGTCAATGAGGCACAACAACCTCATTGACTGGAAGGAAATCCTTCTGGTCAATGAGGTACAACAACCCCATTGACTGGAAGGAAATCCTTCCGGTCAATGAGGCTGTTGTGGAAGGATTTCCTTCCGATTGATGAGGTAAAACAACCTCACTGACCGGAAGGAATCCTTTCTGGTCAATGAGGCTGTTGTACCTTGTCAACCAGAAGGTTTTCCTTCCAATCAATGAGGTACAACTCCTCATTGACAAGAAGAATTTCCTTCCAGTCAGTGGGGAATCCTCATTGACCGGAAGGATTTCCTTTGGGTCAGTGAGGTTGTTTTACCTCATTGATCAGAAGGAAAACCTTCCGGTTGATGAGGTACAACAACCCCATGAACCCAAAGGATTTCCTTCTGGTCAATGAGGCACAACAACCTCATTGACCGGAAGGAAATCCTTCTGGTCAATGAGGGCGACTCCCAAATCTGCCCAGTCTATCGGCGGATTTGGGAGAACGACTCCCAATTTTTTATCATTTTTATTATATTTTATTTTTTTGGGATTGGGAGGACGACTCCCAACCCCACGGCCTGAATTGGACTGACGGCTCCCAAATTGGATGTCGACTCAGTTGTGGGAGTTGTCCATCCAATTCCTGGGAGTTGTTTTTCCAACCCCCTTCATTTATCCAGTATTATATGCTATGAATGGTCCAAGGAATCTTATCTCAATGTTCCAACTTGAAGATCATGGACTCTGCTCTGTTATCAAAAACTGGCTGATCTTGATTTGACTTGGTGAAAAAGTTGTGTACCATTTTCCTCAAGTCAGAAACTTGTATCAAGCATGGTTTCAAAAAACCCTATGGTGAACCACATTATGAACATCCCAGAACCGGATTCAAACTCAGACTATCACATCTTACTGGGCCACCCTTTGGAAAATGGTAGGCGGATACAATACATGTATTGTGTATCATGGCTAACATATTGATATTTCAATACCAATACACGTATTGTGTTGAGATGGAGGTTTAGTGTTGATATTGATACCGGGAAGGCTCCCAGGAACAGTGGGCCAGCTACCCTGACAGTAGTACTAGCGTAGCATTGTAAAGCTCAAAAGTGTCAGTGAAGACCTTTTGCTGAGTTTGAAAAGGTATTGATGAGTATTGCCTCTGCTGATCCGAATACTAGACACTAAACAAGCCTCCCAATCTTGGATTGGAAAGTTTTATAAAGTGATAGTGAGTGTATCAAAGATACTACTGTTGTTGTAGAAGTGGGGTTATAGAGTTAACTGATGATGATGGATAGTGTTGATAGAGTTGGTGATGGATGGTATGTATGAAGGATAAGAGAGGTGATGGATAGAAGAGTTGTGGGAGCAAGCGCTTCTACCAGGGATTGAACTGAGGTCCTCTTGAAGAGGGGTTATGAGGTTATAAGAAGGGTTAAATCAGTGAAATGGAAGGATAGCCCAGTTGGATAGGGAACCTGTAAGTACTATGACTCAACCAGGGCTTGAACCAAGGGGTTTTATAAGAGGATAAGAGTTGTTATTTCTGATATAAGGGTAGTTGTAAAGTATGTAAGGGTAAGATATAATTATAAATCCTCAATATTTAGTGACTCATAATAATGAGGAGTGACCAGTAATATAGTTTTATGGGGTATAATGACTATAAGAGTTCTGATGAATGAGTAAGGTGTGTACAGAAAATCTGGTAAGCAGATCAGGTGAGGAAGGGAAAACAGCTGGAGGAGAGCCTCCTTATATAGACAACAGTGAGGGATTTTAGCTGCAGGGGGGAAAGAATGGAGCACACATGACCAACCAACCAAACAGACTAAAGCGCACTAATGCATACTAAACTAGTGTGGAGCTAAAAATACAGACTAAAAGTGGTGTCAGAGGATACAAATACAAGACCAAACAAACTAAAAATAGCGCAGCCATGGAAAATCCACTAAATTATACTGGAAATTATGTAAACACACTAGTGGTGTCAGCTGATACAAACAAAGATGGGGTCATCCAAGTAGAACTGATGTATTGCCAAGAGTGGTGCCGTAATATCCACTAATTTAGGCTGCATGAGAGGAGATAAGGTGGTGGATATAAAAAAAGATTTTTTGTTTGGTTAACCTGAGTATGTTATGTAATTTAGGCTGTAACACCTGTAACTAGGGGTTGATTGAATGTCACTTCTGATCCATCAGGATTATTGGTGATCCATAAGTGGTGAATAGGGTAAGTTGAGCTGTAGAATCCAGTTCTCGAGTGATAAATGAGTAAAAATGGCTACTTATATGTTTAGCGGAAAAACCTTTAATTTTTTTTACAAGAAAGATTACCACAGCATGATATTAGCTTTTTAAGCTACTCTAACCTTTTTACAAGAAAGATTACCACAGCATGATATTAGCTTTTTAAGCTACTCTAACCAAAAGTTACTGTTAGCTCAATATTTGGCTCTCTAACACTACAAAATATCTCCAAGAAAAAAATGGCTGTTAGCATAGTGTTAGTATAGGTAAATTTTCTTTAGCTAACACTAACCAAATTTCTGGTTAGCTGATTGTTAGTGGTGTTAGTGTGCAACAAAGGTACCCTAACTGTTAGTGTAGTGTTTATGGAAGCTACACTAACTGTTGGTGCAGTGTTGAAGTCATAATTCAATATGTGAACCCATAATGCATAATTCCTAGTGCTCTAGGATCTAATTAATCACAATGGACCATGATTGACCTCAGAGGACTTAAAATATCACTTTGGATATATTGTATAAGACAGCAAACTTTGTTTGGACCATCACACATCATATTTCAAAACTATCCATTATTCAATCATTCAACCTGATCCATCACTTCTATTTCTTTATCTCATTTTTATTAATCATTTAATATTATTATTTCACTCTGACTATGATAATGAAAATATTGATCTTGGGGGGAAATCTTCCTGGGGACTTGAAACTATTTATCATAGCAATCAAAGTGATTAGTACACACAATTGCTTTTTTCAACCTTATTAGCTTTAAAATTTTGTGTAGTGTAGTGTAATGTGGTTGAGTTATGCTAACAAATAGTGCATTATTTGTTAGAGGAAAAAAAGTTACGCTACTAGTTAATGTAGTGTTTTTTTTATTTGAACTAATGCTACAGAATTTTTGGAAGAAATAAAAACCACTATGCTAACAGTTAGTATAGTTGAAGTTAGCTTTATCTAAAGCTACACAATTGTAGGAGAAAAAAATCAACACTACACTAACAGTTAGTGGGCAAATAATGTAATTAGCGTAGCGGCCAGCCAACCCGTATCAATTTCCAACACCTGTTACAATATCAATATCACAACTGGGGCCAAAAAAACCATCAATAACGTTTTTTGCCCAATTAGTGATTTTTGGGCCTGATACAGGCTTTATTGTATTGTAACAGGCCATAAGCTATTGAAAATACTTTAACAGGCCCGTTAACAGCAGTGGGCCGCTGTGCTTTTCTCCAAAAAAGCGCAGCATAGCAATCGACTTTTCAGCCTGCAAACCCTGTAGCGTTCGCGGCCTTGTTAGCGCCGCTACGCTGTGTTACACAGCGCTACAGCCATTTTTAGCGGTTTTTGCTGCTAAAAACAGGCGTAACGCAGCGTAGAAACCTGTTTTTGGAGGACGGGTTGCGTAGCAATGGCAACGACTCTGCTAACAGCCAACAGAAAACCTGTTACAGTTAGCAGAATTATGCTGTGTTGCACTAAGGTTAGCATAGCGGGCCCACTGTTGCCGTTCACAATAACATTTTCTTTCTTTTTTTATTGTATTGCAGCTTATCAATGTGCAATAATGCCTGGTGCCAGGCTCTGCGCAGCCAATATGATACTGGAAAACGGATGGGTAGTGTTTTGTAACTCACCCGCCCAGTGTTGCTTCAGACAAGTACCTATGAAGAGTTCTCAAGTTGTACAACATCACTCCTACAGACCACAATCAACTCACCAAGAATTGTGAGGTTTGCAAAAAATGTAAACTGAAGAAGTCCCCGCACCCAAATCCTCTTCCCACCACAGACTGACGGTTCAAGACACTTCATATTGATGTCTTTCAAATCACCCCGCTGTGTTATACTTTCCTGTGTATCTTAACAGGAAAAATCAAAACTTTATTATATCTTTTTGCACACTTAAAATAGGGTCAAAATAGCATAAGAAATGGATTCTGAGGCAAAAATAACCCCTACTCACTCACTGGAACCACCCTCATAACTCTACTGGTTTAGAAGATACAGGGACATTCCTCTTTGTGGCCAATTCTTAGGGTATTTTGAATATATATTGCATACATGGTTTTGAATTCCTTTATTACTAATTGAAATCCTTTATATCAGTCACAACCACAATTTGGACTGCTTTTTTATATTTCATTCCTGTATTTTTGGCTGGATATAAAAGGGATGTATGGTAGATAGTCTAGTTACAGCCACTTAGTGGATCTTCAGGCCAGCTAAATTGCCTCATTTGGGGTGTACCCTGTGGGCTAAAATCCTTCATTTTTTTACTATATGTATAAGGAGGCCTTCTGCCTGCCAGTTGTCCCCCATCATCCCATCATCCAATATATGGTCACTTTACATTGATTCACCTTTCCATATCCTGAAAATACTAGTCTTATATTCTATTATCCACCTTATATTTTATCAAACTTTATAACCATCATTATATATTGAAATAAAACCCTCATCAATTATATTGACCTCAAGGTCACACATTCAATCCTCCTTTAAGTCATATCCAAAATAAGGAGCATTCACCCGGACTCATTTTCACCCTTTTTTGAACTTATATACCCTCACCCAAAGGGCCTGAGTTCAATCCCTGGTTGAAGCATTTTCTCCCACACCCAATACCTCTTCATTCACCTTATCTTTACCTTATCCATACTATCAGCCTTTCATCAACAGCTCCAACAGCATTTTGTTTTGTTTTGTATAGATCTCTGTGTATCTGCACAAAGCGCAGATACTCCAAAGTAATATTTTGGAGGAAATTTGCCCCTCAGTCTGAGGACTGAGTTCCAAAAACAGACTACAGGAAATCCCACTTTTTGGCAAGAAAACTGAAACCCAGAGTCACCTCTGGTTCCTGCCACACAGATTTTATACCTGGTGAAACCCCCTCCATCATCCCAGTCTTACAAGAGAGCAAAAATCTGACATAAAAAATATTTGACTGTGAAATCCCCACATCAAATCTGCCACTCACAAGTGGAGAAGTGAAAGAGAAAAAAATATTCCAGCTAGTAGCTATGTAACATGTAGGAATACATCCTTTGTAATGGGCTCAAACATGTTCAGTAAATCCTTATTCACCAGTTTAGGAGGTTCCGTCTCTCTTTCCAGACAACACAGACAAGAACACATGCATGCTTTTTATGCTCAGATGCCGTAACTTGTAAGTGTATGAACCCTTTCCTGGTAGCACCGCTGTACTGTACCATTGCCTGCTTGACAGAGACCAGCAATTGTTCAGTATATATTCAACTTTCCTCCATCACCCATGTAATTGGCTCATAGCAATCTTGCTGAAATGGCAGGTTCCTTTATTGTATCATGGCTCATGCTTGGAGGTACTCCTTTGCTTCTTCTTTGGCCAATGTACCAGACAAGAATTCAGAATAACTTAGTCTTGGGGTGGTTTGTGTCCATGTCAAGGATGTTGTGATGATCTGGAGAAGCATGAGCCATGATACAGTAAAGAAGCCTGCCATTGCAGCAAGATTGCTATGAGCCAATTACACTTATGATGGAGTAAAGTTTACTATACTGAGTGATTGCTGGTCTCTGTCAAGCAGGCAATGTTACAGCACAGCTTTATTACCGGGACAGGGTTCATCCGCTTACAAGTTACGGCATCTGAGCATAAAAAGCATGCATGTGTGCTTGTCTGTGCTGTCTGAAGATGTGTCTGGAAAGAGAGACAGAACCAACGGTGGGTTGCTACACTACAAGGCCAATAACCGTTAGCATAGCAGTGAAATTTTCACCCAGGATTTGGTTAGCGTTAGTTGAAATACCATCCCGCTACACTAACAGGTAGCATAGTAGTTTTTTTTCTCAAAATACTTATAGCGTTAGTTGTGGAAAAGCACCGCTACACTAACAAGTAGTGTAGCTTTTCCACAGCTAACAGGATTTTTTCAAATTTTTAGCATAGCTTTTCCACCACTAACAAAATTTTCCCAAATTAGTAGCATAGCGGGGATTCAAATAAAATTTAGCATAGCAAATCCCCACTACAGGTCAGGCTAACATGAGATAACAGGTGCGCTAAAATCAAATAAAACTCAACTAACATCTATTGTGGGCTTAATTCCCTACCCTCACCACCACCAAGCCAAGCCAAGCTATCCTTTGAACGTTGATTGCTAGCCCCCCCCATTGGCCAAGCCCAGCTACCCTGGTGAGTACCACCCACCCACCTATGCTACCCTATACACCCTGACCAAGCCATGCTACCCTTCCCCCTCACCATAGCGCTACCCTGACCTGCCGAGCCGTTTGCTACCCTTCCCTCTTCCCCTCACCACCACTGAGCCGCTACCCTCATCCTGTCACCACCACCACCGAGCCAAGCCAAGCTACCCTTTGACCCTGATTGCGAGCCCCCCCCATCGCCCAAGCCCTGCTACCCTGGTGAGTACCACCCACTCGCCTATGCTACCCTATACACCCTGACCAAGCCATGCTACCCTTCCCCCTCAACATAGGAGCTACCTTGACCTACCAAGCCAAGCCCAGCCCTTGCTACCCATCATCACCGCCACGCTACCCTGCCCTCATCCCCTCACCACCTCCGAGCTACCCTTTGATGCTGATTGCAACCTCCCCCCCTCGGCCAAGCCCTGCTACCCTGGTGAGTACCACCCACCCGCCTATGCTACCCTAGACACCTTCCCCCTCACTGTATCAGCTACCCTGACCTACCAAGCCCTAGCTACCCTCCCCACCCCACCACCGAGCTGAGGTACCCTCCCCCCACCTACCACCAAGCTACCCAGCCACTACCCTCCCCACCCCACAGCCAAGATACCCTGCCAACAAGCCGAGCTACCCTCATCACTATCGCGCCAGCTACCCTCCCCCCCTTTGAAGCGACCACCCCCATTTCCGAGCTACCCTGACCAATCTACACAAGCTACCCTCCCTCACCACCTCCACTAGCCCCTGCCACCATCCACTAAAGTGGACCATGGCTCCCACAATTAAGGGGTACTGTGATGTTTTTTTTTTTTTTCCATTCCACATACACTCACTTTCATAGGGACAACATGTTACATTGGGGATATCTTGTAAAATTTTGGGGACATGCAGGATATTTGGTTTTTTTTTTTTCTCCTTACCACATTGCACTTCTTTCTCACTTTTCACCTGAGATTTGGTCTCTCTATTTATTTTTTCCATAAAATAAATAAATAAGATCAGAGTGGCTAGCAGCTGGCTGAGTTTGCACTTTTTTGTGAAGACAGTCAATTATTGAAGCTAGAACTGCAATGAAACTTACAGAATCTAAGTTGTTTTCTTTTGCTTTATTAACAAGAAAACATGTTCTTGTGCTTTGTTTATGAATTTTATTATGTTTTATGTTGTCTTTACTTGTACGTATTTTCTTTCCTTGTCTTTGCAATTCATTTCAATGGTTTATCTCAAGTCCTGTTAATTGATTATAATAAATTAACATACGGACATTCGACGCAACAGGAAAGCAAGATGTCCCAAAGATAAGCACCAGCTAATTAAGAAATATTACGCGAGCAAAACTCATAATCCGGAAGAAACCAATGCACAATATTACTTGAAATGAGCTCCCTGACAAACAACGCGATCATCTACTGAATCTTGTTGTTGCATTTCTGCTGGCTTCAAGGATGATAATGCAAGTCAGCCTGCAATAGAAAATGTGTTACAAAACAATATTGTGTCTTACTTGGATTGCCGGTCTCACTATCAAGATTAAATATCGAGAATTAATTGCCCGAACTGATCCAATGCCTGATCAAAAGTTTTGAAGTTGGATCTTGCGCAACAAAGAGCCCATTAGGGCCTTGATAAAAACCAAAGTCGAGATCAAAGACTTGAGTATTAATCCCTTGCAAGCGGAGGCGACCTTGCATCCAGAATACCGGGTCTTGATCGATTGTCAAGGGGATCTTGGGCCCAGGACTCCTCAATTTTTTAATGATCCGGTCATGCTCATGTTGGTTCAGCAAAAGGGCATCCTCGGGTCCTGCAAAAGGGGGCCGATACACATTCAATTCACACTTGATTTTACTAGATCTTATATTTGTGCCGCCAGAGTATCATGAAACAAAAACTTACCTGCAGTGAGCTTTATCCCAACTTTTTCCATTGCCTGGTCGATGATGCCAATCAAGTAACTTTGTTCTTGTTGGGTTAACCAAAGCAGTGCGTTGCTCACGGTACCTACGACAAGGAAGAACAAGTTTACCGGATTTGTTTCAGTGATCTGGGTTTGAAATGTCGATACCAAAAAAGACATATTTAACAGCCTTGTTAACGTAAATGGTGTGACAGTTTTGTCTTTCGTTATTCAAAATATCGGTCTCGGTTGCTACAGAGCGGAAGTATTCCGGAAGCTGCTCTAACATCAGGAGGAAAGTTCTGGCAAATTGTGCCAATGGGCCGACTATGTAAATTTCCCGGTTTGCCTTGAAATTGAGTATTAAACTAGACATATTTGACATAGAAGGGTACAGCAGCAATTTTTGCCAAGATGATAAGTTTTATGAGGAGATCCAACTCTCTAGATACTGCATGCAACAAGAAAGAGAGAGGATATGCGGAGGCAGATTGGAGATAAGTTATGCGGCTTGGAACTATAAATTATGACCAGAGCCAAGATCATTTTCCTGGTTTTCAAGTCATAAATTGACAGCATGTACCATAGTAACCAAAGTGCTGAGTTGCAGCCTCAACAAGCAATGTGGATAAATGCCAAGATACCCTTCATGTCTCAACTCACCTATGCCTTGGTGCCATGGCAACAAGCTTAGTGAGAGTACACCAGTTCCCGATGTGGATTGAAAGCTAGTAGCTTTCAATCATTGACTGTTCCAGACTACAGTCAGGAACGGTTGATGTATGCAGCACATAGCAGCATCAGGTATTTGTTGTAGCTCCGTCACCGTGGCTCAGGTATTGTCATCCAATGAGACACCTAATTGAGTCATCACCGCTTCAAGCCAATCATGGTACATATGTACTTGTGGTGGAAAAGGGGACTGAATCCTTTGCCCCACATACACATGCAACATATTACATACAAAGACTGTGAAGTTTTGAATGGAAATTACAATTGAGATGGGGAGCTGTATACAACATCATACCAAGTGGCTTCAAGGCTCCTGGTACAATTAATGTGTAGTTGAGTTGAAAGCCAACAATGTAGATACCACAGTGCAATGAATCTGAACTGTCTTTCCAGTACTCTGACTCCTGAGTCGGGTAATAAGCCACCAGAGATTTGACTAGTGACAATTGTTGAGCCATACCTACATTAGCTTTCTCTGTAAGCTTCACACGGAATATTTTCCCTCCATGTCACAATCTGGAGCAATAAGCGGTGCTCCTCTGTGGTTACAAATATAAAATTTGAAACCCTTTGGATTTAAAGGCAGCCTTCTCACCCATGCGCTCTTGAATCAAGTTGATGATATGAAAGGATCAGATGCATCTGATTTCCTCAGCTGTCGGATAGCAAGGCAGAATTGTGAAACTTGAACTTATAATAGCAGCTCAAAGAATCAGTATACATGTTAAGTAATGTAAACCAAATGTTATTTTCCTTGCATGTGTTAAGAGTGGAAGAAAGAGGGGGTAGAAAACAGTCTATAAGGACCATGTAGAGTAGGAGAATAGGCCTTTGGGTGAATTTCTAAAGCCAACTGATGGCTAAATCAGACCATGCTAATGCCAACAAATGAAGACGGGTCATGACTTGGTGGTGCATCCACAGGAGCCTGGGGACCAGTGTGGGCTGCTCCATCTGCCAGAAAAATATTGATGCCTATCAGTGAGGCTGCCACAATTAATTATGCCCGGAGGAGGCAAGACGCTTAACAATCCATAAACCAACTTTAGTGGAAGGGGTGATTGGATGCGCCCATTGACCCGCATCTATTCCTTCTCTTTTTGTTGGCGGTTTATCATAGGCGGATCCACCTGGAAGTTGGGCTTGATCATTGTTGCTGATAACTGATAACCATTCGAGCTCAGCAGTAATTTCATCCAGTTGACCAGGCCCCGTGCGCTTGTCCTTACCTTTACATTGTTGTCTAGCATGTTTCTTGGCTGGAAACTGGCCTGCAGTGCTTCTGGTATCCGATTTTTGTAAGGATCTGGGGGGCAAGTTGGGTCTTGTGATCCTCTTTGGCCTTGAGGCTACTAGAGCGTGTGTTGCGTGCAGGGCCTTCACTGAAACCTTGGAATACAGCAGGCGCAATAAAGTACATGTCAGCCATTCCGGTCCGCCTGAGTCAGCTTGAGTATGAGTGGATCTGAAACTCAACTGTGTTTAGGGGTATGATCATGAATCTTATCGCCTCCAACAGTTTCTTTTTCATGGTTAGCCTGTGTTACCTGACCACCAAATCAATGTTCCATGAAATTGGGATCCCCCTCAAATTTGCAGAACAAGTCCTGGTCACCGTTCTTCACCAGTACTTTCCCCTGCATCCACATCATGGCGCCGTTGAAATACGTCACCCGACTCTTGATTGGTCCAAAAAAAGGTCAGGAGTAAATGTCTTGGTGTGTTCTTCCCATGAACACATTGTGAGCTTTGGAGGATTTCTGCGTAATAAGAGGTACACCAGCAGCAGCCAAAACTGAGTTATAATGTGGTTAACAAATCTTGTGGCAGAAGTGACTGACTCACAGATGAAGTGTTTGTAGTGATACCCATTAGATGCAGATGTTTCTTGGAAAGACAGAGCACCCCAGATTGTATTTTGAAGTTTATGGCTGAAGGGACAAAATTGTTGAAGGTGTAGGACAGATGTCACATATCACAGAATACTTATATTGCTGGTGGCCGGTGCTATCAGTAACTGTGACTTTGTTGGTACAGCCAAGCAAGCCACGGGCATCATCTGGCATCCCAATGTGCACTAGGTTGTATTCCATATGCTTAGCTGCTAGCCCGCATCGGGAAAAGAGGCTGGACAGCGTCATGAAATTGATATTCCGAGTTACTGGTCCACACACGCCGGCTATGTTGGGCGGAGAAAGCCCTGGAGCCCAATTAAAGGGTGAACTGAAAAGCCCGGTTGATCCAGCTGTGGGTCAGTAGGGCAAATAGGGACTAGTTTGGTAACTCTATAGTGGAAGTGACAATTATGCTTGTTTTGGTACATCCAAATTCAATTTTTTTTATTCACCTTGAAAAAGGTTGCAACCAATAGTTAAACAAAATTCATCATCAATCAAGGCAAACAAATGCAATACATTCTTTCTCAGCTTTCCCTGCTACATGCTTAGAGGTTTTCCCTGCTACAGGTTTAGGTTGGTATTTAGTCCAGGCACAATGTGCCAAGATTTCTGTAGAATGGATGATACAAGTACTTGATTGATCTATTTTGCATATCAACAAGCCCATCTCATACTTTTCCAATTGGCTGTAAGACTGTTTAACGGAAGCTGGAATCGGTAATAGAGGTTTTAAAGCTAGCCACGTGTCTGTAAAAGTTACCCTACTCAGAGACGTGTGAGAGTGTTGAAATATAAGGTCAATGATTCCAAATTTTATGGTGTGGCTGATTATAGGTTTCAGAGCAACAACACAATTGTTTTGATTGATTTTTACTGAGGACAATACAGCCTTATCGCGAACAAAATTTGGAATTAGTAATACCTGTGAGGTTAATGAGGCAAACTTGTTATCTTGTGATTGCATTCTTGCAAATTTGTCTGACAGAAGCCATGTTTGGTTGTCCAGTGGGAATAATTTGTTGATTCAAGCTGTAAGCCTTTCGAAGAGATGCCTGTCCAACGAAGTGAGGCGATCTTTGTTTATTGTTTCAGGAACGAAAGCAATTGGGTCGTCCAGTGACCTGACTTCACGAATGAACGGGGCAACCGCCGGGGAAAAATTAGGGCTGTCTAAGAGAGCCCTTAGGTTACCAATTTGATAGAAATTGGTCAAGCATGTAATTTCGAGTTGACCTATCAACGGAAAAGTCAGCAGAAGTAACATCTGATGTTGAATTTCAATATATGTTTGATTTACCCGGTTGATTATTCATGGTGGCCTTCAAAACGGTACCCATAAGGCGCTCCATCGAAAGTGACCACCACACGCGGCAAGGACCATAGTTTTCAAGGCACTCTGCCATGTGGTGAGTCTGGGAAAAGAAGTAAGCTGCTTATCCTATATTCTTGAAGATGGCGGTGGTATTTATCAACCAGTTCCTTGTTCATTGTTCTTTTGAGTGCGAGATTGACAAAAGAGACCAAGTGTGCAAAGTTGTGAAGTAATGATTGGTTAGCCAGATCACCATCTCCCCAAAGCGCCGGCAGGACAAGAGGTAATTGGATTGTAAACAGATTTCACCACTTGTCTGCCTTGAGCCTTCCAAATGAATCCTTGCCAAGGGCTGGAATAGCTCAAACAAACCAGGTTGGTATGTGGAGTTTCTTCATGTATTGGTTGATGCGGGATAAAGCGTCTTTGTTGAGAAGAATTTTACCGTTTGAGGGATCCAATCGCCACCCTAGTATTCCCCAAGTACAAAATATGCATTGCTGCGGCCCGTGTTGGTCCCAAATAACATTTTGCCGAATTCCTCTTCAAACATGCGGTCAGACTCATAATCAGACATGGGGCTTGTTCATCCAGGGTCAGGAATTGTTGAACTTAAGGAGTCTGTAAGAGGTTCATAGAGCTCGCGAGATGAGACTGGCCAAGGTTCTTCTTCGTCTTTGACATCGGACATCAGCCAAAACCTCAGACAATGCCATTTTAGAATGCCCAATAAGAGATTGTGAATTGCATCCACAACATGACACTCGACAATATTCCAATACAAAAGCTCGACCAGAACAGAATATCGAACAACATGGTCAGAGAGAATTTTCTTTTTAGCTTGGGAATTGACCATGTGATGAGATTGATTTGCCCAATATTGATGGTCTGCAAGATTTTGTAGCAGCCACGATTTAGTGTCGTTTTTCTCAATGAGGCAGTAAGAGCACATTTGCCTAGAATTGTGACCGGCAAAGAGCCGGTATATCTGCAAAAAAGGTAGTAACACTGCACGTATCAGTCAGCCTTCAGGACGTTGATAGGTTTTTGACAGATATGTACAAGGACTCCACAAGCGCTTGAGCTGTTCAACTATTGGTCTCAGAATCCAGTTAGTTTGCTCCAGCGAGGGCTCTTTGGGGCCAGGAGCAATTCCGGCAAGGAATATATTTTTGGGGTTATAGCCGAGACCAACAGGTAATCTCAAGCACACCACTATGATGAAAGTAACCGACACATGCTTCCCGGCCTGACGATTACCATATGGATTGATGCCATCAATAAACATCCCAAAAGTTAAGTTACCCGAGTTTACTGTGAACGGTTGGCTGTTGGGGCCTAGCAATTCTCGCCATGCACGCAAGTCTTTAATATCGGACATATCTGTCATGTCGTTAAATGGGGTGTTGGAATTTTTGGCAGTCTCTTCTAGTGACTCTTCAATACCAGCTCGGGAAAACAATCGGGCCAGCCAACTGGCAAGACAATGGAGCTTGAAACAACGAATTGGTTTGCGGCGGCCTCGATGTTCATAGAATAGATCTGTCCAAAGACTTGTTGGTCGCCTTCATCTGCATCGGATGAATTAGCACTGCCCAGAACTTCGCCATGGTCGGATTGATCCTTGAACAAGCAACTCATGAAAATCACTGTGAAGACATTTTTCAGGAGCTGTTAGACTGGGATACATCGCAAAGCATTGGGGACAACAGACAAGAGAATTGAGGTTTGGATCAATATCAAGATGCCAAATCACTGTGTTGGGATCTTTGGGAAACGAGTCCAGTGTCCTGCGCTCCGAATAATTGAGGACACGAGGCTGAGATGAGTTGTCCAAGCCGTGAGTAATGATGACCTGTATCAGTTGACGGTCTAGTTTCAACAAATAAGCCAATGCACAAAGAGAAATCTGTAGTGACACATAAAAGAGGGCAGTTTTCAAGTTGACGACCAATTCAGCAGGATTCTTATTGATAAAATCCTGATGGAATTTTCCTTCAAATATCGGCATGTTAATAAAGAATTAATGAATATTTTGAGTCTAATTAACGGACTTACTGCTATCATAATATTCGGGGAGATTCTCCATATCTTCAACATTCGGTTCGCTGTCTGACTGTTCTGTTTCTTTGTCTGTAGGTGACTGGGGATTGCAGCTGATGGAAAGTGCCATAAAGGATGCCGGAAGAATGTCACCATCAACAGGTTTTGGAATAATTGCCAGTTGACTACTACCATCTAAACCTCAACAAGGAAACCAATCGAATTCAGTTTCATGATTGGAACAACTTTTCGAGGAAGAGGAAGACTTACCAGTTAGTTGGGTCGCTGATTGTATAATACACCTTTTTTTTCCTCCCAAAGTCAATGAGCTTTGCGGATTTCATAACGAACAAATTTTCCAGGTTTGGTGATGCCATCTTTGGAACATGTATGCTTGGAGAAGCCTTGACTGATACATGTGCAGAGCACTTTTGATCGAGTGGCACTAGGCATGGTGAGTTTGTAAGACGTGCAGAGTTGACCAGATGGATAGAAAGGTGGTGGAGTATGGATATTTGGGAAGGGCAAGCCAGTTCTGTCTTTGCCAAACACGATCTTAGCAAACGTCGTGCGCAGCACAAGTTCGGGACTAGTGTTACATAAATGCATAAGTTTGCGCCAAACGGACTGTTATTTATTCCTCAATGTTGGGAAGCGTTTTGCAGCTGGGCTTAGAGACAATCTATGAAGGTTTTGGCCTTTTTGTGTGAATTGCTGATCTCATCCTTTTAGTTTTGAAACCCGGTACATGCACTCGGCAGTTGAGCTTAAGTATAAGGCATTTGAATACCAAAGAGCATGACATCACAGTGCCAACCAGACAGATGAAAAGGAAGGAGGAAGATGGGTGGCATAACTGATACAGCAGTAACATGTAGATCCAGGGCCATGATAGAGAGTAATGGAAAACAACTAAAAACTAACTAGAGGACGGGAGGACACAAAATGTGTTTTTTATGTAGAATGTGGCTGAAAGATCAACTTGAGCACTTGAAAATCAAGAAAAAGGAGTCAACTTTGCCGCCCTTGAGCTAGCCTAGCCCTGCGGAAAAAAGTTTGAAAATTCAACAACCCAGAAGAATTAGCTAGTATTTCTTCAAATTCAAATTAGAGCTAGTTGTCCACAAGGGCCTCATCCATGGCTTCTTTCAATGACGAGACAATTTCACGGTTGAAAGTTAGTGAAGGTTCAACGTATGGAATCAGCTGAAGTCATGGTGAACTTTGGGGAGAGCAGTCAATACAATCCTATTTCGACGTATTTCTCCCATCTGAGGCGCTGGCTACTTTGATGGGAAAGGTGAGTTTAGTTACCTCGGGAGGAGTATGGGGTTTGGATCTATCAACGGCAACAGGCGTGAAATCACAATATTCGCTTGGCGGGGATTCCGGCGGATCAGACTGTTGATTGTATTCTTGGTGACTGCTGGAAGAAGTTTTGGCTGTCGTACACTCTGAAGAGTTTTCAGAGGGGCTGAGATTTTTGTCGCTTGTTTTCTCTTGGGTTGGGATTTCAAGATTGGTTTGTCCAATGCCAGGGGAGAGGGGCTGGGACTAGTATTCACTTGGTGGACTATTGGGCACAGGAATTTGTTGGTGGGATTCCTCATGATGATTGCTGGAGAGGTTTTGGGTGGAACAATTCAAAGAGTAGTCAGCACAAACAAGCTCCTTGCCGCTTGGGTCTCCTGGTCCAAGGAGGTTCTTGATTTCCAAAACAGCCGGTATGATGTTAACGCTGGGTTTGGGGGGCTGGGACTGGGTTTCAATGACTGACAAGGACAATGAGCCTGGTTCATGAGGGTTTTTGATATTCAGGGTCTGCATAGTTTCAGACGAGGGGAGGGAGGACGGGCCAGCTTGGACGCCTGAATCTGAGGATCACCCAAGAGAACTTGGCTTTCTGGACTTGGTAATCTGATGCAATTTGAGGATTGTGTCCTGAATGAATTCAGCAAAATGCTCTTTTACTGTGCTCATTTCTTTGAAACCTGTCAGCAAGGAGTGCATTGAAGGAAGGCAAATTCAACTTATCTGGTGAATGTACTGTGGCTGGGGGATAACCAATGACATCCAAAGGAGGAGTTGTCAAGTCAACAGGAAAAGCTCCGGGTATCATATATTTGTTGCTGATTGCTAAGGAATTGCTTGCAGGGGCTTTAGTGGGAGTGATGGCAGTGGGCAAATCACATTCAGCAGTCATTTCAACCGCGTCAATCAAGTTACACTGAGCAAGTTCTGCATTGAAGTCCAACAACAAATTTTCGGTGGGCTCTGAGGGGCTCGGGCAGTGCACCAATTGGATTTGGAGACAAATCCAGCAGATGAGGGCCTGCGTAAAATGTAACAGTTTTCATACCAGTACGAGGGGGATTGACAGCACAGGGAGGCAGGGCTGGGGCTGATTGACATGCCTCAATGAGCTTCTGGGTAGATTTAACAGGAACTCGGGTCTGGGATTGGGCATGGCTCAGGATTACGGGGGTGGGGGGTACTACTGGAAGCTCGAGGCTCCTCTGCGAGCTCCTGGATTTCGTCATCAGAACTGACATCAGTTTCAGACATGAAAACGGCTCTGTGTTTATTCTTGAGATTTTGGGCTGGGTGACTATTGGTTCCAGCCCCTTGGCCGGCGGTAACTCGTTGTGGAATTGATTTTCAGTAGGAGCTTTGCCCTTTGCTTGGGACATTGGGATCGGGCATGACTTGGTGGTCTTGAGCAGGTGGATAATGTGTGTTTGAGGCCCCTCAGCGATTCTCTTGATTTCTTCATCAGAACTAAGGTTGATGTTGTCCTGCATGATGGCAACGACTCGACTTCTTTTGTTCAGCTTTTGGTTTGGGCAAGTGGAACTTGTTTCAGCCCCTGATACACTGGGCACATCTTTGACATGTGGATTCAAGGTAGGTTCCACGGGAGTACAACTGATAATACACAAATGGATCACATCTGCAAATAAAGTGGTCCATTAGTACAAGTGTGTAGTAAATATTTGTTACCAGATTTCAGTGCACCTTTAGGATTCGGTCCACGTGCTTGTTTTTGCAAGAAAATTGCATGACGGAGAGAGCTTCACAATTGGTTGCCGGTGCAACAGTCCCTGTCAAGATAATTGTGTGTCAGTCTAGTTGCCTTTGGAAGATTAATCTAAGGGTTTGCTAACACTTTGATTTCCCGTTTATGACGTTAGCATCCCTAACCGGAGCCGTCTTTCTGGACAGGCACAAACTTGGGAGCTGCCTTTGGAATACCTAGAAGTCTGTTAGGTTTCTTGAGGACTACAGAAAAGGTGGGGTTTTCTGACCCGGTGACCAGGCTTTCGAAGGTTGCTACAAAAAGAAAGGGAAGTGAATGACTGGGAGCTGCTACTTTACCTTCAACAGTCGGCACATCTCCTGCTGCGGAAGTGTTCTTTGCAGGAGCCGCCTTGTGTGATTTGCGGGGCACCCCAGTATTGGGAGGTACCTTGCTCGCGGTCAACGTGGTTCTGGTAGGGGGACCTGGAAAATTGAACAGAACATAAATCATGTTTAATGTTACATACACACACTAGCCGAGTTACCTTACCTTGGTCATGAGCAACAAAAGCAGGCACATCTCCTGAATTGGAAATGCTTTTTGCAGGAGCGGACTTGCGTGATTTGCGGGGCACCCCTACACTAGCAGGCAACTTGCTCGTGGTTGATGTGGTGCTGGTAAGGGCGGGACCTAGGAAATTGAACAAAAAAAACATGTTTGATAATATTATAATATTTGCACACAGCGGAGTGAATTTACCTTGGTCATGAGCCACAACAGTTGACACATGGCCTGCCATGGAAATGCTCTTCCCAGGAGTGGACTTGCATGATTTGTGGGGCACCCCAGCACTAGTGGCAGGTAACTTGCTCACGGTCAATGTGGTGCTGGTAAGGGGACCTAGGAAGTTGCACAAAAACAAGTTTCAATCATGTTAGATATATATATGTAGTACACACATAACCAAGTGCGCACAAATTTTAGCACATGTTGACACTGGTGGCTGGTTCAGCTTCTATCGAGGGGGAAACAGCCCCTGAGGTTAAGCTGCTAGGTACTGGCCTTGAACAAATTGTGAGAGCAGTGACCGCGTTTGCTGGGGGCTCGGGGGTGTGGCTACAGTGTTGCATACCACAACCAGTGGCTGGAGGCTCACCAGCTGAGTATGTACATGCAATTACATTTTTGGGGAAACCAAATCAGTTGAGATGGTGCATACAGATGTATATATTTATGACATGAGCTTCAAGCCGCTTTTCCACTAGTTCAATCAATGCTGCCTTGTTCATTGATGTGGGCAGGCGGATTGAAGGGTCAGACCGGTAGAGCAATTCCACTAAATCTAACTTGTGAACATGTGCTGCTCGTGGATTGAAGGCTTGAGCATCCATGGCAAAAAAGTAATAATTCTAGTGCAATGAGGAGTATGAGCGCGTAATGCAACTATCGGTTTTCTGATTCCGTGGGTGGGGGGGTTGGGTTGGGTTGTAGGGGATGGTGCTACTTATGCTGGTTTGGCACCTCCCTATTTAAGTGGGGCCGGCGGTCAGGCTGTAAGAAGATTCGGAATTCATTGTTCCCCGTTGTGCGTCGCTGGGACTTGCGGAAATGGAGATCAATATTGCTCCTTATGTACCGAGCGGTGGGATAGTCTTCCTGAAGGTGACAAAGGGCAAGTCTCAGCAAGTGGGTCGGTCGCAGTACTCACCGGTGGCAGTACTAGCACCATGTTGTATCCATCAATGTACAGCCTACATTTTGGTACCCTCTATTCGAACGTTTCCAAATGGGTCAGCATTCAGTTTACAAATTGCGCGTCCCTCATGTACCACTAGTTGGCTCGGTTGCCTCCTGGAGGTCATCTATGGAAAGCCGGTGTGTTACACGCCTGATCAGTGATCAAACGGGTTGGTGGCATTAACGGGGCTATGCAGTAGAGAGATTCATACAACAAACGGACATTAAGGAGGCTTACCTCTGATATCACTCCCATTGTACCACTACTCGAGTAGATGGCGACAGAGCCATGGATATCAGCTGACTTGGATCTGTTAGTCGAGCTGTTACATACTGATTGGAGTTGTTGCCAGCTGTATAGTAATCTCCATTGGACGACGGCGACGGAAACTGGCTTGCTGATTTGACGCGATGAGCCTAGTGGTTTTCCAGATGAATTTATTAGATGAGAAGCCACAGAGCGGAAGAAGTGTGGCTTGCCTCCTTGAATTCAGGCATTCACGCTAGAGATCGACCGGTCTCGAGCTGCTGCTAGTGTTGCTACACATTGTGTGATTGTTGTACCTAGCCTGGTCGCCTGCCATCTTCTTTTTCGCGCCGCTACGGTGAGGTCCAGGAAACAGCTGTACATACATATAGTGGAACCGGTTGGAACCGATTGTAGTGCTCAGGTACCATGTATTACTAGATCAGGGTGCCAAATCGGGGCTGACCGAACATTAATGCATCGTTTGCGCCTTCTCGGAGTTTCCCAATCGGCTGATGGACTCGGCAGTGGCCCACGTCGCGACCGCTGCAAGTCGACAGAAACCTCATAAGATATGTACGTATACTACATGTGTACATACATCAGTAACAAGTCAGCCGTGATTAGAAGATTTTGACTGAAGGGAGTCGGTGAGTCTATAACAAAGTCGAAAGCTGTTGCAAGATTGTATGTACCATGATCCAAGAGTAAGACGCACGAATCCATATGTGTATGTACGTATGTACCTGGAAAATGGAAAATGTATGCGTTGAATTAGGCCGAACGCGATCCTGGGGCAGGGGAGTCTGTCACTGGGGGTGGGTCTGGGTAGCGGTAGGTAGCGGTCACGGTTGCCAGTTTGTTTCTAGGAGTCAGTCAGGCTGCAGTATCGAATCGAAGTTTGTGATCTGAAATAATACGTACAATTGCTGACAACCACCCAAGCTGACCAGCCAAGTGTCTGGATCATCTGAGCAGTCCACGTCCACTGGCCCAGACTAGCACCCAGTTTTTTCCAGTCTAACTCTGCCTTCAAGGTTCATAGCTGCACACAGTTATATTCGGTTCGAGTCTATTTGTAGAGCTTCAGCCAACGATCAACATGCAACAACATAGTGTCGGTCGATCGAAGGACGAACATTGGCAAGGCGGTAAGGACCCCCGATAAACTTGAATTGTGTTATAAACTTGATATTTATGTACTTTCCACCTTAGCAAACATGTCATACAAATTAGACGCTTCCATTTTCACCGTTGCACAGCTGAGGTTCTATCTAAAGCTTAATCAAGTGGATTACCCCAATGGCTGCCGCCAGCATGACCTTCCAAAGCTTTACAATCAGCATCTTGCCGGCTGTTTTCGCCCAGAAGACCAACGATTTGACTGGCCTGGTAAGTTCCATTTCTACTATATGTGAACTGCAAATTCGTCCTAAGTATTCAACACGCATCATATTCTTGGGCTAACAAATGATTTTTTTGGCCACATCAGACTCATCTGATCTAAACGTATCATGTCTCAAGTTCATCCTCACAGAACACCAAGTACCATACGATTCCAAAGCTCGGCGTAATCTTCTGGAGCCACTATATGACACCCTCAAGACACGCTTACAGCAAGGACATGAAGAAAATTTGCAAGAAACAGGGAAGTCGGTGCGTAAGACAAGTAAGTGTAGTTCGCCTTGGCTTGGTATGCGCACTGTGCATATGTTTATTCTGAGATAGTAACCTCTCGGCAGAAAGAGGACAAGAAAAGTGGACACCTCGAAAACGATGTTGCATTCCGGTCAGAAATAAGAAGGCGCCTGTGCGCCCACGCCTGGTGTGGTTGCGCAAGAAGCTTCCAAAGAAAGCAAAACTTGAAGGACTTCATAGAACTG
Organism: Puccinia horiana; assembly: GCA_001624995.1. Classification (NCBI taxonomy): domain Eukaryota; kingdom Fungi; phylum Basidiomycota; class Pucciniomycetes; order Pucciniales; family Pucciniaceae; genus Puccinia; species Puccinia horiana. The sequence continues at coordinate 1,004,080 of LWDY01000064.1, read as the reverse complement.
ATCGGCCTATCAGACGCTCAGCCATGATTAGTGCAAAGGCTGACGCGGATAAGAACCAGCTACGTGGCAAGAAAACGTCGGGTGAAGCAGAAGATTACAAAATTAATGGCAAAAAGCATACCACCCGTACTGTATGTTCTCATTAACTACAATAATCTTGATAATGATCAACTTTCACCTGACAGTTTACTACAGAAAGATGATTGGCAGCCCAGCAAGCGACCTCGTATTCCGAAGCCCAAACCAGTGCGGCCACCGCCGTTGTGGATCAGCAAGAGAAGACGCAGACTAGCTGAACCTCGACAACCCATTCAAGACGTTCAACCACCACGCAATGCAAATCCCGTAAATCCAACATCGCTGCCTTTGATCGACTTCGAATGTAATGTCGCTTTTGAACCACCCCCCAGCAACAATGATGTTCTACTTTGCCTCAAACTCAACCCGACCGTTTTTCCTTTGATAGAATACAGCACCAATATCTCGATCAACGAGTCAAAGGCCCGACTCAACCCTCTTCTCGAAATGATACCCGCATCTGACGTTGGAATGGATCTGTTGGGAGAAGAGCCTTTCTTTATGAACAACGATGACCTTCGCTCCCTTCTCACTCACAACACAGGGATTCTAGATGTGCCTTACGATGCGCCTTTGATCATTAATCAACCGGTACCAGGCCCATCCAGCGTTAGAAACCTCCCCATTCAAGAGTTCACGCAAACAGTTACGGTATCAAACGAGGTTCAACCAGCTGTCAAAGGAGTTTCTTCTGCGTCTCCGCATGTTAGCCAAGTGTCAAGCTATGCTGAGTACTTGGATCGCTTATCCTCGGCAACAAGTATGTGTCTAATGTCCCCCTTCTTTGTGACTTGATATAATAGTAAGCTGATTTTCCCTTGCCGCTTCTGCTTAGACGACCCTCCAATAAAAAACAGTCTTCATTCCAAGGAACAGCCTCATCGTTCCCATTTGCCCCCCCATCGCCTACGATCACCCCGCAGATTCAGTCAGCACATCCAGAAGAGACTGCAGCTTCGCCCCATTGTTTGATTGAGATCCAAACAGATTCGAATTCCGAAGGACCGCTTCGATCTTCCCATCCGGTCTCCCCAGCGCGCTCCGCCACCCCAGGCAACCACTCATCAGATCCCAAAGAAACTACTGCTCCCCCCTGCAATCGTTTGATTGAGATCGATACAACTTCGGATTTTGAAGGGCCGCTCCAATTTTCCAACCCGGCCCTCCCACTCCCCACCACCCCAGAGAGGCAGTTATCACCTCCCAAAGAAACTACAGCCTCCCCCAATCGTCTAATCAAGATCGACACGACTTCGAACTCTGAAGGATCTTACAATCCGGCCCTCCCAGTGCGCTCCACTACCCCACAAAGCCAGTTATCACATCCCAAAGAAACTATAGATTCCCCTAATCGTCCGGTTGAGATTGATACAACTTCGAATTCTGAAGTTTTCTCAATGTCAAAGTTTCTTGCCGATCTAGAAACTGAAGTCCGTCGACAACGCGAGAGTGAACAACAACTAGCAGTTTTGACTACCGCGCTAGCTCTTTCAAAAACACCTCCGTCCAGTCCTTCAACAAGAACTTTTACAAATAAAAAACGAGGAACTTTTTGTCAAAATGGAGTTCACAACCCGCTAGCTACTGGACATACGGCTGAGAAGTGTCATCAACTTCATCCAGAATTGGCAGTAGCATCACCAGAAAAATCTGTGATTCATCCTCAAATCGAGCGCTCCTTTCTGTCAACTCAGGGATCGCTGATGCTATTGTTCTAGATAGCGGTGCTTCTGGTCACTATTTGAAACATCGCGAATATTTCACGTCCTTCAGTCCGGTAAATCTAGCTGTATACAGTGCTGATGGATCAGCCAGTGCTGATGGATCAGCTATACCAATCTTGGGTACGGGCTCAGCGATCATTCATGCATCGACAGGACCGATAACAATCAACGAAGCCTTCTATACTCCAGACTTATCAAACTCACTTTTATCTCTGACGAGTTGTATTCATCAAGGCTACTCAATTGTTCCTGTCAAAAAAGGTTCTGGTTTTGAATGTCGACGAAATAATCTTGTTCTCTGCTGAGGAACAACATCAAACAATGGTCTTCTTATCGATTTGAATCCTCTGAAGGCATTGTCAACAACGCGACTCATTTCAAAGTCACCATTGGAATTGCATCGTGCAATGGGACATCCAAGCCTCGAATATCTCAAAAAGATTTTTCCAAATATAATACTCAATCATATCAACTGCTCAGTATGTGATGTTTCTAAAATGCACAAAGTTCCCTTTTCTGGTTCCTTTCCCATCGCATCAAAATCCCTTGAATGTATTCATATGGATCTCTGCGGTCCAATGACTCCACCTTCAAGAGGAGGAAACCTTTACTTTCTCAAAATCATTGACGGTTTTACCAGATACCGTTTCATCTTTCCAATGCGACGGAAATCCGATACTTTCGATCTGTTCAAATCTTTTATCATGAAGGCAGAGAACTCTACAGGCAACTTTCTAATCTCAGTGGTATCAGATAACGGAGGAGAGTTTGTCAATGAGCGTTTTCAAACCCTTTTCGATCAAAAAGGTATTCAACATCTCACAACGGCTCCTTACACACCTCAACAAAATCCCTTCGCAGAGAGGGGTAATCGAACTACCATCGAAAAGTCTAGAGCACTCTTAGCGACTGCGGGTATGTCTCTTGATTGGTGGGGTGAAGCGATATGTGTATCAGTGTTCCTTGAAAATCGTTCGCCAGACAGCTCTATCAAATTTCGATCTCCATACGAACTCTGGCATGGAAAATCACCAGATGTTTCTCGATTGGTTCCTTTTGGATGTCGAGCAAGTCTTTTTGTCGAAAAGAAAGATCGCTTCTCCAAATTCTCGCCTTCTGGAACGGAAGCTATTTTCATCGGATACAACGAAAATCATCATTCCTACAAGCTGTATGTTCCGTCCTCGTCAAAAATTGTTTCTTCTCATCATGTTAGATTTTATCCTTCGATTTTTCCATGTCTAACTTCTCAATTCTCTTTTTCCAGCGTACTAACAAACAAAGCCTTGTTTGATTTCCATTTGAGTGATTCTGATGTGGATGACAATGATGTATCCTGTGTGGAAGATGCCCCAAACTCACCTTCTATTCCTGTTGATAACGTCCCTGCAACAAATCATGCGTCGATTGAATCATCGTCAACTCATGCGCCGACAACTTCTTCCTCCCTTGTTGATAATCCCCCTGTCTCAACTGTCAAAGGCTACACATATGTACCTGACTATGATGTCGCTCCCAAAGATATTTCTTCAACAATCGACTCTTCCAACATTGTTGAAGGCTCTCGAAAATCAAAAGCCCTGGTGATCAGACGACATCAAGCAAACTTCATCACGAATGAGCCGTCTTCTTTAAAAGATCCGAAAACCTACGGTGATATTCTAGGGCAAATCGATGAGAACCATTGGCTCATGGCCGTAGAAGTTGAACTGAACAATATCAACCGATATGAAGTTTGGGTCGTTTCCCCTTTGCTCCCAGGACGAAAACCTCTAGACACTACTTGGGTATTCATGAGAAAATTTGACGCTGATGGACAACTTCTAAAATATAAAGCTCGTCTCTGTGTCAGAGGATTTCGACAAGTTGAAGAAATTGATTATGATGCCACATTTGCTCCGACTGGAAGACCTGCGACACTCAGAATCCTTCTCGGACTTGCTGCAATCCATGATCTAGAAATCCATCAAATGGATGTTAAATGTGCTTTCTTAAACGGAATTCCCGAAGAAGACATTTTCATCAAAGTTCCAGCTGGTGTTGGTATTGAACTTCCTCCTAATCTCGGCCTCAAACTTCAAAAATCACTGTATGGACTAAAACAGAGTCCTCGTTGTTGGTATCGAGCTCTTAGTGATTTCTTCATTTCGATCAACTTTACGCCAACTTCAGTCGATCCTTGTCTTTTCGTTCACCAAGACAAATCACAATTCTGTGCGGTGTTCATCCATGTTCATGATCTGATCATTGCGGGTCCAAACGTTCAATTTTTCAAAGATAAAATAATGAAGCGTTTCGAGATGGAGGACTTGGGAGAATGCAAATGGGTTCTTGGGATGAGGATCACTCGCAATCGTCAAGAAAGAACAGTCACGTTGTCTCAAGATCGATACATTCGAGAGATACTTGAAGAATTTGAAATGAAAGATTGTCGTTCAATTACTGCTCCCCTTCCAGCCAATGCGACGACTTGTCTAACAGATCCAGCTTCCCCTTCCCCCGATTTCAACTACAGGCGAGGTGTTGGACTACTAAACTACTTAGTCCAATGCACTCGGCCTGATCTAACTTTCTCGTGCAGTTACTTGTCTCATTACTTGAACAAGCAGTCCCGAACTCATCAAAACCATTTCATGCACGTGCTTCGATATCTTCAGCACAGCAAAATGTTCGGACTCACACTAGGAGCTGTTCCCTCTTCCCCCTCCCCTTCCTTTCTTTCCGCGTACGCCGATGCAAGTTATGCAACCGCAACTCAAGCATATTCTTTTGCTGGCAGTGCCATACTCTTCAATGGTCTTGTCGGTTGGCGTTGTCACAAAATGGATATTGATGCTCCCTCCTTATCGACAACAGAATCAGAATATCGAGCTTGCTCCGAAACTGGGCAAGATATTCTTTGGGTTCAACAACTACTTGCCTCTTTACGATCATTCATCGATATCCCTTCCAATCATGTCTCCCTTTTCTGCGACAATCAAGGTGCCATTGCGCTTTTCAAAAACTCAATTTATCAACATCGCACAAGACACCTAAATGTCCGGTATCATCGGCTTCGACACCATATCACTGTCGAAAAATCTTTTCAAATCAACTGCATTCCTACAGACAAAAATCTAGCCGATTTTCTCACAAAACCTCTCAGTCCAATCAAGCTAAGAGAATCTCTAAAAATCGCATCAATCAGTGAAATCAAGAACCAATATCACCCAACGAGCACGGGGGGCTGTGACGATGAAGATGATGTCATAGTTTAACTTCAGATGATGTCATAGTTATTTTTATATTCCTGTTGACCGTTTAGGTTTCGTGTGTAGAACTATAAGAACTCGTCTTGACCGTTGTCTTTCCTTTTCTTTTTCCTCTTTCTCTACACAACTCATTAACTGTGTCATCTCATCATACCTCATTTAGGTATGTATTTCAATCTTCCTTGTTCTTATATCGTCGCTTCCCTCCTCGATAGCTCACAGCTGTACCCGGTGTTTCATATCAAACACTGCGCGAGTGCCAGCCTTGGGTAATCCACCATCCCCCACGTACAAACAGGCCTCCGGATCCTCTGTGAATTATCTGACGAAGACTTCCCAGACTGATCAGGCTGATCTCGCGCCTGGAAGCGTATCCAAATTATTTGACTCGGTGTTACCCAACGAGCCGTCAAAACAATCCAACCACGTGTCTGATCAGGAGTTTGAAACGTCTCTGTCATCACCCAAAGACCTTACCAACCAGCCCGCCACAACCCCGGAGGCCACATCACAGCCCTCTACTCCCTCAGCAAGCCAGTTGACCATTATCCCATCCACCAGAAAGTCCACGCCTCATTGGGAACCTTCAGTAGGAGAAACTCATCAAAATCACTCATCCGACACCGACACATTTATGGCATCCCCCTCTATTCGCAAAAAACCACAGAGACTTTTGATAATCCACGACTCTGATGATGATTAGGGTACAAATGTGTCACCCGCTGCACATGTACCTCCCGCCAGGAATGCACCTCCCGCCACGAATGTAGCCCCCACCCGCCCTCCCGCCACAGCCATAGCTATACCGGCTGCCCCTGAAAACCTACCGCCATCCAATTCTGGGCGAGCCACTGCTGATGGCGCTCATCTCCACATAGTCAATTCTGAAGTGACTGGAGGAACGGCCAATAGCAATTTTATGGGTGATTGGCCTGGTAAGTACCAAAGCTCGTTAACGTTTGTAAATATACCATTGATTGCTGCTACTTTCGTTAGATCCGAATGGTAAGATAACAGCAGCCCAGATTAGGCCTATGCTGAAGCGGAATGGAGTGTATTACAAATCTGGTGACTCTAAGCTGGTGTTGCTCGCCAAATATAAATTGCTCTACTCCGAAAAGCAAGGAAATACTCCACGCTATGAGCTCAGGACCCGTCCTGCGCAAACATCTAGCTCTGCCATCGAAAACCAGCAACCGGCTGAACCGCCACTTGATGTTGATCACCAAGTTTCGACCAACGAAATCCCGATGCTTAACAATAATGTTCAAACTGCATTGATTGACGATAATCCTTTAATGGATATGGACGGCTCAAGCTGTATCCAAGGATCCATGTCGATACAACTACTCAACCCGAGCATTGCTCAACCTATGGAACTGCCTCGATCCATTTCCGCAACCCCCCTCTTCCGCCCTGAGCCCGCCACAAGTCACATTTCCCAATGGGCATTGGATGTCGTCAGAGCCAACAACGAGCCGAATGCTAACCCTGCGACTTCTCAGTCCATTGAAGCACTTATCTCGTCCCTCAATTCATTTGCACAGACCTCGATCCACATAGGAAATACTTCACTCAATACAATGAGAGTGATCGCCGAAGGCTTCACCAGCTTGAACAGTGCCCTTGGTGCTATCCCTCTAGATCGCCGGTTCAACACGTCGTCGCCTCCATCCCGAACCCCTGCAGCTCGTCTCGGTTCCAGGCGTTCGAACTCTCATCCTATATCCGACAACATGGACATTGATACCCCAACTTCTCAGCCGCGAGGCAGGCAGAATGTTGATATACAAGTAAGTTTTTCCAAATCGTTCCAACACAACATTGCACATACCTGGCTGAGAATTGCTACTTGAACAGGCTGCTGTGCGGCTACATTGTGCCACAATATTTGGACGCTGTGCCACAGATGACGATTTCCCTCCTCCAGCGACTGCCGAGGAGCGCCGTTTATGGATTCGAACAAGCAGATCAGATTCATCAGATGATTCATCAGACGATAAATCTACCTCCAGTAATGGTGACGTGGCCATGGACTTGGATGAAGCCGAAGATCCATCCTTCCCATTCCCTGATGGACCCGGGCATACACATACATCTCCCGAAGCCCTCAAGATCATATGGAGGGCAATGTGCAAGGCCAAGGTGAAATCCTTTAGACCTGACCTATCCCAGTCAATGAATAGTCATCCGAATCGGTTCCTTTGGGACTTAGCTAAAAAAACTTTCAAGCGACTAGTGAGATGTGGTGAATACCAACCTGTGACTATAGAACTCTGTAACGAAGTCGACATTGGACAATACTTCACAACACATGTCCAGGGTTCCCTCATGAGAAGGTCAGTGCCCTTTTTCACATTTGCTACTGAACAGTTACAATCTCCATGAACACCAAGCTTGAATGAATTTAGATACCGAGAAAATAGGAATCTTTCTCCGGAGGGATTGGCTGCACGCCAATAGAAGAAACAAAAAAATACTCGCCTTTCGACTGTAAGTGAAAGCATGATCAAATTGAACTTCTAACTTTATACTTTCAAGCTGACCGATCTGCTTTAAAGCTAAAACAATGGCGACTTGAAGAGGTCGTGTCTCACCCAGCTCTAATCGGCTTGGTTCCAGTTATCGAACACTGTTGCAGTGATGAGGAGACAGACGACGAGGCGGATGCATCTCTTTTGGGCCCAGGATTGCCCATGCGAGCTGTGGTTCACAAGGTTCCTTGGAGAGCCCCTCAGGTAGAACGGATTATGATTGCGCTGGATAGATTGAAAGCCCGAAAAATTGCGCATGCAACACAAAAGCCCAATACTCCTCCTCCAAGACTGCGGCGACGTCCCCCGCAGCCAAGAATTAGTACTTTACCCTACAAAGAAGGTCTCCCAATTGCCTTCTATGATGAATCCTGGCTGCAATCTCTATCGATGTATAAATTGCAAGCTCTTAACAGCAGAATAGAAGGACCGCCTCTCAACTATTATCTGGGATTGGTTGAGAAAATTATTCTCTGAAAGTGAATTTGTTAATTTTGTCTGCATCGAAATGATAGGAATTGATAGCCGGTCGTTGTTTCATCACCCACCATCTTGAAAATGGGAGTACTGTTTCTGAAATCATGACAAGAGGTAGAAAATTATATGATATGAAAACTGATTTAAACCAGTTTCCAGGTTGTTATTCATTTATACTCTCTCCGACATCAACATTTTTGTTGAATGTGATGGCTTATTTGTGCAACACACTTTCCCAAAAGGGTTGGTCAATCTATGGCTGAAGAGCTTGGATATAAAAATTGCATGTTGTTTTCAAGTGCTCATGAGGAAAAAACAAAAAATAAAAAACCAAATATCCCGCATGTCCCCAAAATTTTACAAGATATCCCCAATGGAACATGTCCCTATGAAAGTGACTGACATGTTTTTTTTTTTTGTCTTTATTTGTTTCCTATGTGATATGATGTGATGCCCTTCCTGATACTTTATTGGCAGGGGGGTATGATTCATTGATTATCACAGAAAGAAACAAACTAGTAGGCAAAAATATAGGCTATGTCGAAAGTGAAAGGAATGTGTGGATCTTATGGAAGCTACACTTGGGCCAAATACAAAGAAAGTTTTCTGGCATACCCCATACTTCAAACCTCTCGAGATCTACCCAACCATCTCTCAGAAATGGGTTCCAAACCAGAAGGAATATCAATACATGTGCCCCCCTACACCTGATGAAATCTCTGATGTGTATAAGACAATGGACAACTCTACCAAGTGCAAAGGATGTAAATAGCATTCTGATATGGTGGAAGGTATTGTGAACAATGTTAATCAAAGAGAACCTTTGACACCAGATGATAAGTCAGTGAGTGTCCCGGGGTGAGTTGAGGGAGGAGGGGCAGCAGACCTAGAGGATAAAGAAAACAGAAGCGGTGAAGAAAAGAAAAAGAGACAACAGAGGATGACATGATAAATACAACTAGCAAGGGCTAAGCCCCTAATTACATAATCATGGACCCCCATGGCCCATCCATTCCCCAAAAACATGTTCAATTCTCTTAGGTATGAAAGTTTGGGATTAATGAAATATCGTTCCAGTACTTACCGACTTGATATTTCTTTACTTCCAGGACCATTCACAGACTTACCCAGTCCTCTCATCATTATACAGGGACTACTTGGCATGCTCTGCATCATCTTGTAAAGCAGAGTGCACCTTCTCATCAGCTGCCAATGTCTGCTCTACTGGCAGAGGAAGCTTGAAACCACGTACAATTGAACGGTGAGTTATTAGCCACATGTGGCTGAAAGAGGGTATTAAACCAAGTGGAAAGTTCTCCGAAGCACATGATGTTGTCACTTTGTATACAGATTTCTCTACAAAATATAAGTAGCTCATTTCAGAAACAAATGTTTTTTTTTCCTATATTGTAATTTTCAGTCATCTGAATCCATTTCTTCACTATGCTAAATCAAGGAATCCATCATCTTATCTAATATTTAGAGCAACTCCACCAGCTACACTAACTTGTAGCGTAGTGGTTCAATAGATTATGCCAAAGTGTAGTGTAACTTTTGGAGCCGCTAACACCACTACACCACTGCTAACACAGATTGCTGGTAGCATTAGTTGTTTCTGCCTTACCCCAGCTAACGCTACGCTACCAACTAACCAAAAAAAATCCAAAAGTGTAGTGTAGCTTTTTCCACCGCTAACACAAATTTCAGGTAGTGTTAGTTTTTTTTCCTGACCCCCAGCTAACGAAAATATTTCAAAAAAATGTTAGCGTTAGTTGGCTGGATGGTACCGCTAATGTTAGTGGTGTGTTAGTGTAGCTTAAAAAGCTAACACTACACTACGCTAATGATACATGTAGTGTAGCTGACCCACCATTGACGGAACTTCCAAAACTGGTGAATAAGGATTTACTGAACATGAAGGCCAGTTCTTCTTCCTGAACCTGTTTGAGCCCATTACAAAGTATGTATTCCTACATGTTACATAGCTGCTAGCTGAAATATTTCTTTCTCTTTCCCTTCTCCACTTGTGAGTGGCAGATTTGACGTGGGGATTTCACAGTCAAATATTCTGTTATACCTTTTTTCCCTATCCAAAAACAAACACAATCCTCGCATGTTGTTTTGACCCTTCCATATTTGAGACGGTTCCTCAAATCATCAAGCTAATCACTATCAAGACAACTCAAACTCAATTATTCTGTACCATTTTGGCAATTTTAGGTGCCGGCTAAATGCCAGCCCTATACGTAGCACCTTGTGCTGTGGACGCGGACGCTATAGGTGCGCGGCAGTCGCGCGCTTTCGAATTTTACACCTCCAAATGAATGCTTCTGGTGGAGATGGTCTGAAGTGACAGGAGCCCCCTTTATGGTGTCGGGTGCTGCGCGGGGCCTTCCAAGGCACCGAGACGGGGAAGGCGGACGACAAGCCACCAAGATCCTATCCGATCAAAGACGAGTAGGACGATGACCGCAAGACCTGGATCTACGGCTACCCAACAAGCAGGAGTATCAGAATCGTTGCTTGCTGTTAATATTCCTTTGATCAGAGCTCCTGGAACCTGGCTTCCCAAACCGGTCCGTCTCTTTATTTTTATCTTCACCATCACTTGGCCAGTCGACTTGACATCGTTTGCTTCGGTTACTCTCAGATCAGTTGTCCCAGTGATCTACATCCTTTACCGGATGATGTCACCGCCTATGTCAGTCATACACCACTCGCTATGTCCTTGAGAACTTTTTGTACCTCGGATGCGCTGGGATGGTTCAATTTCTTCTGACCTTTTTCACACTTTTCTCCGCACAAATTAACAGTTCGTGTACCCATATACATTGGAGCCATCTTCACTGAGATATCTGCATGGGTTATCGTCTCATCCGGCAAACTGGGACACCACCTTACAATCCACTCAAACCTATTTGGAGGAACGTCGACTTCGGAAGGAGGCAGAGCGGATCCGGATCGAAAACGAGAAAGAGAAGATCAGATTAGACTCTTTACGGCTCGTGGCCCCCGGTTGGAATGGTGCGATGGAGCCCATTCTTAGTGCCCCTTCTAGTGCTCCACCTGCCGCTTCATCTGTTCTTGCTACTACTCCTCGAGGTCCAAATCCTTCGGCAGACCATTAGAGCAGGCCGAGAACATGAACCCGCGAAAGTTTGTAACACACCAGTATTTCTGTTTGTTGTCGTTTCTGTATTTATTATGCGTGGATGTACATCAAGTTGTTATCTTTGTCCGACTTAGTGTGAAATTTATTTCATTGCATGGAAACGCGCGGAGATGAATAGATATTTTATCAAACCGAGCTCTTGCTGAAAGTAGATCAATTGAGATGTGCTGGGTAATAGGACATGCAGGCACCACAAAAATGGAGGCACCTTCATGTGGGTGCCTCCCTAAAGTACAAAGGGCCATTTGTATGTACTTTGAGGGAGCACCCGCATGAAGGTGCCAACATTTTTTTCTGTGGCGAGAGCTATCAGTAACACTTGAGTCACTATAAGCGTGCCGCGTGCTTACCGAGGGAACGGCTCGGGCCGTAGAGAGGCGCTGAAGACTGCTGGAAGCTTCATGTTTCATGCGAAAAAGCTCCAAAGCTCCTGCTTGACTTGCAGATTGAACGATATCTTTTTATAAATTACACGGACAGTTCATGGAATTTGAATGATTGGAATACACAGTTGCTCGAAAAACCATCCAGTCGGTCAATCGTAATCGTCTTCTTCAACCTCTTCCAATCTCCGTCTGCCTTGATCAGGCGCTATGTTGCCGTTCCCGTTCCCATTAATGGTGATGACGGGTGCGAAGTCCATTTCTGTGTCGCTATCGCTATCGCTGTCACTGCTATCGTCGTCATCGATTCCTCCAAACATGCCATCCTCGTGATCGGTTGGGGTTTCCACCTCAGCAGAAGGAGGCTTGGGCACGATATCGAAGTTAGGTGCAGTCAAGCGATCTTTTTCGGGAGGAAGTCGGAGCCCATATCGCTCGGGAATTGGAGGAAGAGCCGTTCGATTGAGGTTGTCGGCCAAATTCAGGAGGAACTAAGTATCGTCCAGCCGGTTCAGGGTCAGTGCAAATTGCTTGACTCAAATTAATGTACTTGTGCTTACTTCCTTGCTCATGGGTCCGCTCATCGAATTTTCCACTTTGGCCTGGACCGCAAGACGCACATCTTCAACGTCTGGTCCATGAGCAGCATGGGCCCTGCCAGCGTGTTCGGCATACACCAGGGCATCAGAAAGAATATCGACCGTGTAGCCTTTGAGTTTCCAATTATCATCAGACGATTCGGACAGCTTGATAAGAATATAAAGGTACCAAACCAGCAAATTACGGACGATGAGCAAACTCCATGAGGACTCGAACAACGCCCTCGGAAGCCGACTGGACGCCCATCGAAGCTAAGAGTAAAGCAATAATCCGCGCATCTCTCGGCGTGTTCGGGACAGGAAGTTGCCTAGTCGAGGGCTCACCAGCAGCCGAACGTGTGCCTTCTGCGTTGGTAATGTTTGGGGACATCGATTGGTGGACCGAAGAACTCCAGTGCGTAGGAGTCAAGCACTGGACATGGGGCTCGGCTTCAACGCCACGGGAGGGGTTCGGGGGTATGTAGACTCCCCCGTGATTGCGGCAGACCGGGGAGAGTCAAGTGAGAATCGGCCCAAAAAGTTGGCACTGTTTGACTCCACCAGACTACTGCACCACCAAACACACTGATGGTCTATTCTGCTTGAGTTGATTTTACTTTTAAAAAAGCGAAGAAAACATGCATTCAATCCTTTCAATCAATCCCAGAACAAGAAAAGACAATTGCTTGTAGAAAAGTTGGCAAGTTCAATCTGTAAAATACAAGGTATCAACTTCCAAAGTGTGGATTTCAAATGAGGATTTTCAATCCATAACACGGCAGTTCATGACAGCATGATTAAAGTCAAATTTTGAAAAGAAAAGTACATAAAACCAACCAGATTTCAGATTGCCATTTAAGACATCTGAATAAGATAGATTTCAGAAGGATAGCTTGGCTCATGGACATGATGGTTCCAAAGTCAGGTGAATAGCTATTATTCACAATATCAAATAAGACCGAATCATTTCAGGACATAAAGTTAGAAGAAAAGTGGTCCAACACAGGATTGATGTGTGGACCCAGCCAGATTATTGAACAAGTAATTGAGAGCAGAAAAAATCCATGGAGGTCAAACCAGGAATTGATTATTCCAACAGAATGTTCTGCAATCAATCTATTTATGGACTAATTTTGGTTGACTACAAGTGATTCAGTTTGGGTTGAAGTTAAAAATCATCCATTGATCTGAGGGCACATATCTTATGCTGCATAGTTGGGTTCTTAATATTCATTTCATCCATTTACACAGGTCAGACTTAACTTGTAATAGATAGGATAAGATTGATTGAAAAAAGGAATTGATTTTGACAAGAGGGGCAGTTGTCAGATCAATCATTTCTCCCAAGATCATGGGGAAATTGGAGATAGTTCAGATGTATGATGCTTAGTCTTCAGACGAAGAGTTGTGCTGGTTTAATTAAGGGAGGGTAAGGAATGTAATTAAACAAATAGGAAGGAATAGAAGACGGGAAGGAGAAAGAAAAAAAATGAAAATGTACATTGGTAAAGGGAAGATCAAACGCATACAAGATACTCTCACTTCGAAAGATAGTTTCATGCTGATGATTAATGTCTTGAAGCCTAAACCTCGTGATACTAATTAGACTGAATGCAGACCTAAACCAAGCCTCTGTGATTTACGGGATGGAAAACAATCACAATCTGTTTTGCTATGTCACAATAAACCAAAGAAAGTCGTTCAGAACTGAAATAACGCACGGAGTAATGCCAGGGCGTCGAGTTGATCACTTGTTCGCGAGTTTTCAGTGATTCCATTCAATGGATTCATTCGGTTTAAGGAGTTGCTGTTTCAGTGCAGGGTCGCCGTTGAACAAGTAGAGAACAGTGTCATCGTATGCTGCTAGCATCGCCTCAAACGTCGTCTGGCCTTCTCCGATCCCGACTAAGCGTCGCTTGACCCTTAAGAAAACCCGGGTTTTTCCATTTTCTCTATAACGCATTACTTCGAGTGTGGGTAGTTGAAATTTGAATTGGTCGCAATACCGACTGATGATTTCCTCGCAAGAGATCGGAGTCTTTTTGGTTGCTAAACTCTTCAGTCGGTTTTCGTGATATTTTTTGGCTTCTTCCAAGTTGGCATGGAATATCGGTCTCGTCCTCACAATCACTGACTCTTTCCCCTTTCTCGAAGTATCTTCTTGAGTTTCGGTCTTCCCTTTTGGAAATTCTCCTGAATACGGTTGTTGTGGATGTAGATTGCTTGGTTCCTCGGAGACCGGCGGGATCGAGGAAGGCGTGACGATGGCTTTGGTAGTACTTTGGTATAATCTTGCCGAAGATGATCTGCTTATGCTGAGAGATGGAGAAGATGGTGCGCTCGTCTTCAAAGGCGGCAGAGAACTTTGCATACTTCGGTGACTCATGAACACAGGCGAAGGTGCTCGAGTGTGCGTGGCCCCTGGAGGGAACGTCGAATTTCGGTTCCAGCCCGCGCCGTCGTTCGAATGGCGCCGATATGCCATCGCCATCTCCTTGGGAATTTCAGGGATCGCAAGTTAGGAAGAGTTCAAACGGCAATGCAGAAACTCGCCCGTTGAATTCAAGATTTCGGAAAGCACCCTGTGAGGCACTGGTTGTCTGGTTGTCTGGTTGTAGAATTATTCGCTTGTAAAGTGTCGAAGAGAGGGTTGTTCTGCTCTTGAAGGGCTATTTACTCGACCTAGCTCAAAGCTCCTTGAGAACAGGATAAAGGGAGGGGTAGGTCAGAGGAAAACAAGCGTCAGTTGCTTGCAATGGCTTTAGTCGATCCCCACCGTATGCCAGGCCTCCATTCACTGTCTGAATTTCTGCAAGATTGGATCTACATGCAACGTCTGGACGTACAAGATGTAAGCGCAGGCTGTCGTGAACCGACATGGAAGATATGTGTAAGTCTGTTTATCAAGATCGTGATTCATCGATACGAGAGCGAGCTTTTGTTAATCTATCGCAGGTATTCGAGAACTATTTCCGTCCTCATCGGATGTATGGCCCATAGAGCAACCAGCCTGTCGGAAAACCCTCTGTCTAAGTAGATCTCCTTCCTTACTTCATAAAATGGCGCCTAATACCAGGCTATGCGGTATAATATACAAGCAATTGGCAGCGTGGACTGTCAAAAACTACTCCGATACGACTGCTGTTGACAGTGGCAAGACGTGCCCCTCTCCCACTGGATTCATCCAACTTAAGACCTCAACACGAAATCACAAGTCACCGTCCCTTAGTTTGGCGCAAATAGGAGCTCGACCACAGCGAGGGGATGGGACATAAACCCTTGATGTGACAGGAAGTGTAAGTTTAAAAGCACATTATTAAGGCATATTTTGGTTATCAGGATGCAAAGCAAGAGGGAGATAATAACATAGACAGAGGTGCCAGCAGGACACAAAGGATTGGCTCTCAAAGGTTGTATTGCTCAGGAAGGGAGGGATACAACTAAGGGAGAGAAGAAAGAAAAAGAGAAAGGAGAAGAGAAATAGAGTAAAGATTGAAGTTCATTAATATTATTAAAACTAGAGGATAAGGCGGCTACGCTGCCACACTCTTAAGTGCTTCAGCTTGACCCCAAAGGAGGAGAAGGTTCCAATTACCCTTAAGCAAGCAGAGTATCAAAAAGAATTCTAATTGAACTTGAAGGAAACCTACTTTTCCTTTCCTTCTCAAAGGACCTACCCGGCACTTGAGGCTTAGACCGTTTTGTCCCTAGAACTTTAGGTCTAGGTGGATAGCCCCTCTGCTGAAAAGCATCAAGGAGTAGTGCTTGTTATTTGCTTATAAAAAGCATTTTTAGTATCAACTGGTCACCACAATAGAGGTGCCACCTGAAACAGGAACCTTTTATTAATTATGATTTTTAAATAATAGTTTCTCTCCTTGATGTTCATGTTCATCAACTTTGAGTGAAGTCTTCAATTCATGTAGAGGCTGAAGGCCTTCATGTAAGACTCTGCTTTAGCCCGGAACCAACCCTTGACGTGTTTATCTTTTTAATTATACTAACATCAGAACTTTTGTGTTTTACCTGCAGCTAGGGAATGGCTTAAACTAACCTTTCTGTAAAATTGAAATTGGGAAATACCATCTATACTCTATTACCCCCGTTGAATACAACAGTACTGATAAGAATTGTGTGAAATTATTAGTTGATGATCTCAAACAATTATCAAGACAGGAAATAATGACATGCTGATCTAGAAGAGTGACTGGGAGAAACACATCACTGGAAATCTCTGAAAATTGCTCCAGAGCAAAAGTATGAACACTTTCTTGCAAAAGCCTCAAAATTGGTGCTCTGACCAAAACCTACACCATATGATCTCAGCGCCAATCAATGTAGGAATGAAAAATCAGCAGCCCTGATGCCAATTCTTTGCCCTGGGAAAGCCTCCATAAAACTGGCTGTTAACTTTCACAAGTTTGTGTTAGTCTGGGACTCATCTCATTTGTTTAACACCATTTGTATATTTTAAATCAAGATTTATGATGCCTGATCCCTAGATTTTTTGTTTTCTTCAAATATCATTTTGAAAAAAATTGCTCATAAGTTCTTAAACACAAGATTTGGCAGGGACATGTCAAGAAACTTAAATTTTATGATTCTTGACAGGTCCCTGCCAGTTCTTGCATTAAAGATCTTTTGCAATTTTTTTCCAAAATGATATTTGAACACCTAAAATGGCAATACTACCCTTTATATCTGTTTCAAGTGTAATATGAATATTGGGATGCTCATGACAACCTCAGATGTTAATTCTGATGTTGCAAATGATGAAGCAGGTACCACTCTTTCTTTCTATACCAATTTTGTAATGTTTGTGCCAGCAGTTTGGTTTTTATTGAGTTAAATGTTCAATATTACACCAATATTTATGGAACCCCAATCTAAAACTAAACAAAACTAATTCTTAGATTTTTTAAAGCTTGCCAGTACTTGGGGAATATTGGGTATCGTGATATTTTCTCAGTGGCTGACATATAGTATCAGTAAAGTTACTGTCTTGGGCAAATAGCATCAGTTATCCAACTGTGGATGGCTCTTCCCAGGAAGAAAACAAAATTAGAAAAAACTATCATTGGAAGTGACGCAATAAAACAAAACAAAACAAGGTTTACCGGCCCAACTTCTGAGCTTTAGCATACAAAGATTCTACTACACTACCGATTTGCTTGAAAGTCTCTAGAGAGTAATCATACATCTTTTCATTTTTAACCTCCTCAAACACCTCTAAGCACCCTTCACCCTGATCCAGGATTCCTGCAAACACTTTATCGAGTATCATTTGTGATAATTTGGCCTCGACGTCCCGTAAGGGTAATTTGACTTGCTCAGCAACGTAGCTTAACTCGATCCTTGAGTAGGGCTCAATTATCCGTATCAGGTTCTGTTCGAGGAGTGTGTCGTACAAGGCCGCCAGATGGTTGCGAACGATTGGGTCGTCCGATAATTCTACAAGTTCCATGCGGATGAATTCAGTGACGGGGCAGTTAGGATTGAGTGGCAAGTGATCTAATCTTTCAAAAATTGTTTGGCTCACCAGCTTTGTACACCTTTAACGCTTCTTCGAAGTCGGCCAGACTTCTGTTCTCGTGTGCCTTGGCAATTGCCTGCATAGCTTCGGTACCGCGTCCTGCGTATTTTCGGGCGAGTTTGGAGCCTTGGATACTCGACACATCTTCGGGCTGGTCCCGCGGTATTTTTCTCAGTAATTGTACTTTTATCATCAAGATGAGGAGATCTTACCAGATTGAGCATCACTTTGCACATCAGCATACACTTCAGTGCCAAAGAAGCTCGCGGGTCATCCTGAGTTGCCAATCCTTCGAGCGCTTCGAAAAAGTACGAATAGCTATTCTTCCAAAAGAATAAGAAATTTAACTCAGCTCCATGGGCAAAGTTACAGGCCACTTTCGAATTATTTGATCTTGCTTACGCCGTCTTGTAATCCTTTTCTTCTGCGTGCAAAACGCCAGACTGCATGTCCAACTGCGCCTGAAGCGATGGTGGACAGTAAATCGAATTCGCGGCTGTTCTAGCAGAAATCAATGCTGCCTGATGATAATATTACTTGATCAGTATTAGGTTTTCTGTTGGAAAAAAATAGCTTGAACAAAAAGCTGACCTTGGCCTTTGGTGGATCGGAGAGGGCATGCCTGATTCTACTTTCCAACAGATGAACTTCGGTGAGAATCATCTTGTCGTCCAATTTTTTTAGTTCTTTTAAAAGGTTTGCTATCAAAGCAAGTGCTTCTTTAGTTTGCTGGTACTCAAACAGAAGACTGCAAAGTTTGATCTCGAGGTTCTGGCGAAGGAAAACACGTTTCTCCGTTCGGGCCCACTCGACATTTTCCCTCGTGATGACGATTTGAATTTGTGAAGAACTAGGATGCTGGTTCAGTGGCGCTTGGGAATAAAAATCGATCAAAGTCTTGACTAGTTTCGCAGTCTTGGCTTTTGCAATCGCAGACATGAATGATCGACAGCATCTGATGGCCGAGGCCAATCCCTCGGGGTTTCTAGAGTGAAACAAGAAGAAAATTTAGGATTCGAGCGAGAGTGGATTGCACAGATCAAAATATAGGATGACCCTTCAAAAAAAGAGCTCACTTTGAATCTCGATAATACTGGCCCAACCTTATCAGCGCCAATTCTTTTTCTCTCAAGATGACCTCATCTTTTGTATCTGTAAGGATTCAGACAAATTAGGTATACTTGGATCTTCCAGAGTTAAGTTGAAGGAAGTACTGACCGGCTGCTTGTGAGATGATAGCCATGAGGACATTCTCGGCCTGCCCATTCTGGTTGTTCTTAAACAGTCGTTCGGCTTCGAGCACAGTGGTCATTGTGATGAGTGGCTGAGAACGGTCAAGAGGAAGTTTGAGTGGTGAAAGAGTGAACGATTACGCAATGCGCTAGATCGATTACTGCGGGGAGCTCCACTGCGCAGCCCTCCAGCACAGCATGCTTATAACGAGTGATGACCGAATCCTATGACGACTTGACGCTGTTGACCGTTTCTTGTCTAACTCATCCTCCACCATGTCCTCCGAACCAGTTACCATCTCCTCTGCTGATGAAACGAACCCAGTCCCAATCCCTAACTTGCTCCAACAGGAACGGCGTTTTGTGCTTAACCAACCAAATCGCTCTGCTCTTCACGAACAGGCCGCAAAGGAACTCTTAGAAGGAATCATTCAAGATGGTCAGCCGACTTCTCTCATCCATAGCTCTATCAGGTTGAATTTTGGAAAGGCTTCACAGCCAAAAGTAAGATGAAAAAAATCTGAAGAAATTTGGTGCTGTTTTTCCACAGAAATGGGACCGTTCCTGGAGACCATCCTCAAATCGGATTCGTCAACAATTTCAGCGACATTTCAAAAGATCGTACCCGGTCATCTAGTCGGAGAGCTTTCGTCGAAAAACAAGGAGCATATCGACTCTATCCAAAACAAACTGGACGATGCAATTGAAAACCTAGGGGAGACAGAAGTTTCGGATCTCTTGCGGACAAAGGCGCTCTACCTGTCGAAGATTGGTGCCGAAAAATCTCTGAGTGTGGCTGCTTTCGAAGAGGCTCTAAAGAAACAAGCCGGCTTGGGAAGCAAAATCGATCTCAGATTGGGACTAATTCGCGTCGGGTTTTTTCATGGAGATCACCAATTAGTTATGGATCAAATAGTGGAAGCCAAACAGTTAAGTCAACCAGTCTGATTTGCATACATATTTACATTGCTTATTTTACCTTATCTTCTTTAGACTCGTTGACTCTGGGGGTGACTGGGATCGTCGCAATCGTCTCAAGGTTTATCAAGCCATGAACTTTATGGCTGTGCGAAATTTCAAAGAGGCCACCCCTCTTTTACTCGACACTCTCAGCACCTTTACCGCAACTGAATTATTAAGCTACGAGGATTTTGTCACCCTCGCGGCAATTTCGGCAGCTCTCACTCTTGAACGAAAAGATATGAAGAAAAAGGTGAGATTTCTTTCATCTGAACAGATCTCTTCGCTAAATACTGAAACCACATGTTGTCAAATGACAGCTCATCGAGTCCCCAGAGGTAATTCAGATTATCCCCGAAAAACCCCACCTACACGCAATGGTTTGCGCGATTCACAACACAGAATACGACAAGTTTTTTGTTGAACTAGCCAAAGTAGAGCAAACCTATCTATTGCCCTCCAGGTGGTTATCAATCCACGCAAGGTATTACGTCCGAGAGATGCGAATCAAGGCATACAGTCAACTACTTGAGAGTTATCGAAGTGTCAGTATCAAAAGCATGGCCCAAGCCTTTGGGGTGACAGAGGATTACATCGACAGGTACGCTACTTTGGATTTTCAATCAAATGGAGACAAGTGATATTAATTGGTATGCTTTCACTTGTGATAGTGAACTGGCGCGGTTTATTGCGGCTGGCAGGTTAAACTGTGCGATTGACAAGGTGAATGGAATCGTGGAAACCAAACGGGCAGACGGAAAAAATGCGATGTATTCTTCGGTACTCAAGAATGGTGATGCGTTGCTAAACTCGATTCAAAAGCTTAGTCGTGTGATTGGATGATAATCTTGCATGCAATTATCATTCAAAAGTGTTTCCCAAGTCGGGGCTGTAATTTACACAACATGTTGATTGTCTTTGGCGAGTGAGATTAAGGATGACTGGTGAAAACTCAACTTTTCTTCATAGTCAAGCGCTGTATGAGTTTTTTTTAGATTCTGGTTCAAGGGGTCCATTGTCAAGATAGTGACAGCTAGCTATGGCCGTGTCAGATGAAGTCTGCTTGAACTCTGGCATCAAAGTATGTCAGTTGTACTTGCAGGCCGAGGTCAATTACGAGCACTCTGCCTTGGTTGATTGGTTCGAAGTGATTAATGAAGCTTTCTGGTTGGTTATAACTCAGAATATGTACACTGGGTTCCTTTTATGAAAATATCTCTCATGCATTAAAGTAAGTCAGACGAAGCAGTCCACTTTCAAGGTATCATAAGGATGATAAAAATACAAAATATTAATACGGGCAGACAGAGGTTTGACAATGGCCAATGAGACAACTGACAGTGAAAGGAAAAGGCAAGAAATTAAGTTGACTGATCAAAGAAAACGCCAGGCAACAGTGGTCCATTTTCAAATTTACAAAGAAAGAATCCTGATCCCTCCAATGAGGAAAAGCAACAAGGCTAAGCCTAGATAAGGTCACTTAACCCAGAATACTCAACTTTCCGCTAATCCTGAAGGAAAGAAAAAAAACGGGGTCGGATAAGTCGATTCGATCACTCGTAATCAAATGAACAAGAGAACAGATTACAGGATGTTTGGTAATACTCTCTTTGACCAAGAGATTTTTGGTATATTTGTTTTTGTCAGAGGAGTGAGTTACACGTAGTGCTCCCCATTTACCACCGGGGGAGGTTTTTCCTTGGGGGGCCTTTTGCGTCGGAATGATGGCATGGAAATTTTCCAAGACCAAGGGCGGTTGAGAGGAGAATCCTTGCCCTCATAGAGCTTATCGATGGGAAACGTCGACTGATGTGAGTAGGAGCTCTTGTGGGTTGTCAATGAAAAATTTAAAATCGACTCACGAAGAAATCATACAGAAAGCATCCGAATAATGCGCCCAACAGATTCGAGACCCCTTAAAGAATGAAGGTTTGGATTCAGTTCTTGCAATCGTCAAAATGAAAGAATCGTTTTCTTGCTCACAATTATTCCATAGCCAATACTGATCTCTGAACGACCAATGAGAAGTTCCATATCCCATCAAGGAAACGACGATTCTACTGGCCAAGTCTAGGGCTGGATTAAGGGCATACGAAGTTTGCGAACCCAGCGCAAAAGCGACACCGATTACCACACACATAAAAACAATTCTATTCCCGTGAGATTTCAGCAGGAGCCAGTCCAACAAAAGCAATGGGCAAACGATCAGCTTGATCAACTTCCCTTTCGAAAATGAATAAAGCAATAATAATAGTAATAATACTTACGGGCTGATGCCGTCGGGTGGAGGTGAGTTCGTCCGATCGCCAATCGCCATAATAAATAATAGAACGATAGTCGAATCAAGAAATTGCTGAACGAAACTGCAAAAATCTGTAACAGAATGGGGGATTAACTGAGAACCCTGCACAAGAGACACAATCCGTCTACCAAGCTTACTAGACATATATGGTGCTGGGAAGGCTAGGAAAAACCCTGCGGTAGAAGATGGACCATTGATCGTTCGAATACCCTCACCACCTTCGTATACATCTAGTCCTCCCGCGTATCTATTAAGCCAAAAAAAAACACGATGATAGAAACAATAAGTATACCGTCAAATCAATCACGACAAGAAATAACGCACATCAACTGAATGGTTAATGCTCCCAATAAGCCACCGAAAAGTTGGGCACCACAGTAAGGAATTACCTTTTGCCAAGGACTGTGTATACATAATCAACAAAACAGGAATAAGTCAGTCCAGCGCGCTTGATCCCGATTTTGGGTACTAAAATTTCTTACAAATCCCTGAAAATTGCCAGTGCAAGTGTCACAGTCGGGTTGAGATGTCCGCCAGAGATTCCACTAGCAACATACACCTGAGAGGAGGGAAGATTAATGTTGACAGAATTGAAGCGGAAAACCTATCTAGGATGAAATCCTCACTTACTCCTATCATGACACCGACCGCAGACCCAATACATTGTGTCGCGTAGTTCCCTTTTGGAGAGGGTGAGATCGCACTGTTGGCAGTCAAATAAACCTCTGAAAGTGGTGGTGGAAAAAAAAATCAGCATGAATTCGTAACCCGAAAGAACACAAGAAACACTATCGGCTTACGTGTAGAAGCTCCGCCTAAGAGTTGAGGTCCAAAAAGCCAAATTAACATTGAGTGAAAAGTAGTAAAAATACTGTGATTACTAACCGCTGAATACCGCCAATAAGAACGATGCTAAATTAGACAATGTCGAAGAATTATTAGCGAACTATACCTATAAAGTTAATTGAAAATTCAACACACCAAGTGCCTCTGCGGCGGGTTCACGTATCATTGCTTTAAACCTGTTTGAGGCATGTGGAAGAGTCAGCTCTATGGAGGCTCAACAAGTGATTCGCATATTTTTCTCGACTGACCTCCGGTAACAATTTGAGTATGTTGGATCTTCCGGATGACTTAGAGCTACTGTCCTGGGTATTCCTCCTGGGCCTCTGAGATAGTTATCATTACTGGAGCAGTAACTTTTCGGGCTCACCGGAACATTGACTTTCTCGTTGGGTTCGACCGCGGTTGATGTACTAAGTTCCGGTTTGCCGATGAAGTCGTTCCTAGTACCGTGGTCCTGAAACTCGGATGTGTTCTTGAATTGGCTTCCTCTTGAGTGCCTATGATCACACCTATGGTCATCCCCGCTGAAGCTCAGAGGGACTCTCCTAGAATCGCGATTCCAAGCTTCCTCTACAAAGCTTCGGAGTAACTCGGGGGTGGCCACTATGTATTGTTCTTGAGAGAGATCGCCGAGCCTTAAAATGTGCATTCCAGTGGGAGGGACCGATCCGGCCGGCAAATCTCCCGCCCTAGACTCCGGCGGCCGATTAGCGGAGATAGGGAAGTTGTGCAAAGAGGCAGTTTGGAGATTCATCAGGGCCGCAATGTCCCCAATCAGAGCGGTTGGGGACCTGCGTCGGAGTGAGGATGGTTCGGGAAAAGGTCTTCCAAGGGAGTAAAGAGGTCGTTCCCGTTCACGTTCACGTTCAGGAGATGGAGGGTTCAATTCAGATAGTGAAAAGGTTTGCAGGCGCATCAGGCGATGTGGCCGCCTTCCGAACGTAGTACCGTCGTGAGTCAGGCCCGGCGATCCATAGTTGCTGTGTCCGCGATCGATATCCAGACTTGCTCCCCGCGCTTCGGTCCCGGCAGCGACGCTAGTAGTTGGATGTGAACGATCCCAATTGCTGGAATCGGGAAGTTCTGAAGCTTTTTCGTTCCCAACTGGCATTACGTGTGATTAGTCTCCGTGAACTTGGGAGGGCTGAAGGGAAGTGTTGGGGAGAGGGGAGCTCTTTTAGGAGAAGATTTTGAGGATGGGAGGAAAGAGGTGGAGGTGCAGAAAAAAGCGGGGTGACAACCAATGCTATACTCTCCTTTACCTGAGCAACCAGCTGACTTGGTGGACCGTCAGAACCGCGGCACGGGTTTTGTTGTTGTTGTAGAAAAAAAGAAAAGCACCAGTCCGACTGGATCCACCAAAGTATAAGGTATTAGTTGACCCAAGTTGGGTGGTTTCAATGAGCTTCACTTAGTTCCCTTTAGATGTGAAGTCCTCCATCGCATGTGATGAGTCTAAAGGGATGTTGCATGTATGACCGACAGGCAGTCGAAAGTATCACGTTAACCAACCAAAGCCTGGAGTGGCACGACTAAACGAGCCGATTATGCCCAGTGATCGGAGGTGATCATCTCCAGCAGTAATCCAGAGGCCGTGAGACTACGCCGGTCAAACCTGGTCTGCTTAAGCCTCAACGATACCGCTTGCCAAATACGAGCTAAGAGGATCTGTCCGACGCCTTATTGAACAGTGATCCAATCAAAGCTGACATTTGGTTAGTTTGTTCAGCAGCGAAGCCATCGCAACCAAGGGTCCAAGCCTACCACTGATGCGAACTAGCGAGGAAAAGTGATGTTAATCCTATGATAGTCTATTATTCCTCTGGATGATCAACATGCACCTCTGACAGTGAGGCTTCACGTGGTCCGAGAGCCCGCCGGTGCGAGAGTCAGCGGTAGCCAGCGATCCCGGATGGACAACTGCTCCTCAGTTCAATCCCAGTGGTTCAGACCAAGTGTTGATTTGGCGCGAGGCCCATCTCATTTCATGCATACATCCAGATTTTGTTTTAGCGAGGATCCCCGGGGTTGCTAGCCAGATATCCTTCTATCCCATCTCAAGTAATTTTTATCATACACAACACTTTCTTTCTGTGTTCAGAAATGGAGAGAAAGGAATCAGGTATGTTGTGACACTGCGACGGAAGCTGCTTCTTTACCCTGGTGTCTAAACAAGCCCGGCGATAAGTCAAGTCGGTTAAGCTGCATATCACATTGTGCTGCTGATGGGAGTTGATCCGGCGATTGGACTTGCTGCCTGTGGGTCTCTTCATCATTGTGTGTCCCTTGGAGTCAAGCTCTTCAAAATCGAGTCCATCGACTCAGCGCGTCAAGAAGCGCGTGTTAATCAAGCGACCGAGGTACAAACTTTAAAACCAACCCATTGGTCTCTGTTCATGCTGGCCGGCGTTGCGGTGGACTTGGTAGTTGACATTGAAATAGCAGCCCACCAGACGTGTTGCGCGGTTTTCGCTTCTAGATTGTATTTCAATTTTCATATCCTCCTCACCACCTCTAGCCTCGGTTTCCCTGCATCTCGGGATCATTCCTTGATTACCCCACACTACCCCAAACTAGAATCCTTTACGACATGTTCAGTCCGCAGTAACTCCCCGAAGCCCTTGATTTGCAAAACTAGTTCAGCGTGTCCCTCGATTACACCGGTGCCCTACTTAATATTGTTCTATTGCAATCATCCTTGCAGTGACTGAATCCGCCAGGCGTAAAACTTTACAGCAGTCGCCGAAGCCGTCTGGAAAAAACTCACCCCTCGAAAATATGCAGTGGGGTACCCTGTATCTCGGCGTGGCCTCGTGCTGCTTCGGCCTTGGCATTGCACTCTCCCATCATACCTTCAACGATGAAGCGGCCCTGTCCCGATCTAGGAAAGGTGCGAAGTCTCGTCAACTATTTGATTGGATTCCCTTGGCTACTGAGCGAATAATGTTTCTATCAATTTTTACTGGTAGGTTTTGAAGAAGCTCGTCTGGTTCCTGATCTGCTTTCGGCGTTCAGTCCTCAAGGAACTATGGCCGTGAGTTGAACCACGACGCCGTTAAGCTCTTGCTTCAACTTGATTCTTTTGAAACTGAGCCGCTTATCAACCATTCAGATACATTTTACCGATGGCAAAGTTCTCCGACATCCTGGGGTCACCATGCTAGCTCAAGAAATCCAAGCTTGCCCAGTCATTCAGCTTTACCCAGGGCGGACTGGCCAGCTGAGTCCAGCCGAAACGTTTACGCTCATCATACTGGACCCAGATTCGCCCATCCATGCCAATCCTTCAGGGTATGTGAGCCGCTTCCCCGCTTCCGAACTTGCGCCGTCTTACTTGTACAAACTCTTAGGGCCAAGTTACACCTTCTCGCCACGGGACTTGCTCTCGAGCGTCAACACGACCCAATCGAAACCTACAATCTCGTCAATAAAACCCGATTCTCTGTTGATTGGGTGTCACCGGCACCGGAACCCCGGACAGGGGCTCACAGGTACACCTTTCTCTTGTACAAGGCTTCAGCCTCTCAGCCATCAGTCCAACCATTTCTAGATCCGACGTTCAATCGCTCTGGATTCAATCTTGCTCAGTTCACTCGCACCGCCGGGCTTCAAGAACCATATGCTGGCGCTTTCTTTAGTGTCGATTCAGGATTATCTGAAAACGTGTTGAAACAGAGTAAGTCTTGGTGCAAGTGAATTTCCGGCGCATTTGTAACCTCAATTATGCTTACCAATCTTTGTTGTGATAACATCTTGCACCAGATGCCCAAAGCAATAGTGCTCCAAATCGATTTCCTAACATGTATCCCCTCAGTATCGTAACTCTCTTGCCTTTCCTGGTGGCAATTTACTTCTGCTGAGCTTTGGTTTGATGGTGAACTGTGTCTTATCTCTCATCAACTCTGATTTAGCGTCTTCTCAGTTTTATGGTGCTTATTTTGTAAAATGGTTTCACTTCTATCCCTTCTCGAATTTCTTGAAAATCACACCATTCCACATCATCATGTAATGTCTTTTTTTATCCTTGTGGAAGGGTCAGCTCATTGATGCTTTCCAATTGTTAATAATCGAAAAAATGCTCAGTTTGTCCAACAATTTTTCTCTTCACTTGTTTTGTAAACATACAATTATAAAAATAATCTGTTATGTATGCACTTTCCTCTTCTTTGGATACAGATTGGGGTTCATTGTAAAACCCAATACATAATCCACTCAATCAGTTCTGCTCAATCCAGATTCAATTGACCTTGATCATGTAAACCTGGGTTTATTACTATTTGCATATAATAGACTCAATTCATGTGGGAAGGATTGGAAATCTTGGAAATGCTCCATATTATAGTGTTTAGGATACTTAAGAGATGTATTGCGTTTTGATCTTAGACAAGCGTTTATAGTACATGAAGTATGCGCCGCAGTCGACTCTCACGGGACTAGATACAAGCATATTATCTATGTCCCAACACTCCAGATCCACTTCATGATTTTGAATTTGTCCACTCATATGATTTTCAGTCATTTTCCCACTATTCAAAGTGGCTAAAGTATCTCTATCATCAGACATCTTTTTAAGTAGATTTATATCTCTTGGGAACGTTCTAGCTTGCCGGTCTCCAATTCATCAATGTTTCTGAAATACAAATAAGATTTTCAGTCATTTCTCCACTATTCGGAGTTGCTATAGTCCCTCTACTAAGTGTAACTATATATATGCTGAGAATAATGATTTATTTTCATGACCAATCTGCATTATAATAATCAAAATTCTTGGGGTACTAGTAGGCCCACTTACAGGTCTTCAATAGTTCCAACTGAGCCAGAAATCTGATCTTCAGCCATTTGTACACCATCCAATTAGGTGAAAGTGACTGGAGTATTAGGATAAAGAAATACATCAGACAATGTGTGTATAACTTTCACCAGGACCAATCAATGATCACATACTTACAAGTGATCTCCAAAATTATAAAGGGGCCTTTTTACTTTGATATTGAGGGTTTGACATGCAACCCACCCACTTTGAAGGTGCGACCCATTGGACGTCGATGGGTGGGTCGCAGATTCAAAAATTCGTTCGGAATTGGGGGTCGCGCATGCAAACCCCCAAAGCCGGTTCGGGGTGGGTTGCAGATTCAAAAATCCGTTTGGAATTGGGGGTCGTGGGTTCAATTCAGCAGATTTCTGAGAAAAATACGCAAAAGCCCATAACCTCTACAATACACAAGGTATCAACCTAAAAATTGGACCAAATTAAAGCTAATACCCTGATCTATTTGGTGACCAACTATCATCAAGTAAATATATGTAATTTCTGAGAAATAAGGCACGCAAGCCTCATTTTTGGCATAAAATTTGGTGGTGCCGTAACTTTTGAGTTACACAACAAAAAATGTCTCAATTAATAAATTTAAACATAAAAAGTCTTCAAATTCATCATTTTATCAACTTTTTACAATTAAAGCAACCAAAAAAGGGAAAATAAATTTTGAAGAAAATCAAGAAAATTGGATAAAAAAAAAGAAAACCAAAACCAAAAAGAAATTCCAACTAAAACCAAAATTTATCAAACCCAGTCTCCCTTTTTATTCTTTCTGTCAAATCAAAACACCTAGAATACTTATCCCTACACCACATGGTCTCTGGTGTAGCAATCTGTTCCCAGTTCTTCTCCAATTGAGCTGCTGGGAATAAATTTTTGTCCATCATCTTCAATACCACGAAATGCCGGCTTTTTGTCTCACCAAGGAAGATTAGAGGATTGTTGTTTGGTGGGGTGGTTGAAGGGAAGAAAGATTGGTTCCAAGATTTTCCATAATAAAAAACTTCAGCCATAAGATGCCCCGTCGTTGGCATGCTCATCCAATGACTGATATCGCAAGGGTCAGAGTTGTCCAGGCGTATCCTTTGAGCCATTTTGTCGATTTCTTCAAGAAAGCCTTGATCCAAGTAGAAGTCTGATCGAGAGGTGAGATCATTGTAAAGTTCTTTGAGGACGTCCATGAAAGCTTCTTGACCACGTCCCAACACCCAGGCAATTGCTCGAAATCCACAGTGTCCATCAGGTTCAACGTCTAAGATTTTGTCGATATAATCATGAATCATGGAAGGGAAATGACTGAGATATTGGGGAGCTTCAGCAGGGGGAGGAATTCTTCTGGTTGATCTAGCAGGAAGGATTTTTCGAGTTGGCTGATTCTTGGCTTTCTTCAACACTGCAAGAGCTACGCTACACAAAGCGGTAGTGGTAGCAGAAGCGTAGCGGTTTTGCCCCCGCTTCGCTGCGCTTTTAGTAGTGCTTTTTGCGCTTCGCTTTCCGCTGAAAATGTCAGGCGGAAAACCAAAAGAAAATGGAGGGCTTTTTTAAGCGGCTAGTAGCGCCATTACGCTTCACTTCTCGCTGAAGTAGCGGCGGCCCGCTACGCTTTTCACTAATGTAGCGGAGTTTGGGCACTTCAAAGCGGTAGTAGATAAATCCAATGGCCGTATGTGAGCTGAGCATTTTATGTATATTGGTTATTTATCATGTATCTACTATATATCCTCCTGTCTTGTATGTTCGAGGTTGGTAAAGGGAAAGGGAAGAAATGTGATGAAAAAAAAAAGAAAAAGATGTAGTACTATCAAAACAAGTGACATCATTTTTGACTATCGTTAATGAACTTTGGGATCTTCTTGGCTGCATCAAGAACAGCGAGACAGTCGTCAAATTCGCCTGTCGAAGACACAAATGGCTACTAATGCACCGTTCGATTGTCCTGAGTGAAAGTGAGCCACGACCAGTGGTAGCTATGTCAGAAGCGGCTGAGCACGTTCGCTCGACACACGCCGAGCTTCTTGCACATGCAAGGGAACCGAGCACTGGGAATGATAGTGTCTGAGCCTGTGAATGCAACAATCAATGGATTGTTACTGTTAGAGATCCATGGTACAGTGTGAAGGGTCAAAATGCAAGTACATACCTTCCACCAGAGCAACATGTTCCCTTTGATACCAAGGGAGAGCTTCGTTTCGTGGTATCGTCTTAATTTGTCTTCACAATCGTCAAGTCCAGGGTTGGTTGGAAAAAAATTGTATCCGTCATCTTCAGGGGACGCAGATAGTGCAGTTTCCTTGGTTGATGAAGGAGTGGCGGGCTTGATCAACTGCTGTCGTTCTTTGAACTTTTTCAAGAGGAAATCCTGGACCGTTGTGAGATGTGACTGGAACTTGTTAGCGAATATTAGTAACCTCCACACCCGATGTAATACCGTTGCCATCAGTATTGGCTTGCACTGGAGAGCAAGGTTCAGATATTTGGTTGCGACTTTGATCATTGGATCAAACATTGCTTCCAAGACCCCACCATTGCTTTCACTCTTGAGCTTTGCCAGTGTATCGATGAAGCGGCTGTACTCATAGATCACCATTGTGGAGGAGAGGGTCCATCACCTTCCATCCGTTTAGTCAGGACCAGGAATTCCTGTCCAATAAAATCGTATGAAAACAATTTGTTAGCAATGGTTGATGTGAATTGAAAAGCGAGGACTTGTACCTTAAGAACACTGTTCAACACCTTAATACTGTCCCACTCTGCCGACGAGAACTCGTATCCTTTAAAAAACTGTGCCTTCCCATTCTCAGCTTCGTTTACCAACAGTTGGTTCACAACCTACACAAAAAATTGATTGACTTTATCAGATACTGTACTACTACATACGACCGATGGGATCCGGGTTTTCTCAAGCACATGCAGACTCACTTTTCGAGCCTTGTATGCTCGATTCCTGCTTTCATAAGCTATATTCCATCGTATACCGAAGCCGCCGATGATCCCTGGGCCTTCGTAGCCTAACTTGTGTGCCCTGACTTTGAACTCGGCCTGTTTGGCGGGGGAGCTAGCTATTCTACGACATACGTAATCTATCTAGAAGAAATGTAAAACTAAAATGAGCATGATTGTCACTTGCATAAAACCTCAAGATCAGATCGGACACACCTTTTTCAACGTAGAGCCAATACCACTAGTGGCATACCTTCCTTTGATCTTCCTACCAGCTTCGGAACAATTTTCATCATTTGAATCATCATCTGACCCCACCACGTCGTCCGGATCAATTTCAGACTCGGAAGAGTCAGCTCCTAAGGCCTTGTCACCGTCGTCAATCAATTCCCCCTCTTTGGTGATTTTTTCAAGGATTGGAAAGTTTTCTGGTTTTCTGGATTGGGGGCCTTCTGCAGTGGAAAGTTTGATTGCAGAAAGACCAGAGCAACGACATGGCAAAAACAGAGTTGATGGCTCAACAAAGGATCCCATGTCGTCCCATCATGCTGTCTAATCAAGCGGGACAACTCCTTTACCATGGTAAAGTTGTTTGAGCCTGAATCAGTCGTCTTTGAAAGGAGGTAAAGACCAGAATTTGTTGTGAGCTTATTGAAGATGGGAGTCGGATACCAGTAGGAATTGAGAGAGGTAGTGACTTATCTTATCATGTAGCTTGTTCTTGATTAGTACTCTGGCAAATGGTGCAGCGAGATACTTGCCGTTGTGGTGCCAAGAGATGTACTTGATCGACAGGTGATGTGAGCGATATTGCCAATCTTTTGTTATGTAGCATACAGATATACCCATAAAAGCTTTATGGCCCCCTTTGGTCGTCCAAACGTCCGAAATCAAACTGATCATTGATTCAGCGGTCTAGATATGTGAATCCATTTCTTGTCAGTGCTACAAAAAGTAAACCGGTATATTTTGGATGGAGACTGAGTGAAATCAACACACCTTAATGTCTTCCACAACACTTCTCTGAAGAGAAAGATAAAGAATCTGGGCAGTACTTGCTGCCCAGGTTCACGAGTGGAGTTTGGCATGAGAATCAAGATAATCAAAAACGATATGGAGAGTGAGGTCTTCAAACCGAAGCCACGGGAGTGAGTGTTGGATCAACCAGAAAACCATGAGCTTGTTGAACGTGTTGTTTTCAAAGCGGCCCTTTGTCATGTATGCTGCAATGGTGTAGCCGGTTTTGATGTGGGAGTCAGCATTGTCCTGGGCAGTCGCCTCAGCCGCAGTTGGAGGTAGTTTGGCTCCAGAAGAAATTGCCTTGCTCCGACCAGTGCACGAAGACCGAATTGTACCTTTTATGTTTGAGCCATCACGATGTATCTTGAGGTTGTAGTATGACAAGTTGGAGGCCTTCACAATCTTTGGGCACCAAGAACAAGAGTAGGAGGTCGTATCTCCTACCTGTGAGAAGTATTGGAGGACACTATCTGTACCATCTTTGCAAGGGCCAAACTTCCTCTTGGCCTTGTGATTCATTGAGCGTGCAGCAGCTTTGGCGTTTTCGTCATCGGAGTCTTGAATAGTATTATACAATACTTCAGAGTTTTCCGGATCCTGAGTAGACTCTTGGGTGGAACTGGTTGGAAGCTAGTTTTTTTTGAGAGATATAAGAAGAAAAATGAACATTGATTGCAAAACTTACTAATCGAGACAAAACTCACTGAATTCAAAGTACGAGTAGATGCACTCTTAGAGGGTCCGGGCCCCTTAGGCTTGGGTGGGACTTGGATATTGGTATTCAGGGACCGTCGCAAATCGGATTGGGTAGGAACAAAACCTGGAGTGACAATGCCGTTTCTTTTGCGAGCGGATTGGCGGATCACTGTTGTTGGGTTGGGTGGGTCGCCTTTTTCTGTGTTAAGATTTTCAATTTCCTTTTGATTTTCTGGGGTTAATTCGCGGCTTGTCATCTTGAGACTATGTAGAGCAAGTATTAAATAGATAGACTGTATTAAAAAGGGTGGGGGGTTTTAAAGTATATGGAGGGATTCCGGTGGAATCGGACAATGAGCTGCACTTTTCTCTGAAAAGTGAGACCACCCGCTGCGCTTTTGCCGCTAATTTGGACGATGTAGCGGTCAATAGCATGTTCAAATGCTAACTCACTATCGCTACGCTAATTTGTAGCAAAAGTGGGAAAAACCCGCTGCGCTTATCTCAGGTAATATTTTGAGTAGCGGGGCTGCCGCTGGAAGTAGTGCGGGGGGCGCTAGCGCTATTGCTACTCCCAATCTAAAAAAGCGGCAGACCGCTTTGCTGCAGAAAAGTGCTGCTTTTTGTAGCAAAGTGTAGCTTTCTGGGGAATTGGATCTTGCTTTTCTGATGCAATTCATGTTGGTTGGACTTTTTCTCGAATTGAGAGGGTTCACGAGTTTCACTCTTGAGGATTTTTTTCTTCTTGGAGGCAGTAGACGGCCGTACTCGAGTGGTTTGAGGGCCTTGAGGAAGCTTGACATCAACCAGAGAAGCAGAGCCTTCAAGAAGTCGATCGATTGAGTCCAGATGTACTTCACGTTCGGATGGATTCATGTTTTCAAGTGAATTTTTGAACTTGTTGATTCTTGCTTCAGTTTCAGTTTCTTTGGAGTAGTTGAGAGGCTTCATGTCCTAAAAAAAATGAATAAAAAACAGTCAGAATCAATTTGAATTTGTGAAAAAAAAAAACAGTGAATTTCGAAAATTAAAAAAATAAAAAAACCTTCAAGTGCCACTGGGGATGAAATTCATTTGAATCCACACGCTGACCATCTGACAATATTGCGGCAATTTGATGTTTGCACGGAATTCCAGTTTGTTTGTGTTGAACACGATTGCATCTTCCAGGAGCATCAGGATTCATAGATTTCAAGTTGGACTGGGCGATTCGGAAAGCAAAGTTGGATATCTTTCCATGACAGAGAGTGAAAATGGAGTTGGTGTTTTGTAGCGTGGTGATCCTCTGTTGATGAAACTCAGATTTGATTTTGTGATGTTGTCCTTCTAGAGCAAGAGTGATGAGCTTGATGACTTCAGGAAGAGATGATTGAGAATTAAGGAGATGACTTTTGATGTAAGAGTGAGAAGATTCGATTCTAGAAGTAGTTCGGTGGTCAAAATGAGTGATTTTTTTCATCCAAGCGTTGACAAATCGAGGAGCAAGGGGAATCCAGGTCTTCTCAACATAAGCAATGAAATCAGAAGGATAAAGCGCTGAGAATCTTGAAAAAGATGAGTAAAATTCGCTAGGAGTCAACATTTTGGTCAAGTTGCTCCAGTGACTGAGAATTTTCTGTACTAGATCTTGATTCTTGATTAAGCAAGAAGCATTTGAAAGAATGTTTTTTTCGATGTGCCAGGTGCAGAGCATGTGAGCAGTATTCGGGAAAACTTGTTCAATAAAACTCATCAATGTTAGTTTGCGGTCGGTGATTATGACTTCTGGAGGTGTAATTTGATGAACTGAGAGGACTGAGCAGAAACATTCAAGAGCCCAAGTATAGAATTCGAGATTTTCCTCGGCTTGAAAACAGAAAGCCACGCTAAAAGATTTGTTGTTCCCGCTTACACCGGCAATATGGAGGAGAGGCATCTTGTATTTATTGGTTTTGTAAGTGCTGTCAAGGAAGAGGATGGTGTGATAGGACTGAAGGAGTTCGAGTGAGGAGTGGTGACAGAAAAAAAGAGCTTTAAGATTTCCGCCTGAGTCGGTTTTTACTTGAGTTGTATAGTTTAAATCAGAGAAGTTTTGTTTGAGTTGAACTATTGGACTGAGGCCTTGAAGTGATTCAGTTTTGACTTTTCTTTTCGCAACATAGATAGTATTTTTGGTGGCTAGAAGGTTTTCATTTGGTTCTTTTGTTGATTGCATGACTCGCAGAATTTCGGTTGGTCTGAGACCAGCTTCAGTGAGATTTTTGACTTAAGCATACTGAGCAGGAGTAAGACGGTGATTTTCAACATGAGCACGGGGATTGCTAGAAGCAGGATGGTTGTGGTTGGGGTTGTCAGTTTGAAAGAACCAATCCCTAGTAGGTTTTTGGAAGTTCGCGTGAGCAGAGAATGGGCGACTGATGAGTCTAGAGAATTTCGAATTATCACGAGGGTCATCCTTTTTTGTTTGTTGTCTTCCTTCTTTCCACCCCAACAAAAATAATTGTTCAAAAAATAAAATAAACAAAAAAAAATCAGTGATCTGATGATTGACACAATCCAAACAAAATAATGGAAATTATACTCACCTGTAAGTATGATGATAATTATGATGAGATTGGCTGATTTGAAAAGAAACAAAAAAAATAGAAGAAAAAAAAACCAATGATCAGTCATGTGATGATTGCAATGAGAAAAAAAATCAACAAAAATAGAAAAAACATACCAGTCACATTTGAATATTTTCCTCTTGTCCTTGTCCAAACGACGAATAACAATCACATATCCATGGTACCAAGCAAATCCCTTGATTGATGAAAGCATTTGTTCTTCTGAGTTGTAGTAGGCCCTCGGCGGTGCTGGCAATTGAAAGAGATATTCTCCACCTTCTTAATCTTGAGGTGCAGATTGTTCTTTTTCTTCTTCATCTTCATCCTCAGAGGAGCTGCTGTAGGTGTCACTGAGATGTTGGTTGATTTCTTGGAGTTTTTGTTGATATTCTGAGGGGTTTCGGGGAGTTTGAGGCTTGTTTGGGCAAACTGAGGAGGCTTGGTTGGAGTTGGGATTCATTTTGGTCGAGTTTTGAAGGTTTTGGTTGGGTTTTTTGGGGTGGTTTGGAGGGGTTTCTGGAGGTTTGGAAGTGGTTGGGTGGTTTTGATGGGTTGGTAGTGGTGTTGGTGGATATAGGGGTGTGATTTCTCAGTGGGTTGAAACCCAATTTCGTCTCGCGACCCCCGGGGGTACGGGGGTTTGGGGGAAAAATACAGGTATTGTATCCACGACCCTTTCAAAGGCTTTTTTGAATCTGCGACCCACCCCCTGGATCGGGGGTGGGTTATTGGGTCCGCGACCCTC
Source organism: Puccinia horiana (assembly GCA_001624995.1). Classification (NCBI taxonomy): domain Eukaryota; kingdom Fungi; phylum Basidiomycota; class Pucciniomycetes; order Pucciniales; family Pucciniaceae; genus Puccinia; species Puccinia horiana. The sequence continues at coordinate 968,205 of LWDY01000064.1, read as the reverse complement.
CAATTCCCCGAAAGAATTGAAGGTGCGACCCATCCCGGTCAGACATTTGATTTTTCGACCCACGACCCACAACTGCGACGGGTTTTTTGAAGAAGCGACCCACCCGACGGTCTGAAGACCGAAAGGGTGGGTCGCATGTCGAACCCTCTTGATATTTTGCTTTTAATCAAATTATTATTGATTATTCCTGTTGTTGCACAATTTTGAAGCCATGTCTGCATAACTTGCAAACCATGATCCCATGCCTGAATCAAAAGACTTGAAAATAGATTTGATTTGATTACTGGATCAAGAGCCAACACACTGAGAGACAAATATTATGATGAAATCAAGAAAGAGAAATGAGTAAAAAGGAAAGAAAGAAAAGACCAACAGATTGATTGAAGTGAGCTGAGACAATTTAGGTGAAGAGGAAGGAAAGAATAGGAAGAAGATGGATAAGTAATTGGATAGTTGAGAGTTGAGAGTGTGGTTCGAGTCTTACCAGACAAGGAAGGAAAGCTTGAGGAGTGAGTGGGGAAGCAAGGAGCAAGAATGTTGAAAGGAAGAAGAAAGAATAAGGAGTTGAATGAAGTAGAAGATATTTGAGTCGATTGAGGTGGGTTGAGGTTTGAGTTGAGGGAGTCGAGTTTGGGTGAATGAAGGGATGAGTGAAGATGAAGGATGAGTGAAGATGAAGGAAGAATGAAAAAGAGAGGAAAGGGAAATAGACGGAGAAGGAAGGTAGATGGAAATCAGAAAGAATGTCACAGGAATGTCCAGGACCATGGAGAGCGGAGCAGGAGCTATTATTCCCCAAGGGATGTTAAATGGCCTCACTTCCTATTGAGATGCCCCAAGAAGGTCTATGATCTAACCCAGTTGTGCTTAGTATCATATAGATTAGCTCTAGATCTTAATTCAAACCATCCAATTTGTATTTTTGATTGAGATTGTGTCACAAGGTCCCAGCTAAACCTTCACACCTGTACCTGTGTTACCCTCAACACTACCACCATCAATCAATAGGGGGGTTCATGTTGGGATTTTTTTCTAATGTGATGAGTATGTCTGACAAACCCTGAATGGGTTTTCAGCATGGCTCAGAAAAACAATTTGATGTTGGTGAGTGTAGAGACCAACATTTCCAAGAGGTAGGCTTGCTTGCTGTCATACAATTGACTCGGCAACAGACTCAGCACTAAGGATCTTGCAGTTGGATCTTCCTTGCATTTACTAAGGAATCTTTTCTACTCTAATTCATAGCCTTAGCAACATTCAATCTTTTGGTTAATCCTTGGGTTAAATATCATATCACATGTATATTCACCCTCAGCAATCATCAGTGCTTTCCTCAAAGCAAGTACTTTAAGCTTTGAAGATTCAAAAGCACATTGCTTTTCAGTTATGCGAACAAAGGCAAGACCATTACCCCTCTTACCAGTCTTACCTGTTTTGGCATTCCTTTCTCATGGGCCTAACTTCCTTTCTGGATTGGCGCACTTCATCTTTGAATTTTCAAACTTTGACTCGCACATTCCTCAAACTTAGAACTTTGACTCACCCTTCTTTGCACCCACCGCACTTACAATGCTTGGTCCTCAGTCATGGACTACCTCATGGATTTGCCCTGGTTGCCTGAACTCAGAAGCTATGGCCTCCCTCTCTCATTTCTTCTGCTTTGACCCTGTGACTTCATCTCTTGTTTGAACCCATGTCATACCTTTGTAGTACTAGTTGTATTTCCTATATAGCTGTCTACTTCTATGATTTCATCTTTTCCTCATCAAAATAAGATTATAGTTTCCAGAATAAATTCATTCAGCCTTCTTCAAGCCTTGCCATTGCAAACCCTTTCAGTTTTCTTACTCTAAGTCACTCTGAGCCTAGTAACTCTTCTTTGAAATAAAGAAAACCTTCAAACGGTCAGTCCCCTATTCAAACTATCTCCTCTCCTTTTCTCCCTTCAATAGTTCCCACCCATCTCTTGTACAAGACACCGTGTGACACTTGCTGGCTGACTTGCTAGGCAAGCTGACCAGAACCACCTTCAACAACAGTAAGGTAGGCCACCCAGCATGTCATCTCAGGGTGGTTAACTAGGTCAAGCCTCCCATTTGGCCTACCTGACATCATTTCAGGGCGGGCCAACTGAAATTTGATGGATGGGTGAACCCAAAGTCAACCAACTTTACTTTTTAATATTTACAAACCAGTTTAAAATGGTGCTAAAATCATGTTGATATCATGATACCACCTTGTAATATCTTTTACGTCTGTGGATTTCCTGGCTAAATTCTTGGATCATTGACTCTTTCCTCCATCAACCAATTCTTACTCCGACACCGTTTTCTGTTCAAGTTTCATTTCTTTGACACCCCTTCTACACCCCATCCATAGCTAAATAGCCAGTCTTAGCCAGTACTTTTATTTTTACTTTTCTCTTTCTTTCCTATTTCTCACATCTCTTTTTGTTCCTGGTGATGATGAGGGGGGGGGGATGTTAAAACCACTATTTGTATTTAGTCACTAAATAAATACATCTGACGGATTTTTATACATTTTTTATATTTTCACACATGTTATTTCTTATTTCTCATCATCACATGCTTGTACATACAAACATACCTTTAAATATTGGTTCTCTGCTCAAAATACATGTTTCCCTTGGGGGAATTTCTCATTTTCATCAAAATCCTGAACACTAGCTTTAAGAGTACCAACGCTAAACGTAATGGTAACAACACCGAGGTGCCGGAGGACTGGGTATTCCGTTCTCTTCCCTCTGGGGCCGATTGTTCCAGAGGCAAGAGAGTACATATGCTCTATTATCTTCCCTCCAGGACCAATCAGTCCCAGAGGGAAGGAAGGAAGTACACTACATTCCCTTCCCTCCAGGACCAACCAGTCCCAGAGGGAAGAGATATTATATGCTCTGTTCTCTTCTGTTGGGGACCAATCGGTCCCAGGGGGAAGAAAAGAGAGTGTACACTCTCTTTTCTTCCCTTTTCTTCCCTCTGGGACCAATCGGTCCTGGAGGGAAGGGTGGTTGCTGGGTAGTTAAGGAATCTTGGTGGTGCGGGTGGGTTATGGGTAAAAGGTGGTTATAAATATAACCTGTTGATACCGGCCAGAAGCCCTGGTACCCGGGTATAAGTGCCAAAAGTCAGGTATCTGGGTATACCATGCTCTCAGCTGTACCCGCGGGTAAAAAATATACCCGGGTTCTGTGCCCAATACCTGTGGGTATGTCTCAGGATTTCAGAATTGGGTACCCATCAACATAAAATCTAGATCAAGTAAAATTGCATTGTTAAACCATGTCTATCACTGAAAAACACAAATGAAACTTCCATTATTTGATTCAGAATTACAAAATTACCATAAGCTCCATTGAAAACTGATTGAATTTTTTATTCAGAGATTCTTTCTGATCTTGACCAGAATCAATCCTCAGCTTTCAGGCTTCATGTATCAAACCATCATTGGGATAGCCAATCTTGAGATCACTCTTCTTCAATTCTTGTGATTTTTTTTTTTCATTTGATTATACTTAATTATTTCTCTCTTGAATCTTTTACAACAAGGTGATTTATTTCTTGACAGTTTTTGTTTTTGTGTCAAAGAGAATACATAGGTTGATTGTTGCTTTTCTTGTTTTCTTTACTCTGATCATCAGGTCTCCTTGACTGAGTGATCTCATCCAGTTCTCCAAGCAATATTGCTTTCATATTTGTTTGTTCCTAATTGTCTCTGTTTGTTTGTGATTCCTTGAAGTGGGTCCATATCTGTCCATATGTATGAGCATCTCCACCGCGGGGTGGAAAGTGCTAGTGGGAACTTGTTTTGCACCCCGCACTTGAAAAATCACACCCCACTGGGGGGTGAAAACGCAAACCTAGATTCGCCGCTAGCTTAACACAATCCCCTCAATTGGAGGGACTTGCAAAGCAAGCCTCTGAAGGAGGGGCTTGCCCCCTAAGTGCCAAGATTGGCCTGAGAGCTGCCTTGCTTTTTGGCAGAATTGCTCTTTTTTTTCTTTGATGTGTTATTGCTCCCAAACCACAAATCCCTCAGGCAAGCTGTGAAGGGGCCACAGTAGGCTGGCCCTTTGGCTTCATCCTGACTGATCCTTGTGCGTGTATCTTGAAAATTCACCCATCATCTTTGCCGTTGGAGCAAAGGCACTTTTTTTGTGAGACCAGAGTGTACAGGATCAAATCAACGACAATACACATTGTCATTGAGTCTGTACAGCTCCAGAACTCGACAACTCCAACAGTACAGCTGTGTGTGGAATGGGGAATAATCATTTAGGGAGTGGGTTGGCCAGAACCAGGCCTTTTCATTGGTCCAATTGGCCTTGGAAATTTGTGAGAGGAAGATACCCTCTGGGCTGGTGCAAGTTTTCTACAGTCAAACTTGCATTTGCTCCCAGGCCAAACTTGGGACTTAAGGGGCAAGCCCCTCCTTTGAAGTGGCGCCCACACCAGCCCTCCGATTGAGAGGGCTTGTGTTAAGCTAGGATTTGCCGCAAGTGTAAAAAACATCAACGCGAGTGTAGATCTAGCTCCCCGCTACATCCTGTGAAATCCCCTCCCTGTGTGAAACCCACACCACTCATCCTGTGATTCACACCTAACCAACCAAGGTTCACACATTTTTCCATGTCCATTTACACTCCACAAGGGTTTAACCTTAAAAACTAAAGTTCAGGATGCATCGCGCGAGTTTTCCACTCGCGAATTCCACCCCGCGGTGGAGATGCTCCATAATTTGTGTGGCAAATCTCGTTTCCGACATTGAATTACGTGCCTGTCTATTCGGGGATCACCTCGGGGGCGGGTGGCTGTCCGGGGCTTGGTACACAGACTCAGTCGATCGACTCTCAGCAGAAGTTTCATGACAAAAACCTTCAAAGTTCAGATTACCAGAAACAGCTCAGAAGAACAGAGTCACATTAATCGACTCGAAAGAAAACTAGAAAGATTCAAGTATTGAAGACTTCATCACGCCATCCGCCCTGAACACCTACCACAAGACTTAAACCAGCCAGAAGGATCTGAATTCCCCAAACCCGACTGCATTCATCCCCAGAGCAAGAAAACATCAGAAAGACTAGAAGAACGGCAATCCAACTGTTTTTCTCCGGATGATTATGTCCGCAACGCCGCTCCTCCTAACCAAGCCGTTCATCTTCCGGCAGTCATCCAGACTCAATCGCTCAACTAACGAGTTCAGATGCCATATAAACCGTTCGATCATCCGACGTTCTTTTCAATCTATCGGATCGATCTATCAACAGAAACTCTTTTCTGAACAACAAAAGCCAGACTACGAAACTTACAAACCACCACAGTCGAACGCAGGATCTGGAGAGGAAACGCGTAGTTCTCAATTCACAGTCTCGCGATCGGAGATCGACCATTTCAATAAGCTAGGGTCGACGTGGTGGAACGAGCATGGCGCGTTTGGATTACTACACCGGATGAATCCGGTCCGAGTGAAGTTCATGAAAGAGCGATTACTATACGACGTTTCACGACCGGCCAACGGATTGGGAGCTGAGGATGAAGTTCGGATGAATTCCCACGATTTCTTGGCTCAGAAGCGGGTACTTGACGTCGGATGTGGAGGCGGAATATTCTCAGAAGTCTTGGCAAGATTGGGCGCACAAGTGCTTGGAATCGACGCTGCAGAGGATTCCATCAAGGCTGCCCGTTTCCATGCCCTGTCTGATCCCCAACTCAATCCTCTCTCCAACCCAAACTCCAACCTCCACTATCGTCACTGTTCCGTCGAATCCTTGCTTCAATCCGATTCCCCTGAACATCGTGGTCGCTACGATATAGTTTGCGCGATGGAGGTCATCGAACACGTCGAAAATCCTGCTGGTTTCCTCACCGCTCTGGCCGAGCTCACAAAGGTATCATCATCTATTCTTCTTGTCTTTGGACTTAACGGACCTCTATCCCGGACGATTGTTTGTGTATGACAAACTTTAACAAGAATCTATTTGATATCCAGCCGGGTGGTCACATCATCCTTTCGACCATCTCAAGGACGCCGCTCTCAAGATTGCTTACAATCACACTAGCTGAATCCAATCTACCGATCATCGGAATCGTCCCTCCTGGCACGCACACCTACAGCAAGTTCATCAAACCAGACGAGCTCACTGACTTCTTCCGTGGCCAGCTCGGCTGGGCCACCTCTCACGAACGCTCCGATCTCGAGACCCGCGGTTGTATATACGACCCCCTGGCGGCGAGGTGGAAGCTTTTTCCCAGAGACGCCTTTTGGGGCGATTGGTGTAACTATTTCTTTGGCGTTAAAAAACCTCTGTGATCCTATCTCCTCACTGCTAGCCTGTTACAAGACTTCAACTCTTTATTGCTTTGGCTGTGGTCTGTGTAGCACTTCATTTTCCAGAAAGAACTAACCTATTTCACAAAATCCCTGCCTACTCAACTGGCTGTAATGTGCTTTGTCAGCCTTGCATATAATTATAAAGTAATAATCACGATTGCAGACATGTTAAAATACACAGGCTTGACGGACAAACTTTACGAGTAGCACGATGGGTGAAAGTTGAGTTAATAATTACACTAAGTCCTTCGGGGTGGTGACCGAGAACGGCGTCTGTGGTCTCGACGACGAGCGTTTGGAGATACTGAGCGTTGATGTCGATCACGAACGGGAGGGGATGTGGGACGGGAGGGATGAAGAGAATGAGAGTTGGATTTGGAAACTCGGCTGTGATCTGAGTCAGGATGGCGATCATCTTGACGACGAGAATAGTAGCTTCGGGAGGAGGTCGAATCTCGAGGAAGAGAGTGAGCGCTTTCAGCGCCCGGACTTCGTCGACCATCGGCTGCTATCCGCTCATATGAGCGACTGGGACGATCATCTTCCTTGCCGGAAGGATGGGGAGAGCGGCGACGATCACTGTGGTGATGAGAAGAGTGGTGTTGGTCGCGTGAACGATAGCGATGATGATGATGATTATCATCATCAACCCGATCCGATCTGAGACTCTTCGGCACGTCAGAGTCCCTATGTTTGTCGGACTTGGACTTCTTTCTGGCGATTTTCTCTTCCAATTTTCTTTCACGTTGAGCGGCCCTATCGGCTTTGCGTGCAGCTTTCTCGGCTTTCCTCTTTTGATGATTTTCCTCGTCAGTTGAGTCTGGGAGTTGTTTTGGAGGAAATCCTCGGGGAGGTCCGAGAGGAACGGCATTCGAGGAAGTTTCTGGGGCAGTAGACAAAGGATCTCGCGGGGCGGGTTTGAAGCCACTTTTGTTGAGGAACAGAAAGGATGATTGAGAGTATGTGTCGGTGATCTGATTGCTTCGAAACATGAGTGGGCGCGGGACGTACAGTGCAGCACTGAGTGCATCTTCTTCAGCGGCCTTGATCCGTCGAATCTCCTCACGCTTCGCCCGTTCTCTCTCGTCTTCATCGAGCGCCCCTCCTTGCTTATTGTACCAAGTGATATCTTTGTTCTTCTGCCATCGACCGACGGGCGCAAGGATCGAATGACCCAAGTAATTCTCTCGGTCCTTGTCGTCGGCTACATCTGACCATTTAAAATCTCCCTGTCCTCCTCTGTTTTTCATCTCGTCAGCTTCATGATGTGTTTGCTTGTTTGTGTATTTATGAATTCTCTTACCGTGTTCCACCTCGTACTGGTCCAGAGAACATTTCCAACGATTGGGTAAGAATTGATTCGGTGTTGCTGGGCAAGTTTTTACTAGACTCATTCGGGTTGTCCCCCCGGGGGAAGGCTTCTGATTTCGGGGCCCCCAAACTACACGAAAAATATAAAAAATCCAAAGAACACAACGTCTCCCATCAATGGTCCGCTACACTACACTACTAAACATGGATCGTAACTGTTAGTGTATTGGTTCATTTTTTCTCACAGAATTATGTATTGCTACCTGGATATTTATATCATTAAACTACATGTTAGTGTAGTGAAAGAATTTTGTTGCAAAACATTGTTACTGTTAGTTGGAAATAATCAACACTACACTAACAAATATTGTAACTTTTTTTTTGAATAACAGGTTTTTGGGTTAACAGTTACTGTAACTTAGTACAAGCTACACTAGTACACTTTTCTAAATCTACAAGACTAGCAATAACAAACATCTCCAAAAACTTAGTCTGAAAGAAATGCTGAAAAACAAGAAAATGGTGTTTCTTTTCTTAGACTGTTTGACACACAACCCACCCATTTTGAAGGTGAAACCCATCGGATGTTGGTGGGTGGGTCGCAGATTAAAAAATCTGGTCGGAATTGGGGGTGGCGCCTGAAAACCCCCAAAGCCAGTTTGGGGTGGGTCGCAGATTCAAAAACCCTGTCAGAATGATGGGTCGCAGGTTCAATTCTGCAGATTTCTGAGAAAAATACACAAAAGCCCATAAATTCTACAATACACAAGGTATCAACCTAAAAATTGGACCAAATTAAAGGTAATACCCTGATCTATTTTTTGACCAACCATCATCAAGTAAAAATATGTAATGCACGCAAGCCTCATTTTTGGCATAAAATTTGGTGGTGCCATAACTTTTGAGTGACACAACAAATAATGTCTCAATTAATAAATTTAAACTTAAAAAGTCTTCAAATTCATCATTTTATCAACTTTTTACAATCAAAGCAACCAAAAAAAGGAAAATGAATTTCGAAGAAAATCAAGAAAATTGGATAAAAAAAATAAAAACAAAACCAAAAAGAAATTACAACTAAAACCAACATTTATCAAACCCAGTCTCCCTTTTAATTCTTTTTTTCAAATCAAAACACCTAGAATACTTATCCCTCCACTGCATGGCCTCTGGTGTAGCAATCTGTTCCCAATTCTTCTCCAATTGAGCTGCTGGGAATAAAGGATTATTACCACTCCAAACCAAGTTTGGAGTGGTGATAATCCCTGAATAAGGGATTATTACCACTCCAACCCAAGTTTGGAGTGGTGATCATCCCTGAATAAGGGATTATTCCCGATCCAAACCAAGTTTGGAGTGGTGATAATCCCTAAATAAGGGATTATTACCACTCCAAACCAAGTTTGGAGTGGTGATAATCCCTAAATAAGGGATTATTACCACTCCAAACCAAGTTTGGAGTGGTGATAATCCCTAAATAAGGGATTATTACCACTCCAAACCAAGTTTGGAGTGGTGATAATCCCTAAATAAGGGATTATTACCACTCCAAACCAAGTTTGGAGTGGTGATAATCCCTAAATAAGGGATTATTACCACTCCAAACCAAGTTTGGAGTGGTGATAATCCCTAAATAAGGGATTATTACCACTCCAAACCAAGTTTGGAGTGGTGATAATCCCTAAATAAGGGATTATTACCACTCCAAACCAAGTTTGGAGTGGTGATAATCCCTAAATAAGGGATTATTACCACTCCAAACCAAGTTTGGAGTGGTGATAATCCCTAGATAATGGATTATTACCACTCCAACCCAAGTTTGGAGTGGTGATAAAGGGATTATTACCACTCCAACCCAAGTTTGGAGTGGTGATAAAGGGATTATTACCACTCCAAACCAAATTTGGAGTGGTGATAATTCCTTATTCAGGGATTATTTCCATTCCAAACCAAGTTTGGACTGGTGATAATTCATTATTTGGGGATTATTTCCATTCCAAACCAAGTTTGGACTGGTGACCTTATCCAGGAATTATTACCACTCAAAACACTGTTTTGACTGGTGATAATCCTTATTCCAGGTTTTATCACCACTCAAAACTCTGTTTTTACTGATGATAATATCCCCTTATCCACAGGAGGAAGAATACGGGTATTGTAGCAGCGACCCATACTTTTGACAGCTTTTTTGAATCTGCGACCCACCCCCTGGATCGGGGGTGGGTTAATTGGGTCGGCGACCCTCCAATTCCCCGAAGGAATTGAAGGTGCGGCCCATCCTGGTCAGACATTGGATTTTTCGACCCGCGACCCACAACCCCAATGGGTTTTTTGAAGGAGCAACCCACCCGACAGTCTGGCGACCAAAAGGGTGGGTCGCACCTTCAAAACAGGTGGGTTGCGTGTCAAACCCTCTTTAATTATTCTATGATAGGTATGATAAATGGTTTCAATTTCTCAGGTTTTTTTTCTCCTTGAGATGAATCATTTCATCATCCTACTTGACATAGTCAAAGAAAGAAAATAAATCTAGGGAATTGGAAAAACGACTTCCAAACTTGAGAGAACAACCCCAACATCGATTCTGGGAGTCTTTTTTCTGATTCCCACAGCGAGACAGGGTGTCATCCTGCCAATTAAAAAAAGGGGGAGTTGTCTCCCAAATCCACTGAGTCCAATGGCCAATTTGGGAGTGGCCGGGCCTCCCTGATCATAAGGAAATCCTTCCTGTCAATGAGGTTCAAGCACGTATATCTTTTACATGAAGGAAATCCTTCCGGTCAATGAGGTTCAAGTAACTCTTTGACCATAAGTAAATTCTTCTGGTCAATGAGGTTCAAGTACCTCTTTGACCAGAAGGAAATCCTTCCAGTTGCAAAAATCCAAAGAACTAAGAGTTTCATTATTTTCAGGACACTTTGAACAAAAATAGAAGCACAAGAAATGGTGGCATTGGTCATATCTAAGAGCAAGGTGTGGCAGGTAACAAGGAAGATAAATGAAAAGAAAGATCAAGGAAGAATAATAATGATCAATGAAGTGAGACAAGTTTGTCGCTAAATTGAATTGAATAAGTGTAGGAGTAAGAAAGAGTGATGGAATATAGTATGTCAGAGTGTGTCAGGGAGGTTCGAATGTTGGTGATGAAGTGATGATATGAGATGTTTTGTGTGTTTTAAAAAAAGAATAAGAATTGGAGTACTGGTTTTTGGTAAGAAAAATGAAGTGAGTTGATTAGTTTGTGCTCTTTATGCGACAAAAGCTTGTTGAGTAATAACTTTCTTACATGGTAACAACTTGTCTGAACTGTATTGTTACTGACTGGGTTGGCCATTAAGGGACCAATGCAGATATGTTAGCATGGTGTCATCCAAGGTGGCCATGAGCATCCATCCGTACATCATCTAGAAGGATGGTAAGCAAGACAGGTTAGTTTCAAGGGTTCAAAACCCTGTTTGATTACATCAGCAGATGGGTGGTAAAGACTGTCGGTTTGCTTTACCAGAGTGAGAGATAAAGCTCTCTGTGTATTTGCTGGCCTGGTGTGGTCCAGATTCTGACACCGGTGAAGATGGGACATGAACCTCTTGGACCAGAAGGTAATCTTCCCGGTCAAAGGGGTTCTTGTCCCTCTTTGACCAGAGGAACTTCCTTTGTGTCAATGAGGTACAAGTAGCTCATTGACTCAAAGGAAATCCTGCCAGTTGATGGGGTACAAGTACCACATTGACTGGAAGGGAATTCTTCCAGTCGGTGAAGTATTTGGACCTCTTTAACTGGAGGGACTTCCTTCTGGACAAAGATATACAAGTAGCTCATTGACAGGAAGGGAATCCTTCCATTAAATTAGGTACTTGTACCCCATCAACTGGAAGGATTTCCTTCCAATCAATGAGGTACTTGTACCCCATGAACTGGAAGGATTTCCTACTTGTACCCCATCAACTGGAAGGATTTCCTTCTAGTCAATGAGGTACTTGTACCCCATCAACTGGAAGGATTTCCTTCTAGTCAATGAGGTACTTGTACCCCATCAACTGGAAGGATTTCCTTCCAGTCAATGAGGTACTTTTACCAATGCTGGGCCAGCTACGCTACCCGTAGTGGTAGTGTAGTGTGGCGTAGAGTAATTTCACTACAGCTAACGGTTTTCCGTTGGCTGGCAGCCAGTTTGGTGCTATTGCTACGCGCCTGGCCTCAAAAAAGCGGCATTTTTGCTGTGTTACAGCTCTTTTTAGTGCCAAAAGTGCCCAAAGAGCGCAGCATAGCGGCACTACCAGGTCGCTAACGCCACAGCATTTTTGGATGGTAAGAGGGCCACTATGCTGCGCTTTTTTTGGAAAAAGCACAGAGTAACATAGCGGCCCACCATTGCTTGTACCCCATCAACTGGAAGGATTTCCTTCCAGTCAATGAGGAAGTCTTATAGTTTTGGCTTTACTACCAGGCTCAGCTGGTGGATTTTGAGCCAACTGGAAGCAACAGAAATATCTTTCCTCCCAAGCCAAAGCTCCAGACACCGCATAGTTCTGACATTTTTGGACGACTTGGGGGGCAGGAAAAAGAAGGGTATCTTTGATCTCATCTCAAACAAAGTTACTAAGAATAAATTCTTGCAGATGTACAAAGATCAACTAAATACTGTTGAGAAATTTTGGGGCATTCAGTGATGATTCAGTCATAAATTTGGGGGGTTTTGTAATTAAAGCAGGAAAAGAAAAATATCCATTTAATTTTTTGTGTAAAAATCTGAGATATGAGGTTATTTCCAGGATGGCACTTTTATGAGACCTCAGTAAGCATTTAGGAAAATTGGCCTTGAAAACAATGAGTTATGATTTTTTTTTGCCTTTTCCAGTCAAATCCCAAAAAAATCTGAATTCTATCTGAAGCTTGCAAAGTTTCTGTTGCAGACATCACATGATTCAAAGATCCAATTCTAGGAGTCATTTAACCATGCCCCAAACTTCAACAGCAGATCACTTGGATAGATGAATGATTTTATGAAAAAATGAGTCTTCAAACCAAAAGAAGAACAGGAAAGTAAATTGAAAGTACACAGGCAAAAATTGATAAAAACAAAAATTTAATTTCAAACTCATTGATTGAGATAAACAAAACAGAAATGGAAGCTTGATCTGATCTGGGTGTGTTTCTCATCAAATTTAGAAAGTCTTGAGGGGTGAAAAAAGTGGTTTATTCATTCAAAGTTGATTTAATTTGGCAAGAAATTCAAATGGTTAAGTAAAACTTGAATATACACTCTTGACTGAATTGTGAGGAAAAAATTGGGTTGAAAAAATTTAAGGAAGGTCAAAAGGAAAAAAAGAAAAAGGGAAGGAACTGGAAATCAATAGACAGGAGAGCCTTTGGGACTTTATGTTATTGGAGTGATGATACAATTAGGAGAGTGGAAACAAGTGAGGGAAAAAGGAGTGCAACAATTCCACTGAAATGTGCCACAATAGCTAATTATGAGGTGAATTTAATTGAAAAATATATATTATCAGTACTTTAAAATCCAAGTTCCAATATCCAACCTGCTGATTAAACAGGTATAAAATTCCACATTAAAGATTACTATTGAAGAGCATGTCCATTGTCACTGCAATAAAATCTTGCATAACTACCAGGTCACATGCTGAAAAACTGGTGAGTCCTGTGTTGTTGCTAAACTTTAATTTCATTAAGATAGCTGCAATTTGCAGCCACTCTGCTCAATTTACAGTCACTGTTAAAAAGATTAGAATTTAAGTTGTGACAGATTTTAGAGTGAAGCTCCTGAATATCAACTGATGGTAGTTGAGAAAATAATTGTTGGAGCATATATGTATGCAAAAGAACCAAGTATAGAAGGTCTCCTCTATCACTTATAATGCCTGGTTCTCATGAATCTTGCATCACCCAAAATAGTCCAAGGCCTACATGGTGTGTGTGCATTGGTCAACATACCCCAAATTTTGGCTTATCCAGGTGAGTATTTCACAAAAGTTAGCATAATCATCTGCACATTTCAATAACACCCTATACCTGGTGAGTGGTAACACTACAGGATGCCTTCATGATGTTCATAACACCCCAGTTACACTGTGGAAAATGTCATTTTCCACATACACCTTTGTTGGTGTGCATGGTCATCTATACACAAATGGTTTTCACAGTATTAAACATTCACATACCAAAGTAATGGGTACATTTTGTCACATATATTCACATGCATACACCAAAAAATGGATTGCAAAAATCGAAAATGTGGCTTGCAATTTCCCTGATCCTCAATGTGAATGGCCACAACTCTTCAAGGATCTATATTTTGGGGGAAAGGGCAACCACAACGATCCTCCAGTTCTAGTGCATGCTTTGTCTTGTGTTTTAAATTGTTGAAATGAAAGTAGTCAAGAAATGAAACATTTATTAGGCACAAATGAAATAAGCAATTTCAAAACATATGTAGCAAGAGGCAATTTGAAACAGAAACAATAACCAAACCCAGACCTGCACATGTTATTTGAAGTTTTAACCGCAAATTTTGCGAACTGAAGGGGAACAAAATGCTGTAAACTTAAAGCCACCGGAAAGCAAAGTGGTTTTCTTCACCTAAAGTTGGTGCAACCATCTAGCAGACTTGAAAGCAGGGCGGGAATTTTGTATTTCGGTAAGCGTAACCCCAGGTAGGATAGACAAGATGAAACCAATACTGGGAAGATAAGGAAAACCTCGTTCGGGAACTTCGAAAAGCTGGGGAAAGAAATGTTGAAGACAAAGGCATGATACACCTTTGACTGCTGCAGGTGCGTAACTCCAAAATGTCTTCGCCCATGTAACAAATTGGGTGGCTTCAGTAACGCAAATGACGGAAGAGGCATCATTTCCCTTCTGCTGAACAGTGTCAGTGACATCGGTCGAGCCAGCCTCAGGATGAGTAGGCTCAGTCGAATCTTCGCTCGCTGCTTCACTTGTCTTTGTATCTCCAGTTATTGTAGCCTGGCCTTCTCCCGCAAGTCCCAGATCAGTGTCGCTTTGCGCGATGTTCCTTATTTCTTCAACAGTAGCACCTTCATTATTGACCGGTGCAGAGAAGGTGGGTACAGCCAATGCACAAGTCTACATAATCAAAGGCAAACCATAATGAGCTGCAGTTTCCCCCATCCATCACCTCACCACTAATACAATGGAGAGCAGTTTTGACAAACTCAACTATGATCAGAATTCGTGTGAAAAACATTTCTAGCTTTCAGTTAGGTGGCAAGCTGAACGGGTTGGATACTCAGATTCTATGATGGAGCGAGTTTATAGATGAGGGAAAGAGACAGTGAATAAGGGAATGGGGGCTGCCTAAATATCCGAGTGCGCACGAAGGCTTTTGATAGTCAGCAAAGAAGCTGGTTTCATCTTATCAGCGGTTCGGATGGGGGAAAGCTTATTACCTCATCCAAGCTACGTTTTTTCACCCTTACTGCGGTGTTTGAAATGTGACAAGTACTCAAGACGAATACCAACAAACGAACTGCGCGGGAGGTACTTGAGGGTGTCGGCGTCTCTCGCTGAGCCATTTCGGGCTGATCAGAATTATCAGGCGTCACTCAGCCTGGGAGGGAACTTCTGCTTACCTGGGGACAGCGATTTATTTGGGATACTCCGTTTGCTTCATGCAAAAGGTTGTGTATAGGGATTCATGTAAATGGGTAGCCACTTCACATCTAACGTGCTTCTGTTGCGACCTGTAATGCTCGCCCTGACTGGTACATAGGAGCACTTGATAGTAACTGAAATTCCACTTGATTAGTAGAAGCGTGACCAATACGATGAGAGGTTTGCGAGCAAATGCTTGGCTCACGAGTCACGACTTCACGGGTCTGGGAGACAAGACCCTGCGGGGGTCTCCGGGTTTACCGCAATGAGGCACAGACACGGGGCAGAATCGCAGAACCACGATGACCAGGCGAATGAACTTATGAAGGCATCGGAGAGACAATATAAGTAAGTCACATAGTACTCTCCATCAGATCAAATCGATGTGTGCTGAGGCTTGTTGCAGAGTTGAAGCTAATCGCGATCCGCTTCCACCAGCGCCAACCCACCGTCCTTCATGCCACAGAACGTCGCCGAATGCTTTCGCGTGACTCTTTGGGTTGATCCAGAACCTCCGTGCCTTGCTACGGCTAGCCAGGTCGGGCTCGAGACTTCCGATGCTGCTAACGCAATTAGGCTTAATCCAGGCGTACTCGAGCCGGCATCGGTATCGATCGGAGATTTATTTGAAATTGTTCCCCTGGTTAATCATGCCTCATCAACCCCTGAAGCATCGTGGGTGACCGCCCCGCAGTGGCAACATGAGCCGGGATTCATGTTAGCTATTCGCCACCACACTTTAGTTCGCCAACAGGGCCTACAGGTCGGTATACTGTCCTTTTCCTGCATCCCCTAGGTGCGATTTGCTCATGCATGGAATGTGCACCCTTCGCGGGCCAGCTTTCTATCCCAATCGCCATCGCCAAAGCATTTGATCTGGAAAGATTCAACCGGCATGATGTCTTGTTGAGAAAGGTGCGCACTTGGTTATTGCCAAGGCAGTTATCCGACCCACAGATTATCATCTTTCTAACCATATCACGGGTCAATTCTGTTCACTAATCAAGCTACCGGTCCCTCTTCCCTCAACACACTGCGCCGATCATGTTGAGCTCTCATTTCGCGATCAGTATCTCGGACGGGGAGAAATGTGTACGTCGCAATTTTCTTTTGATTTTGTTCAATCAAACCATACTGACTGGCTCCCTTTGATTCAATTTCTAGGGCGGATGACGATGATGATGGCTGATAGCTGCGCCTGGGTTGGCCGCGAGGTCATATTAGGAACCCTCAAAGTCAAAACCAAAGTCGGAAGAATATATGTCAAGGGGAAAAGGGTACGTTTATTCCCACAAGGAGTCCATTGATACTCTCGGCTGCGTTCATCAATTTGATAAATGGCTTCATAGGTGCTCTCGGGATATATCACTCCTCACACCAAGTTGATCTTTCGATCAGAAAGTGCTAAATGTGAAGCTGCGCTAGCTGCGTCCCTGAAGATAAGACTAACTTGCCAAAAGAATGAAATAATTGATGATGTACTTGTTTTGTTTTTCTTTCTTTCTTAGATTATTTATTTATTCAAATCAGCTCGGAAATGTGGACATTTGAAGAAGATGGATCACTGTACCATGAAAAAGCTATTCTATTTCTGGAAGAACTCTTCAACCGTTGGGCGAGCATAGGCACCAGCCACCTCGTTTCACTCATTCTATTTTCGAGAGTCTTTTATTCAGACGAAGAGAAGGATGATGTCCCTTCTCCTGTGTTAATTGCTGAAGATGGAAGAACCTACAAAGATTTTTACAAAGTATGCTAGCCAACTAGTCCTCAAGCATCAGTCATTAAGCCTGACCGTTCTCTTTACAGGTTGTTGCCGATATCGAACCACTGACTCGCCCTCAAAAAGTTCTGGACGAAGTCCGTGACGAAATATCCAAGTTTCAAAAACATGTTCTTACTTACACTGATCCCAATGGTACCCGGAAATTAGCAGGCCAGCTCTCTTATGCACCCGAAGGCAACGTACTAGAAGCAATGGGCATTGCCTGCAATTCATTTGATGAGCACTACATCGACCAGGACCTGCGAAGAACTGGTGTCTCGATCGTTTTTGTAACTGCTGGTACCTGCGTTTACCACGTCAATCAGATGTTACTGCGACTAGCGACCGAGCGATTCATTGCTCATGGGGTGGGGGTAGACTTCGTCAGTCTGGCAAAAATTCCTCTGCATGTCGTGCCTTTGTTCAGATTCTCGGCGGCCGATCTAGAACCCAATGGCATGTCGCCCCAGACCTCATCTTGGACGATTGACAACTCATTAAATCCAATCTACATTGATTCCCCGTCACCTCAAGCCCCGAAGTCCGTTCACTACAGCGTCCCATTCTTTGTTGACTGCTCGTTCTTTTCTCGGCATCAGGATAGACCCTTTCGAATTGACCGCTTTATGCCCAGATGCCGTGTACCACAGTTTCAAAACGGTATAGGAGAGCATGATCTGACCGGGATTTCGATCCCATTGCTCAGCGAGAGCATGCCGCCATCTGCAATCGGCGATGACCCTGCAGCCAGAAAAAAAGCCAGACAACGCTTTGATGCTCTAGTGGTTGATTCATCTCCGACCCCGCTGGCCCCTCTCCGCGCCACTGGCATAAATCAAAGATCTGGCTCCAGGGCTATGGTGGATGGCCTAGCTGTGACGGCGGTTGAAACGAAACGCAAGTTTTCTACCCCCAAACACGAAGAAATCAATCGATCACCTTTGCTTAAAGCAACATTACCTCAAGGCACAACCGATTTTTCTCACCTGACCAACCAGCCATCAGCGGGACTTTCAATTGTACCTGTTTCCAGCTCTGAGACTAGTTGCGCTCGTGCTACCTCTGCATCCACTACTGGTTCTAACAATCCCAAAGCCGGTACACCGGCCTTAATAGCTCGATTGACTAACCTCTCACAGCAACATCGCTCGTTTTGGCCGTGGTCAGTCACTAGCAGTTCGACAACAATCAAGGCAGAGCCAACCATCCAAGCGGCTTCAATGAACCCTCCACCCAGCCCACCTGAAGGTTCTCGAGCCTCTCGGCATGAAGAAGCGAATTCATCTACTGTATCTCAGGAGCCGCCTTCTGCTGGAGTTCAAGATGGAAAGACTGACGGTGCCCGTGTTGATCGCTCTGATACCTTGCGATCGGCCGCTACTTTGATGCCTTTTATCAACGATCCCAGGCGTACTGTTTCGGCCTCTGTAAACCAGCAAGACATCACACCAATAAGCTCTCGTGCCCCGAGCATCGCACCGCGAAAACTCAAACCCCGCTTGGTTGTCAAAAAGTTTAATCCTTCAAATCCATATTGCAGTGCCTCTGGATTGCTGTCGCAATTTAAAAAATGGAGCGCGATATTTCCACGACTACCCAATGACCAGCGATCCTTAAAATGGAAATCATTGACTACACCCGCCTGTCTTCCGATTACGACAGACTTTGCCCCAAGTCAAGAAGAGTTGAATAACTCGTACTTACTCACTGAGTACGAGTTTCCGATCGGCGACTCTTCGATATTAGTCAAGTGCCCTAATGCTTCGTTTAGTGCCGAAGAATCCGTGCGCAATCATGCGGCCTCAGTTCTTCGAGAAGCGATCTCACAAAGGCTTAGTCAAAGTTTTCAGCTTGTGGTTCCACAATTGCCGCCGCATGTAGCGGAGCTTCCCCCTTCGTCTCGTCCCTTAAGACTCTCGTTGATGGGAATTATTAAAGAGGCTGAGAGAGGTCAAGGTGCTTATGTGGATCTTTCACTAAGTGATCATTATCATAGACTGTCAATTCGACGCCTCGAGTCCGGAAAACCAATACTCTCAGTTCAGACATACGTTCGCTACCAAACTTGGAAGGCAGAGCCGTACGATTATCGAACCGCGATATGGTGGTCTAACGAAAGGCCCGATTGGGATGAATTCGAACTGCGCTTCAATTTCCCTATCCTAGGCTCATTTGACTTTGAGGCGTTGGATAGAATCATTGTTGGAATGGACAATGGAATACCTTTAAATGAAGGTTTGAAGTACTGTCGTCTGCGAGCGGCCTTCTTACCTAGCTTGACCAACGACACGCGAGACTCTGCGCTGAAGCCGCAAGGGAAGGGTATCCCTTCAGACGACGAAAACCGATTGGCAGGAATGATGAAGTTACAAAGCACTCTGCGGAACGTCAATTGGCATTCATTCGGGGAATCTGCAATGTCAGGGCCGACCCTTGATTTCACCACATCCGACGCCTCTCAGCATGTTCGACATGAGCGTGAAAGATCCCTGGCTTTCGCGACCACCACCCGCGACCCACGCGATAAATCGAGTCATACGATCAGCTCAAGAGACTCTTTGAATGTAATAGTCGAAGCTATGTTGCATCCAGCTTCCGGAGTAGAAGTCAAGTCACAGCTAATACAGTTAAGGTTAATGGAAAACGTCTTCCAAGGTGACAAACTTGTAACATTTTTGAAGCATCAATTAAACCTTGGGACGAGGGATGAGGCGTTGAGCTTTGGTCGTCAGCTAGAAACAAGAGGCATGTTCAAGGAAGTGACCAATGGTAGCCAGCCGCGACCACTGATTGATGGTAACAGATACTATCAAATTAACCCTGAATATCGACCAGTGAAACCACCACGAACGTGGTTTGGTAGACCTACGACCGGCAAGTTACTCACAACCAGCTCAAACTTGAGGTCCACTTCAAATCCAGTGATCGGACCATCCGCTGAAGATAACAAGCGATCAAGCTCTGTTAGTGGAACCCAAGCAGATCGAACAGTTGCCAACATGACACGAGTTGGAATAATTGATCTGGACCCGACCGGAAAAAGTGATAGAAGTGAAAAGGCAATATTGCTCTGTGATATTAGCCATTCACCATCGAACGCATGGCATGTTGAAATACAGTGGCTAGGCATCACTTCATCCATGGTGGACAATATTCTTCAACATTGGGCAAGAATCGTTGAAAGGTATGGGATCAAGATGGTAGAGCAAAGCTCTAGGAGACTAGACCAAGTTTCAGACTCTAATCCGCTCCAGAGAACCATTCGAATCGAATTGACTGTCAAACCACCAACATTAGACGACTTGGAAGAACTCGTCCCAATCTCCACTTCCCCCAACTGGTATTTCGAAGGACAGTTGATGAGAAGCCAAGGTTTTGTATTGGATTTTGAAGCGGATCGAAATTTTCCAAGCGATGTCAATGTTGTCTATTCGTGAGTATAACTCTTTTTTTTATGACAGTACTTGTCTTGAGCAACAACTGACGTGATTCTTGCTTAAATTTCAGCTACCGTCGTCATTCGCTTGAATATTCCCAATATATTCATCACACAGGTGCAGCTAGTGTCCAAGTTCAAGATGGCTGTTTGGTCTGGGTCGACAACTTACCCGCGCGCATCAGTAACAATCGCCGATTTATTGGTGGTAGAGTTGAATCGAATTCGACCGGAATCGATACCACTCAGTTGAGGAAGTCGTTGATCAAGCTTTGTAATGACGAAGCTCGCTTGAAACAGTTTTGGGACGATTGCGTTGAAAATCTTCACAAGAATCGCGAACCTACGGAGTGAACTTGGACCTTCCGATAATCCATCAGTCCCATGCGACTGGGATTTTACAGCCCTTAAAATCCATTCTTACCTTGCACAAGGAGTGTTGCCGAGATTACTGCTTAATTTCAGTGTTGGTTTATTGAGTCCATCAGTGTGTAAATTGACCGCCATACATGCTTAGCAAATCAAACAACCTGTCTGCTCTAACAATACCATGGTCAGATTTTTTGTATGGACTACAGATGCGCGCGGCAAATTACTGTATGTTATTTGGGGGGGGGGTGTCCGGATGGTCTGGGCAAAAAATGTAGAAAAAAAGCAGCAAAATTATCTCTCCAAAGCCCATAATATGGTCTTAGAGGGCAGTTTATAGGCTTCTTGCACACCCTTCACCCATAGTAAAAGGGTTCAAAAGCCGCATAAACACATATTTATGCACTATGGGGGTGCCATAAACCCATATGTCTGAATCCATGAAAAAAAAGGGGCCGGCTAAAACCACGACCCGGATTTGCTAAAAGGACGCCTCCAGTGAGGCGTCTTTTGGCGTGCACGCCACATTCCGGGCGTCCATCGACCATGGACGCCCGGAATGGGACGTACCGGTCTTCCACGTCCCCGATGGGACGTGCAAGGCTGGGCACGCCCCATGGGTGGGGCGTGCATGGTCGTGCACGTCCCGGAGGACGTTTTCGTCCCAGATCGAAGGGCGTGCCGAAGTTGACACGCCCTCGATCCGTGGCGTGCATGCCGATGCACGCCACGGGTCGTCCACGTCCGCCTTGGAGGACGTGGACGGGGGTAGCAGCCTAAACCGAGGGCGTGAGGGATGATGCACGCCCCACAGCAGGCCTGAAGGGGCGTGAGAGCAATCTCTCCTCATCCCTCCAGGACCGATCGTTCTCGGAGGGATAAGCAGAGAGTGTACTCTCTCCCTTCCCTCCAAGACCGATCGGTCCTGGAGGGATTAGGAGAGAGTACTCTCTCCTCCCCACCTCCAGGACCGATCGGTCTTGGAGGGAAGGAAGGAGAGAGTGCTCTCTCCCATTCCCTCCAAGACCAAAGGCGGACTTGAACGCCTCGGCTTGGACTAGCCGAGGCGTCCTCAGGGGATGCACGCCTCAAATCAAGGCGTGCATCCACCAAGCAGGACCCAGGGGCCGGTCACTGAGCCCCTCGGGTCCTGTCTGGGGCGTGCATCCATGAGGACGCCATAATCGGGGCTTGCGACCTTGCACGCCTCCAAATGGGGCGTCCTTTTAACAAAAGGGTGGTGTGCATTTAGCTGGCCCCAAAAAAAATTCTTTTCTGCTGGCACAATAGGGGGGTTCACGTTGGGTTATTTTTTGGGGCTGGCTAAAACCACACCCCATTTTTGCTAAAAGGACACCCCGCAAGGCATCCTTTGGTGTGCACCCCTCTGCACGCCACATTTTGGGCGTGCAGAGGAGTGCACGCCCTAGACAGGACCCGATGGGTTCAGTGACCTGTCACTGGGTCATGCACGCCTCAAGTCAAGGCGTACATCCCCCGTGGATGCCTCGCCGGGGCCTACACGGCTATGCACGCCCCGCCTTGGGCAAATGAGGGCGTGCCTGGTTGTGCAAGCCTCAATACAAGGCGTGCACAACCAATGAGACAGGAGGGAGAGGGTACACTCTCCTCTCATCCCTCCAGGACGGTCGGTCTTGGAGGAATGAAAGGAGAGTACTCTCTCCTCATCCCTCCAAGACCAATTGGTCCTGGAGGGATGAGGAGAGAGTACTCTCCTTTCATTCCTCCAAGACCGACCGTCCTGGAGGGATGAGGAGCGATTGCTCTCACGCCCCTTCAGGTTTGCTGTGGGGCGTGCATCATCCCTCACGCCCTCGGTTTAGGCTGCTACCCCCGTCCACGTCCTCCAAGGCGGACGTGGACGACCCGTGGCGTGCATCGGCATGCACGCCACGGATCGAGGGCGTGTCAACTTCGGCACGCCCTTCGATCTGGGACGAAAACGTCCTCCGGGACGTGCACGACCATGCACGCCCCACCCATGGGGCGTGCACATCCCATTGGGGGCGTGGAGGGCCGGTACACCCCATTTGGGGCCTCCATGGTCAATGGACACCCCAAATGGGGCGTGCACGCCAAAGGACACCTCACCGGAGGCGTCCTTTTAACAAATCAGGGGCATGGTTTTAGGCGGCCCCAATTTTTTTGCTGATGCGGGTCCGAGGGCTTTCTTACTGTGCTAATTTGAGTGTAAATTGAACTAAATTGGCATGTACATGTGCTCACTGATGTTAAAATCTTACTGACGAAGGCCCAATGTGAACCCCCCCTAATAAATTTGAAGAGCCACCACCTAAGGGTGTGACCCGGGGTTCGGGACGGGGTCTGAGGGTCATCCCAAACCCCAGGTAACTTTTTTTTTTCTTGATCTAATTTCAACCAGCATCGACTCCTCCTGTGTCGCCAGTCACCACTATGAAGAGAAAAAACCGCTTGTCCAACGATGATCAGATCAACAATCCCAAATCCGACGAGGTGATTGAGCTACAATCAAGTGATGAAGAAGATAACATAAGTCCAGCCACACGCAGTTGGGTTTGGAATCACTTCCAACAAACCAACAATGGCACCAAAGCCATTTGCCAGGTCCTCCTCACAGGAGGAAAGAAGTGTGGCTCTCATTTAAAGAAGGACAAAAGTGGAAGTAAAAAAAACTTCCATGGCCATCTATTACTCAAGCATCACCTAGCCAATCCAAAGTTACTGGAGAAAACCAAGAAATCAACTCATATGGATATCTCGGAGCATTTGACGGTCCATTTTAAATTTCTTTTTTTTTGTTACTTCAAAAAAAGATTGAAAGCCTAAAAAAAACTTGGCAAAACCCATTGTACATAGATTAACATGTGCATTGGAGATCAATACAGAAACATATACAAGTTACAACATCAAACCGACTGCTTTGAGCCAAAAAAAAAACAAAAAAAGCAGCTTCGGCAACAAGAGAACCACCCCTCCAGCCTAGTGTAGGAAAAAGTGGGAAGCCCCAGGGCATGGGCAAGGGCCTTCCTGATGCCCCGTACCCCGGGTCTATATGCCCCAGATTGCTTGTTTGAGTTACAGTGTTACCACCACCCCAAGGACTCCAAAAGTGTGGTCCTTGAGTGGGTTGGACCCCTGTCGGGGGTCTTGTGTCAGCCCGCAGACTAATTCAAGTTTTGCAGACAGCCACATACAGTAATATGCCACGTGAAACTGTAGCTTAACAAAGCCCCTCAAACCCCTGGGTTCCCCCCTCTGAAGAATTCTCTGTTAGGAGAGGGTTACACCTAAGGCCATACCTGCTGGCTGGAGTGGAAAGAATTTTCAGGACTAAAATTCTTCTATACCGTTTGTAACATGAACAAAAAAGAATCAAGATTATCTGAATAGACAGAATTGTAGCTGTCTTCCCTGCCCAAATTTTGAGCTCCTTGGTTGAAGAAATTGCACACTCCAGTCCCAGAAATGATCACTTTTACATCCGTTAGTGAGCTTAATCTGAGTTCAGAAGATCCATGCCAGTCTGTGTAACACTTCAGAAGGATTTCCAGAGTGTCTCCCTGCCAGATCCACAAGGAAGTGGGCATGTAAATTCCTGGTGAATACTTGTGAGATGAACTTAGGGAAATGGGGTTTTGTAATTTCTCAAAAAAAGAATTAAACTTCACATTGGGATGTGGTCAAGAATCTGAAGAGGCCAAAATCAAGGGAACCATTAGGATATTTACAAAACGGTGAGGTAGAGCCAGGGAGGGACTAGGGGTATAGTTATAAAAAAATTAAGAATGCCCCAATTGATGTTTCTGTTCCAGCCAAATTCTTGATATGCAAGTAAACACCTGATCTGCGTGAGGTTTCCTCTCAGCGAGCAGGTAAACACCTGCTCTCCGAGGGGTTTCCTCTTGTCTCCTTATCCCTCCAAGACCGGTCAGTCTTGGAGGGATGAGAGGAGAGTGTACTCTCTCCTTATCCCTCCAAGACCGATCGGTCCTGGAGGGATGAGGAGAGATTTCTCTCACACCCCTTCAGGCATGCATCATCCCGCACGCCCTCGGTTTGGGCTGCTACCCCCATCCATATCCTCCAAGGCGGACATGTACGACCCGTGGTGTGCATTGGCATGCATGCCAACTTCGGCACACCCTTTGATCTGGGACGTGCACACCCCACCTATGGGGCGTGCCCAGCTTTGCATGTCTCATCGGGGACGTGGAAGACCGGTACACCCAGAATGTGGCATGCATGGCAAAGGAAACCTCACCGGAGGCGTCCTTTTAGCAAATCCGGGCCGTGGTTTAAGCTGGCCCCTAATTTATGTATTTTTTGGGGCCGGCTAAAATCACGCCCCCAATTTGCTAAAAGGACACCTCCGGTGAGGCGTCCTTTGGCCTGCACGCCACATTCCGGGTGTCCATTGAGCATGGATGTACCGGCCTTCCACGTCCCCGATGGGACATGCACGTCCCAGATCGAAGGGCATGCCAAAGTTGGCACGCCCTCAATCTGTGGTGTGCATGCCGATGCACGCCACAGGTTGTCCATGTCCGCCTTGGAGGACGTGGACGGCAGTAGCAGCCCAACCCAAGGGCGTGGGGGATGATGCAGGCCCCTCATCCCTCCAAGACCAGTTGATCTTGGAGGGAATGGGAGAGAGCACACTCTCCTCCCTTCCCTCCAAGACCAGTTGGTCTTGGAGGAAAGGGAGGAGAGAGTGCACTCCCTCCTTCCTTTCTTCCAAGACCAATCGGTCCTGGAAGGAAGGAAGGAGAGATACACTCTCTCCTCCCGTTCCTCCAAGACCAATCGGTCCTGGAGGAAAGGGAGGAGAGAGGACATCCACTCATCCCTTCTCTCCAAGACCAATTGGTCCTGGGGGGAAGGGAGGAGAGAGTACACGCTCCCCTCCAAGAACCAAGACCGGTCGGTCCTGGAGGGATGAGGAGAGTGTACTCTCTCCATATCCCTCCAAGACCGACTGGTCTTGACCGATCAGTCTTGGATGGAAGGGAGAAGGTAGTGTACTCTCTCCTCCCTTCCCTCCAAGACCGATCGGTCCTGGAGGGAAGGGAGGAGAGAGTACACTCCCTCCTCCCTTCCATCCAAGACCGGTTGGTCCTGAAGGGATGAGGAGAGTGTACTCTCTCCTTATCCCTCCAAGACCGACTGGTCCTGGAGGGATGAGGAGAGTGTGTTCTCTCCTCTCATCCCTCCAAGACCGACTGGTCCTGGAGGGATGAGGAGAGAGTGTACTCTCCTCTCATCCCTCCAAGACTGACTGGTCCTGGAGGGATGAGGAGAGAGTGTACTCTCCTCTCATCTCTCCAAGACCGACTGGTCCGGGAGGGATGAGGAGAGAGTTTACTCTCCTCTCATCCCTCCAAGACTGACCGGTCCTGGAGGGATGAGGAGAGATTACCTTCTCCTATTCCCTCCAAGACCAAAGGCAGGCTTAAACGCCTCGGCTTGTCCAAGCCGAGGCGTCCTTGGGGGATGCACACCTAAAATCAAGGCATGCATCCACCAAGCAGGACCCAGTGGCGGGTCAATGAGCTACTTGGTTCCTGTCGGGGGCGTGCACGCCTCCGACCAAGGTGTGAATCCCTCTGCATGCCACATTTTGGGTGTGCGTGGGTTACACTCCCTCAAATGGGGTGTGCAAAGGACACCTTGTGAGGCGTCCTTTTAGCAAATTTGGGGCGTGGTTTTAGCCGGCCCCTATTTTTTATGGCAAACTAATGTTAGAGAAAACTATGTGTAGCAACCTCTTATCAGACTTAGATCAACTTTGAAGGATATAGCAACTCTAAGTGGAAATTATGTGTGTGTGTGAAGTGTACAACACATGTAAGAGTGAAAATGAGGTGAGTTGAAATGGCTGAAAAAATATTTAGTCATGATTTGAGATGTGTGAGAGATATGAAAGATAAGGAAGAAAGTGAAACCTGAAAGTATGATGAGAGTTGGATTTGAGATGTGGTGGTAATATTTGAAGTGATGTGGTAATAATATTTAAAGTGATGTGGTAATAATATTTGAAGTGATGTGGTAATAATATTTGAAGTGATGTGGTAATATGTGAAGGAAGAATATAAAATGTAGATTGTGAAGGTGGAACGGTGTTGTTTTCTATTTAACTTGCAATGTGAAATGCACATGGCAGAGGTGTTGTGATAGCTATTAGAATGGATACATGCACAAGATATCAGATACAAGGGGAGGAAGCATTACAATATGAAGAATATACCTAAATACATCTTTGAAGAACAACACTCAGTACCAACAGGAAGTAAAACAGAGGATGTATATATTGTAGGAGGAATGAATTCATTGGGAATGGACCTGAGGATGTGGCATGCATTGGAAATTTTGGTCCTGACCAGGGTTGGAATGGACAACTCAGTGTGTATGGGAGACTTGTTTCTCAGCCAGGATTGGAACAGATGACTCAGTGTTTCTGGGAAACTTTTTTCTCATCCAGGATTGGAACAGGGGACTGGGTAAGTCTGGGAAAATTTTGTCTCAACCATGATTGGAACAGAGGATGGGTGGTAGGAGTAATAGGAGGAGAGTTATAAGGGTATTTTCTTTAGGATAATAAAGGAGGAGGAAGAGAGGAAGGAGTGAGCTAGGAGGAGAGGCCTTGATCACCAGAATTCTGGGTGGGAGTAGTCAAGTAGCAGGTCTGGCTCTGAACAACCAGGACAAATCATTCAGATGTTGAGTCCTGGCCAATCAGAACACATGATTCAGTTTCTTAGTTTATGACCAAGAAGAGTGCATGGTTCAGCTTACAGGCAGGCCCCTCAGGGAGCTACCTTGAAGCAAAAATCCCTCACTTTTCATTATAAAAGGAGGGCTTCTCCCAGACAGAAAACCATCCATCCATCCATCCACTGTCAGGTATATCAGTCTCTAAGAGCATAATATATTGGGTCCTGCACTGCCATTAGGATATTTGGATTGTTAGTACGTATTAGTGCTAGTCTGAGTAGTGAAGTATTGTGATAGCAATAGTATTAGTGATTGTGAGAGTTGAAGTAGATTATTAGTGGCCTTATAACCATCTTAAAAACAATAAGCTCGCCGTCAGTAGCTTATTATTAGTGTCTTTATTAACAAATCAGTGGTAGTAGTACTTCAATAAAGAGTGAATTATTGACTGAAGTGCCTTATCAATAAATTGTTCAAGGAAGAGGAAATTGCCAATCTACTCATCATTAGCTTAGTAGTAGTAAGAGTATTGTATTTTCATAACCAATTCCACTGGGTTGCATAACCAATCCCACTGGGCTGCATCACCGATCCCACTGCGTTGCTTATCCATTTGTGGTGAGAAGTTGTAACAGGTCTACAATGATTTGATTGATCTAAGTCTGATTGAGGCTACTATACATAGTAACTCAATCTTGAAGTCAGCCATATCTTTATAAATATGGATGTTGATATTTGATCCACATTTGTATAGTATCATTAGGGGGGTGGGTCTTTGAAACTTCCCATAAGCTGTAATAGCCTAGCAATTTATTTCCCCCTCTAAGGATCTTTACATCAAATAATACATTTAGTGCCCCACAGGAGTCCCTCAACGGAATGATGAATGGAGTGATGGAATAATATGGAAGGGATGGAAAGAAGGATTAGAGATGGAAAGGATGGAAAGGATGGAAAGAAGGATTAGAGGATGAGACAAAGAAAAAGAGAGCATTTTTTCAACAAAATTGCCACATGGTGTCAATTTTATGTTACACAATAAGGAACTGTTTGGAAGTGATATATTGGTGTATCATAATACAGATTGTTGTGGCATCTGATCAAGTTTTGGCAGGCATGATCAGATATCACATAGGATCTCAGGCAAAAACACCCATATATTACCCGGATTATATCGTGACCAACCAGGCCTCAATCATTAAAAAGAAGAAATTTCAGAAGCTTAAAGGTTTCTTTTATGCTACTTCAATTACTCAGTCAGGAATTATACTCTCCAAATAAGACATAGCTACCTTTTTTATTTGATTTTAAAGTGATACAGAGACAAAAATGAAGGAAGTGAAGCCAGAATTGGTATCCCTAGTTGTTAGCAGGTTTCTTTTGCACCTTTGTGACATTTTTTGAGGTGTTTGAACCATACTTCATGGGTGAAACTTATTGATTGAAGTCTGATCCAGTAGTACCATCCTTTAAAAGGCAACTTACCTTAGAGGCAGTGCATTCCCAAGGCAAGTGAGGCTTACCCAGGTGGTCTACTGAAGCCCTCATATTCTAGTGAATTGTGATTAATTTTGTCTGGTGAAAACTTCCTTGTGGCATTTTTGCAGGTGTGAATTGAACAATGAGTTCTGATTGGTCAGGATGGGATGGCTTCACCGTGCTTTCTGATTGGTTGGAGCATGGTTACTATATTTGTGAGCTGAACCGTAAATTTTGATTGGCCAGAAAGTTAAGGGCCTGTACCATTGCAGGTCAGAAACCGATTCTGGACACGAAAATCAGTTTTCTTTTGACAGGGAACAATTCTCCTCAGAACCGTGTACCATGGCGACTTGTCTCCGGGGCAAATCCAGAATCGATTCTGGTCAAAAAACTAACGTTTCCAGAAACAGGGGTACCCCTGTTTCTGGGAACGGTTTCTCTGTCCGATTCTCGATTAACCCCCTTTACCAGCATGGCAAGAGGGCTATGGTACGCGATTTGAGGTAAACCGTTCCCAGGAACGGAAAGCTCCTGTTCGCAATGGTTCACGATACTGCGCCGCAGGCGTTTCTGGAAAACCGTTTCTTGAGTTTGGGCAAAAACCGTTTCCGGAACAGGCCGCTGGCGATGGTACAGACCCTAAACAGATGAATTATAAAATATATAAGTTGGACCTGGAGTGGTCATTGGTCATAACCCAATGGCTATAATATGTGAGTTGTGATTAATCAGAACTTGATGGCTCATTAGTTATGCCATCATGGCTGAATCCTGCATTCTGATTAGTTGAAGAATTTCACAACAATCTGGATTATATTGCGTGTATACACACAGCCAAACAAGGCCTTGTTTGTACAAGTGACAGGTGTCCTAGGTGTCCTATCGAGGAATATGTGACATATGTCACAACAGTTTGCCCCCAGTTGGGGCCAGTAAAGAACTCCACAGGGACCGTTCTGAATATTCCTCGCTGATAAGAACCATTCTTCCCTTTTCTTTTCTTGAATCATATCACCAAAAACAACTCTTTGTTCAGTCAAGTCTTTGTTCGGAATCCATTCATCAAAAAACTCACTCGAAGCCAATCTCATATCGCCGACTCGATCGAATTTACACAATCCTATCGATTCTCATTAATCATCTGCTCTACTGTTATTGACGTTTTCATCATCCTTCGATCATAATAGGCTAGCTCGTTCGTAATATTTCCGTGTGTTTAAAAGTAGATGAATCGTGTGAATCGTATTACCAAGTTGTTTTTTTCTTCCTGATTTCATCTATCAGGTAATCCTTTTCTAGTCTTATTTTTTAGTCTATGATTCATTCTAATTTTCTTATTTTTCTTTGTACCAGTTTGTTAGTTCCGCCAGATTTTAGACACGTCTGCAATAAAGGGATGAATCTATTTTTCAACCACCTTTACAGTTTGTTGTTCCAATCGACTTGTTTCGACCCACTCGTTCGTGTCATCGATCTACTCATCCAATCACAGAATCGGTCTGCTGGAATAGCTCCCTCTCGGCTGTGAGCTCAATCGCCATCGCTTATAGTACCATTGGATCGTGCAGCCCAATCAGGTGAAGATGCAGAACGGAGCTCCTCGCAATGAGAATCCGCGCCACAGACTCCACGACGCGTCACTGGATGGGCCGGTGATTTTTAAGAGGATCAAATCGCGTCAGATTGAGGTGAGAGTCTGTCTCTATCACCACACCTGAGCTGGGATTGAACAATGGCTTTTCTTCCTTTGCAAATATAGGAAGGTCTGGCTAACATACGCGTCGGATTGGAAGAAGACCGACTGAATGCTACCCTCAATGCACCACCCTGGCTGCAGATACTGTCAGCGCTAGGCAAAGGGACGTCAGGTACTTCGGAGCCATCTTCCTCAAAATTTGATTCAGAGTTTCCTCGACACAAAGTGGTGACTACCTTTGAACATCACATACGTCCGCCACAGTATACTTGGTGTGGCCTGCTCCATAGGAACGCGTATCCCAAGAGAGATCGCATCCGATCTGCCGAATTGGCAGAGCTCTCTACTGTCCGGGTTGTACCTTACTTTGAGACATTCGACAAGAAGCGGAATCAGAGTCCTGCGGATAAATTGAAAGAGCTGGAAAAAATGTTACGCGACGAAAACTATGGGATTTGTTTGGCTGATAGCATATACCCCGATGGTAAGCAATCTGTCTTTTTGAGCAGAACCGATCCAATCAAATCATTTGATGCAACAGCTACTCCTTTGCAGCACTTCGTCGTAACTTCTATGAACTACTCGAAGCTCTCAATCTACCGTCTTCCGAGTGTTTAATGGGAATTCTGCATTCCCTCTTGCCAAGCGAAACTGATGAACCACCCGCGGACGAGGCGCTACTGCAATCCCTAGCTTCCAAGATGGCCAAAGGCGAGAATACCAAAGAATCTTGGCTTTTCGATTTTTATTCGCGCGCTTGGACTCGCCTAAAAACAAGCGGCCGTTTACAGGAATCACCAATTCCAGTCCGGGTTATTTCCTCAGGTTTTTCAATTGCTGATATTATTGATAGGTATGTGAGTCCATGATAAAAATCACAATAAGTAAGAGCTGGTATTCAATTAATTTATTTCACAGCTTTCGCTTGACGTTACCTGCCCACAAGAAAATTTTCAAGGACTCGGTATCATCATCTGAGAGTCAAGTATGCGATATCTGTCAGCAGTTCTATTGTGAGGGTCATTGTAAGCCTCAGCACCTTGCGCCTGCGGTCTCATTCAATGTTGGCCATCCAATTATTATTGTGTTTCTCACATTGTTAGATGACCGGCAAGTGCCCGTATTATCCAACTCTTGGGACTCCCCGGTGCCTAAAAAACGGTTGGATATTCCACCAGTCGAGACGGGCGGGTAAGCATTTTAAAACCATGTAATCCCGATCTCAAAATTAACACTTCAGGTCAAATGCGCTTTGAATAAAAAAAACAGATACGTTCCTTGTTCTCATTCTGGAAGCTGCTATGAAAACAAATGCTGCTATTGCTCTGAACTGAACACGTACTGTGATCGATTCTGTCATTGCCCCGAAAGTTGTGAGTCTCTGTGCTTTCAGTTCACTTCCTCTTATGTTGAATGACTCAGTAACAATCTTTCGCGCAGGCTCAAGAAGATATCCAGGTTGCTGTTGCAGTATCATTTGTGATGAAGACTGTGATTGCATCAAGTTGAATCGCGAATGTGACCCTTTGATATGCAGATGTCCAGCCTGTCACTCGATCCAAGATAAAGGTGGTGAAGAATCGTCCTCTCGGCCGACAACGAACAGGAGGCCTACCTCTAAACAAACCACATCTTCAACTTTTAATGATTGTAGTAACTTTCTGGTGGCTACAAGAAAAAAGGTATGTCATATTCTTTGGCAAAAGGCCTTTCCATTATATAGTTTTTTTTTTTTTGATGGATTTTTCCTTCGGACTGACAAAAAATTACATGATGATCATTAGAGAACCTTTGTCGCGCCGAGTGAGATTTCCGGATTCGGATTATTCGCAGGACAAGCCATTTCATCTGGTGATTTCCTGGGTGAATACACTGGGGTTTTACTTCGATCCGATGAGCTGGCCATACAGAGGTAGGGAGACACAAATGACTTTGTTTTGTTCTTTCAAGGTACTTATAAAGAATTTGTTTGATTCTTCAGCGTGTTTACCAACCTCTCAACAATAAGTGTGAGTGGGTTTCTTTTCGAAGAAAGATGTGGATCATTCCTTCTGACTCATATCAACAATTATCAACCGCTGTCTGTAGAGCTATCTATTCGATGTAAACGAGTTAGATACAATCGATAGTAGCAAAAATGGCAACCGGACTCGTTTCATCAATGAGCCAGCCTCAAGCAAGCCACCTAATGCTAGTCCATGCGGTTAGTCTTTGAAAGCAACTTTTGCGGACAGTCATCAAACCATCTCAACACGCTAAGCCATCGATGTTTTAGTTTGGTATGTTGCAGGGTCACAGGTCATACGAATTTTTGCAATCAAGTCGATTAGGACTGGAGAGGAGATTACAATTGGCTATGGAAATAAGTACCATGCCCGAGATTGGACATAGTTTTGTCAGAATAATAGAATACAGATCATCATGCTGTGCCTACCGCCCTACCGCATTATATCCTATCAGCCCTTGGACCCAATCAGCTACACCCCTTCTTTCACTTATCATCTCTTGATCTGCTTGTTACTTCCATCATGACCCCAAGGAATGTTCCACAATCCCGAATTCTGTTAACCGTTGTACATAGCCGATTCTGAGATTGATATGGTCGACAAAACCAAATAACAGCTCTGCTTAACGATGCTTTGCTTTTTGCAAATACATCAGGATGTAGCTGCACTCAAGAACCAGTTACAGTAGGACTTGTCCTGTGCCATACTTGTCAAGAGCCATAACCCCCCTAGACATAGAATTTGTTATATTACATTCTACTTTAAGCAGTCTGACACCCACTCTTTGTAAGACTTGACCCTGATATAGTGATAAACAATGTCAATAAGACTTATCATCCCAGGAAATACAAGCATAACGGCGGATCATGTCTAGATGAAATGAGCCCAGCAAGCATCAGCGCACTTACTTAGCTTAGTGATTAAAGTATCACTCATGAAGTTTGGGGTCATGGGTTCAATTCCTGTAGTGCACATCTATTTTGGGTTGAGCAATTTGGTTAGAGCCAAAAAAAGGAGCTTAACCCATAAACCTGTGGTCTGTGGTAACCCATACCCCCTGAGCTCAAAAAACTGGATTTTCCCTCTCCAAACCCATAAACTCTAGCAACTGTATTTCCCTAGAATCCCTCCTTGACACCTAAAAATGTCTCTTTCTTGGTTTGATCAATCATTTTCCTTGTCTGCATATCCTGCTCAGGGAACAGAGCTTAGGCCCTGTTTGGGAGCGGGACATGACACACGTAATATTGAGGTTTCTTGTGACATCTGGTCCAATTTTGGTGGATTTGACCAGATATCACCTGGGATTTCATGCATGAAGCGTAATATTGCGGCCGTCGTATGCTGCTCCCAAACAGGGCCTTAAATTTCTAATAAAGAAACCAACCCTTCAAAGCTAAAGACAACAGAAATCCTTGATAAGATTGAGTTGCACCTTGTTGAGAAGCCATATGTATTACTTGAAGAAGCAGTGAGTTTTCTCTTTATCTGTTTCCTATACACATATGCAACACAAAATCCATTCCATTAAGACAGTTCACATAGGGCTGAAATCAGCAGCCCATCAGCAAGCTACAAACCACTCTCCCAACCAATTTGGCTGGGGAAGTCTGCTGACGTTTGGTTACACATTTGCTAAAATTAGCCAATGTGACCTGTCCTATCAAATAATTAATTACATAGTGAGGTGAATACCTGTCCAAAGCCATATTATTCACGGGTCTTGGTATTGGTTAAAGGAACCTACTGTCCACACCCATGACCTGCTGTAACCCATAACAAAATTACTTTCCCAATGGGTATGGGTTAAGACAAGTGCTACTGTAGTACAGCTCAGAGCATCTCCAACAGTTCCAGGCTTTCTCAGACCCTGGGCCGCAGCCCTGAAGCACATTTCACAAGGCCACATGTCCCCAAAAAGATCTGCAGTGGACTCGCCAGAGTTAGGCTGTAGCAACCTGAAAAAAGCCAGGATGGCAATTGGGCCGGGTGTCCCCCCACTCCAGTCTGGAGCTGACCACGGACATCAATTTCTGTTTTTTTTCTCGAGTAAAGGTGGCACCAGGAAAAATCAATTATCACTAGCAGACCAGTGAAATCAGCACAAATTCAATAATCATCTCATGAAGCATCCAGTTGGTTTCAGGTACAGCTCCTTGCAAAGAACCAAGGGGCCATTTTAGTCAGCTGGTAGTAAAATTGTAGCAGAAACAGATCTAAATCCAAATATTCTTGATGTGACCTGACATCAAATGATGATTGATTTTCCAGGGTGTGGGAGGGAGGTTTGGATAGGTTATCTTGGAAGATGGGGTGGTGTGGGCAAAGTGGCAGCACATTTGATGCCTGTTGGGTCAGAAGCAGACATGCCAAGTCACTTGGGTTTTGGCCATTTCAAACCAGCCTGGATTTTTGAGCTGAGTGGAGAGTCCATTGGACCCCAACTTCCAGTAGAACTTGCTGATTTGGGGCCGCACTGCAGGAACCACTCCAGCAAGACTGCTGGAGACAATCTTACATCTGAAATACATAGAAAGTCTACTTTGAATAAAAATGAACCCTACTTGGAATGAGCATCAGAAATGTTTGTCAACAGCCAAGAAAAATAAGGGCCTGTACCGTAGCTTCTGCGGATTTCAAACCCGCGGAAAGCGCCGGGCCAAATTTCAAATTTTGAAATTCTCATTTGTTTCAGGATTTTGAATCCTTGAATCTTTGGAATCTCAATACCGCGTACCATAGCTCCGGGCAATCCAACTATGAACCCCCTCACCTTACATCAAAAAGCTGTGTTAGCCTTATTTATGATCTTACTACTTATTGAGCTCGATGAAGACAAAAACTTACCATACTACAGTGACAGTGGACAAGCAACCCTGGTCCGATTCCTCCTAAATGATGCTTGGCCAGAACTCTTCTGTGGGGTAACATCATTGGAAAGGCCCGTATTCGATGCTCTGGTCGCTGAGCTTACCTCAAACGGACTCCTAGAAGATGGTTGATCACATACCTGTGAAGAACAAGTCTTGATTTTCTTGGACATTGTGGTCCACAACTATTCAATGAGACACACCGCCATGAAACTTTGCCTGGGTCTTTTTTCTTCTTCTTTGAAACTTTGTTTTCTTATCTGGGTGCTTTTTTTGATGCAGATATTTCCACCATGTCCTCAATGAGCTGGTATCTTTGTACCCCAAATATGTAAAACTTACCAATAACGGAGAATGCGAATGACTCAATGATCCTAAGTACTTTGCTTTCAAGCAATGCTTAGGAGCCCTTGATGGTGTATTGGTACCAATGACCTTACCCATGGCCAAGAAAGCCGCAAGCAGATCATTAGTCAGAATGTTCTGGCGGTGGTCAACTTTGATCTCCAGTTTCTCTACGTTTTGGCCGAGTGGGAAGGGAGTGCCCACGATAGCTGGGTCCTTGCAGATGCCTTCAATAAAGGCTTTTCCATCCCCGATCGCAAATACTACCTGGCTGATGCAGGTTATGCCCTTCAAAAAGGGGTGATCACTCCTTTCCAAGCAACCCGATACCACTTGAAAGAACAAGCAGCAGCCGGTTTGCGACCAGAATCACCAAAAGAGATTTTTAATATTCGCAATGTGGTCGAGAGTATTTTTGGCTGTCTGAAAGCAAAATTAAAGATTCTTACAACCCCATCCAAGCACAACATTCACAGTCAGGTGCAGCTTGTGTACGCCCTCACTATGCTCTGGAATTTCCTACGTAAGCACCATCAAGAAGAAGACCTCCCTGAAGTGAATGAGGATTTGGAAGATAGCAATGATCCTGCAACAGATCTTACCCCCTCAGTCTATTGCCGAACCGCTGCAGAGGATGCTGCCATGGTCTCAAGGAGGAATCTGATGGCCAATAAGCTTTGGCATCAGTATCAGAGCTACCTCCAGGGTTGTTCTGCCTTATTTTTTTGTCTCATAATTGATTGTATTTTACAATCAATTCTTTTTTTTTCTTATGTTACAATTGATTCTTTTTTTTTCTCATCTTACAATCAATCCTGTTTTTTTTTGTCTCACGATATATTGCATATTTCAATCCTTCCATTTCTGAGAGTTTTACATATCAATTTATAAAAAATAAAAAACTAGAAACACTGTCTAACTAGGCTCGACATACTGTAGGATCAGTTGTCGAGGCCAGAGACATAAACACCTCGGCATTGACCTCGGATTCAACGACTCCGATGAATTTTACATATTCAGAAGTCAGAACTTGACCAAAGAACATTGAGGCCATCAGTTTGATGGCCTCTTGCCTAACTGAAGCTGATTTGTCTTGAGTTGGGGGGGCTGGGTCTGGTTTGACATCAGGCTTGATGTCGGTATTGGTTGAGTTGGAACAGTTTTGAAGGACATTAACGATCGACTCAACACCGCTCTTGAGTATATCGTACTTCAATTCTCGGACCCGTTTCTGTGGTCGAAGTTGCTTTTTTACTACCTCGACTTTGTCATCATCCAAGGAGTCCACCACAACATTGGCTGATTCTTGACAACACTTGATTGAGTTTTTCGAGAGACCTGAAGCCGCAGAGAGGCCAATAATATCATTGGAATCGTGTTTTGATGGAGGGGCCTTGCCAGGAGGTAACGCTGATTCACCCGTTGCAAAGGTACCTTCAAAAAGCTGCTGAGCTACTTTGTACCAGGGGATATTTCCCCCACAAAGGGTAGCAAACTTTCATTTAGGATGAGCCTAGAAGTAGATAGTATGCATGATCATCAGCTTCCATAAGATATTCATCAATCATTAGTTCTTACCTCGATCAATTCCTTCAATGTATTGTTGTCTGCTGTAACCGTGCCAGTCGATGCATTCCAACCAAAACCTGATTGTGCAAGGAGGAATTTGATGTTGATGTAAAGCTTGCGGATGGCTCCCTTCTGATTTTTTACTTGAGCCCAATCAAAAGTCATATCAAATCGAGTGTTCATATCCTTGACAACTTGACCCCATGCTTCAGCTTTCAGGTTACCATTGTCTGTTCCTTAGCCTAAGGCAATTTGATTGAGGATGAAGTTGAGGAGTGCTACACGTTGATCATCGGTCCAGTTATGATTCTTCTTTTTCTTTTCGTTTTTGTCACTCTCAATCTCCTCTGTCTTTGGGTTTTTTTTGCTGTTGGCTTTTTTTTTGCGGCAATTGGAACTCTTTGGGTCTGTGTTGGATTTGGAGTCTTGTCTGAGGAAGGGTGGAGGTCGGGATCTAACGAGCTGAGAATATTGGACATTGTTAAGGAGAGAGGGAGTGGGGGTTGCAGTGAATCAAAAACTGGAGTAAAAATTGAGGTTGGACCCAATTTTTCAAAACCCTGGTTTCCAGTTTGAATCCAGGGTTTTTGGAAATGAAAAAGTTGGCTATGATACGCTGGATTCTCAATCTGCGGAATTGGGAAAAAATTTAAACCCACACAAAATCCTGGGATTTTGTGCGCTATGGTACAGACCCTAAACTTGTGGTTTGAGCAACGGTGAATCATATACGATGAATGTATTGGTACTATATCATATTGTATCACTTGACAGATGCATATTCAATGTATCAGATAAATTTTATCAATCATCTGATACGATACACATCCGTCCAGAATCATGTATCGGATAATTTGATACAATTCACTGAAATACCGATACGTGTAGCCCAGTATCTGATAATAGGGCCGCTTAGTCAGCCAATATTGAACTGGGATATAAATTTTCCCATCGGCCCCTTTCTCTGGTAGTAGGTACCCCCACATCCGATTTCCACTCTCTCAGTCTTCTCCTTCCCATTTACCCCTTTCTTGACAATGCCTCCATCCTCAGCTCACCTTTCCCCTGAAAAAACTCCTCCCAGACCACCCTCTCGCCAATCTTCAAGAATCATCACCCCCATCCAGTCAGATCCCAATTTCATTCGCCCAAATGCCGACTCCCGGAAATTGTTAGCTCAGCCTCAAAATGGTGGATCCAACCAAGACCAAGCCAGTTCAGAATCTAATATCTCACCTACAACATCCAAAGCCCCGGAAAAGAGTCATCCATCTGTGGCCGCCCAATCTCAAAATATCCACAAGAAGATCAGAACCACTATCCCTGACTCAGACCAGACCCCACTGGTCATGGACCTTACACAAGACTCTGATGTCAAAAACGTCAAGGTTAAACCCAAGCGAAAAGAACGAGTTTGAACTTGACAATGTTGAGGAGTACTTTCATCCACCGGTGCATGCAGAGGGTGATGTAGGCAATCATTGTAGTTTATTTGTTTCTTTAGACCTCATAAATTGGTACTAATCTTTCTCAAATCTTCCTTTCAGTCAACTTCAGGACCACCTATGTATTACAAGTGTTGCTGGTGTGGAAATACATACAAGAAGGGTGAAGGGACCCACGTTAATCTCATACTTCATCGTGATGGCAATAAATCTTGGCTCCCATGTTCTGAACGAGGCAAAGCCATCCTGGCTGGAGCCAAGCTTCCGCTGACCGCCCAAGAAATCAAAAAAGAAGCAAACCAATCAAGAGCGAGGGGTCATGTCTAGGTTCCTCTCAACCCCCAAATACGACCAGAAAACGCACAACCAAATCCTTGTAATCTGACTCCTACGTAACTTGTTGCCATGGAATCGGATCGAGGATATCTTACTCAATGTTGCCTTCAACTACGTCAAACAAGGAAAGAAACTTTTCTCTTGAGTGTGGGTGGCCAAGGAAGCCCATAAGATTTACTGTAACCTTCAGGAAAAAGTGATGTCAAACATCAATGTAAGTGGCATTTATCGATATACTTTCTGTCCAGTTGACTAATTATCAGCAAGCTTTCAAATTTGACTATGTCATTCAGAAACTCAACTCAAAGATCACCCTTATCCACGAAGTCTGGACTACTAAAGGGAACCGGTAAGCCTTTATGGGCATATTGATGGCCTACATATCAGACGATTGGAAGTTTAAAATCTCCCACCTGGCATTTAAGTACATCACATGGACTCACAAAGGGAAGTACTTGGCTATACCCTTTAGCAAAATCATCACCAAATCTTCTCTCCAAACAAGATAAGTTGTCTCTTA
This sequence comes from Puccinia horiana, assembly GCA_001624995.1. Lineage (NCBI taxonomy): Eukaryota > Fungi > Basidiomycota > Pucciniomycetes > Pucciniales > Pucciniaceae > Puccinia > Puccinia horiana. The sequence continues at coordinate 928,361 of LWDY01000064.1, read as the reverse complement.
CACCTCTTCGTCTTTCATCTTTGCTTGTCAAAACTTACATTTGTTCTTTTGGCTTCTATACATACTAGCGCAGACCACAGACTCAGGCTCTAACAATGACACGATGGTCACCGAAGTCGATCACTTAGTTCACGAGAAGATGGGTGTCAATCTTCAGTTATCAACCAACCACATCCGATGCATATGTCACAAAATTGCTCTCATACTCAACACCAGCCTCAAAGAAATATCCTTGGGATCCCAAGGATTGACCAAGTCGAAATCAACAACCCTCGGTTTTGTTCCAGGCCTCAACCCAGTTGTGGAAGAGGATGAAGGTGGTAACGACGAGATTGGCTGTCCGTGTGATGGAAACTCTGAAGGTGATACAGAATCCGATGCCAGTGCGTGCGAGAGTGACTGGTTAGATGTTCCAGAAACCAGAACGAGGCTGCAAGCTGCAAGTGGCAATCAAGTAGCAACCACATTGAAGAAGGTAGACTTAGTCATCCAGAAGATCTCCTCCTCTGCAGCAAGGAGGTCCAAATTTGATACATGGGCTTGAAAGATGGAGTACTCAGGGCCAACCCTTATTTCAGGGCATGGCATCTGATGGAACATCAGATTCCAAAGCCGAGATTGAGGTTACCAGGGGCGCCATGTCATCAACAAGCTAATTGAAAATCAGAAAGATTGTCAAGATCGGGAGTGGGGCAAGAATTTCTACAACGATACCGAGATTACTCGCAGCGACTGGGATATCGTCAAACACCTGAATGACGTACTTAGGGAATTCTACTTCCTAACTAAGAAGTTGGAAGGTGACATCCCTTCAGCTGGGATGATGATTGCTGAATACCAAACTCTCAAGGTGTTCCTTACAAAAAAGTTGAAGTCAGCCAATGACTCTGAATACCAACCTATGTACACAAAGATGATTGAGCAAACAGACAAATATCTCAGCCAAGCCATGAATTGCAATGCAATTTTGATGGCAACTGTTTTGAATCCTAGCTATTGTCTCTCAATTTTCAAGATGTGGTTCCCGTCACATCACTCATACACTCAGACCCTGATCCAAGACCTTTTCAACACAAGAAAGACTGACTACAACACCTCTGCTCCTAGGAAAGAGAAGACAACAACTACCGAAGCCGAAGATGATATCCAAGATCAACAATCACACTGTGAAGTGGAGGAGGTTGACTTTTTCCCTGATTCTGAAGATGAGTTATCTATTTACCTTGGGGGTAGGTACAAGTGGCCAGCGGCCCAAGCTGCACAATGCTTACAGTGGTGGAAGGTATGTATCTATCTCTCTCTCGGTTCAACCAAGCAGTTGTGACTGAATCATAAATCTCTTGCACAGGAACATTCCCATGAATTCCCCGTCTTATCCCCTTGCACGCAATTACCTGGCTTGCTGTGCAACATCGGCTAGTGTGGAGTGTTGTTTCTCAGCAGCTGCCGATGTATGCGGATGGGACGGAGGTAGATTGGCAGTACGTACGATCAAGAGGGGTGTCAGCTCCCATCAATGGCTACTCCAGGGGATCCAACTCAATGGGGAATTTGAGTCTACTCAGGCATTGAAGGATAAGGAGACATGTTCCAAATCCAGAAAAAAACTAGAAAAAAGGCCACATCCGATTGTCTTTATCCCTTCTTTTATCTTATTTGCTTTTTCCCCTCTCAAGATTGAATCCCATCAAATGTAGCTTCCTCTCTCTGAGCTTCAAAAGTCTTGTTATTAGTGTCTACTCGTCATAAAAAAAAGGAATACATATACAAGATTGCCTCCAATTGCTGTGATACGACTGATATGTATTGCATTTGTTGTATCGATACATTTAGCCAATATGTGCAATATTTATCAATACTGTATCTTCTCCACAATGCAACACCTAGGTTAGTCTGTGGATGTATCGCTTAATCCGATACACAACATATATTATGCATCACCATCTTGATGCAATACATGAATACTGGATCTGCTGTATTGCAGATCCAATACATAACCAATAAATACACCGATACTGCATTGTATCGTATATGTTTCACCGTTGGTTTGAGGACCACAAAATTTTCAAGATCAGCCATGGATCATATATGCCCATTGGCATACAGGAAAATTGTTAGCACAAAGTTTCTATTTTTTCAGGTCTTTAGAACTGAACCAAAAAAACTTTAACGATAGCAGACTTTCATCTGGTAAGCCTCTTGGTTGGAATATTCTACTAGATGAAAAAATTGGAGATCTTTTTCCTATGCCATTAGGCAGATTATGTGGCTATAGGTGTATTCCCTTAAGGGATTTTGAATGTACCTGTAATGCTAACCATACTTTTGGAATTCTAAAGGATTGGTAGTCTCCTGTAGTCTCAATCCAAGAATCATACATAGTTCTTTGAAAATTGAGTTATTCCTCTTTTTTTGTTACTTAGGATATTCAAATATTGTACTAGGAAAAATGGCATAAAATCTTAAACACAAGATTTGGCTGGGACCTGTCCAGATACTCAAACTTAAATTTCATGATTCTTGACAGCTCACTACCAAATCTTGCATTTAAGATTTTATGTAATTTTTCCCAAAACAATATTTGAATACCACAACTTAAGGCTCTTAATTTTTATCATTTGTAGTATGTATAACTCTGAGTGAGCCACATATGATAAATGTGTGCATGGTACACTATGGAAGCTACAGACAGTTGAATGCTAACTTATCACAAGTCCCTCCTGGTGGGAGGCAGACGCTATTCGCTTGCAGCCCGCGCCTCCTGCAGGGAGGGACTTGTGGCCAATGTCAAGAATTTGGCATGAGCAGAAAGTGCCATTTGGATGTGGCCTTTTTTAATTTTTTAATAGTGACACCTACAGACCTTCCCGAGGTCTGCCCCACCGCTTTTCAATTTTCAAGAAGGCTCGCTTGATTTTAGCCCATTCAGAATTTTGTGTTCACCTCCATGCAATTTTTAATTGTTTTTTAAAAAATTGAAAAATCCCAATTTTGCAAAATTTGATCCACCAGAATCCACCAGGATCTACCAGGCGTTCACACGGTCGCTTTTGGGACTGGAGGGAGCCAATTTTGGAGCCGAGAGAAGCCAAGGAGCTCAAAATGTGCGCAGAGAATGCGGCTTCGTCTCTGTCTATTCAGTAAGTCATAATTTTTCTTTGTTTTTAGCGCAAATCAGATCGAGTGATTTCAGGCCTGAAAATCGTTTCTGCTCCCGCGAGCGGGCATGGCTTTAGGCGTAAGCCTTTCCTACCGAGAGTCCTTCGGACGGGGGAACCCCGGAGTTCGAGGGGCTTTGTTAAGCTAGGTCGAATGAGAGTGGTAAATTAATGTGATTTGGCCTTCTCACAGGAAGACTTTGGTCCTGGGCGGGCTGCCCGGTGGACTTGGGCCCGGCCCTGTGGGAGGCCACTCCAGCCAAACAGACGAGTGACCTCATCTCACTAACCAAGCCTCTTCCGAAATGGCCGACCTCACTGACTTCGAAAACCCACTCGTGGTCGACAACGGTAAGCTTGATCGAACCCGATTGATTCCTTATATATGCTCTGATCTTCCAAAAACACTCATCCATTCTACTTTCTGCAATCACCAGGTACCGGATTCGTAAAATGCGGTTTTGCTGGCTCAAGTTAGTCTTTTTTTTGCTTTTTGAAAGTTTGAGACATTCTACACAGACTGACCTTCTCGTCGAAAAATGGTTGATATATGTTTTCTTTTTTTGCCTTGCAGATTTTCCGTCGCATACATTTCCATCATTGGTGGGAAGGCCGATACTACGAGCAGAGGAGCGCTCGACCGGACATGGACAAACGGCGGTCACGTTGAACGAGATAATGATCGGAGACCAAGCCTCGGAGCACCGAAACTATTTACAAATTACTCAACCTATGGACCATGGGATCGTCAAAAATTGGGACGATATGATCCTACTATGGGATTACACTTTCAACCAGAAGTTGAAGGTCAACACCCAGGGTAGGAAAGTCCTCCTGACTGAACCTCCAATGAATCCAGTCAAGAATCGCCAGAAGATGTGCGAGGTGATGTTTGAAAACTATCAATTTGGTGGTGTATATGTTGCTATACAGGCCGTCTTGACCTTATATGCACAAGGTCAATATGCTTTCCTCACTCCAACTATTTTTGTGATTTGTGATTGAAAACACTGACATACATGACATATGGGTCTTCTATATGTACTTTAAGGCTTGCAATCGGGCGTCGTAGTTGATTCAGGGGATGGCGTGACTCACATTGTTCCGGTTTACGAAGGATTTTCACTTCCTCATCTGACAAGAAGATTAGACGTAGCTGGACGTGATGTCACCAAGTAATATACTTTTTGTTGATTGATTTTTTCGAAAGCTTCAACTGTGATGATAAGTAAGAAAGGACTGACACGCTTTGGGTATCTAGATATCTAATCAAATTGCTCCTCATGAGAGGCTATGCCTTCAATCGAACGGCTGACTTTGAAACCGTCAGGCAAATCAAAGAAAAACTTTGCTACGTTTCGTAGGTTCCATCACATCCATTCCTTTTGTGATACTCGAATCATCTAATAACTAATTATGACCCCTCCCCCCAAAATACAAGATATGATTTGGATCTGGATAATAAGTTATCAGAAGAAACCACTACTTTGGTCGAGAATTACACTGTCAGTCATATTGTATAAACCATAAGGTTAACAAAGCAAAAAAAACACGATCTCATTTTTATTCTTCCTTTTTCATCATAACACATACCAGCTACCCGATGGAAGAGTGATCAAGGTCGGACAAGAACGGTTTGGAGCGCCTGAATGCATGTTTCAACCTCACTTGGTTGATGTAGAATCACCTGGAGTAGCTGGTACGTCATAGACATTTTAGCAGGGGCATCCTACAATTTTAAGATGATGAAACACGCTCACAATATAGACCGTTGATTTTTTTTCCGTCATGGAAAAAGAGTTGTTATTTAATACGATCCAAACGGCGGCGGTCGATGTCCGCAGTGAATTATATAAACATATCGTTCTGTCTGGCGGGTCGAGCATGTACCCGGGTCTTCCAAGTCGGCTCGAAAAAGAAATGAAACAGTTGTACTTGACAAGGGTATTACAAAATGACTCTGAGCGACTAAGTGTTCGTCCCCTTTGCCCTTATCTTTTTTTTTTTTTTGGTTCACGTCATTGATCTCTCTCTCCCTCATGATAATTCACGATTTTATCCAGAAATTCAAGATTCGGATTGAAGATCCTCCAAGACGTAAACACATGGTTTTCATGGGCGGTGCTGTGTTGGCTGATATAATGAAAAACCGAGACTCGTTCTGGTGAGTGATTCAAGCCATCTCCGTCTTCTTGTTTTGAAAACAAAAATTGGGAATTTCACTGTCGAATAGCGAGAGACTTTCTGCGCCGACGAAAAAAAATCTTGTGGACTGACGACACGTTTGATTCCTAACGCTTGGGTTCGTTTAGGGTTACTGCTGAAGAATGGCAAGAGCAAGGTCCCAGAGCCCTAGACAAACTCTCACGAAGTGAATGAGCTATCCAGGTCCCCAGCCGTCTTCCGATGCCAACCTTTGTCAAATCGATCGGGCGACTGATTTGGACAGTCAATCTCTCCATGTACCTCTTTCAAAATTTAGACTATTCAAGTGTTTTTCTTCTGTCTTACATATCATTTTTCCCGCCTGTTGGTCTTTATCTTATCAAAAACATCCACATAGTCCAAGTTCTATCTATCCCTCACGTTGTCTTTTTAAGAAAAAAAAAAGGAAAAAATAAATCCGCCATGATCATAAGAGTCATTAACAGTAAAAAAGAATCCCAAGATTTCAATCTCTCCTCGGTTATCAGTACACAACATCTATAAATAGATAGAAAGATCCAACGCTGTCAATATAAAAAAATTATTGCGTATGTACAAACACAAACATCAGGTTCCATAGAGTACATGAATATTCTTGGCAAGGTCGTCGTCGAAACAAAAGCGAGACTGATTTGTTTGAAAGGGTTGAAAGGATTCGGCCAGATTTACAATAAGATCTATTCAACCGATAGTCACTTGAAAGATTCCAAGGAATTTTCTGCAGGGCATGTCTATCTGTGAGCAGGATAGGTTAATGCGACAGAATTTGAAAAGTTGCCGACCGCCCAAGATACGTCAAACAAGGAGAAGGAGTGTTGGTACACCTCTTCAGAGGATTTTCGAAGGATCACATCAGTTTTGGGTTGGTCTTGAGTTGTGCGGCCAATAGTTGGTGGACATGCTATGCTACGGCCTTTACGCTCCTGGAGTTTTTTTTTGTTTCACTTGCTGCATTGTTGGGAATAGGTCACATCAATTACCATCTTGCCACACATAGCACATAATCCCTAGAAAAAGTGAAGCAGGTTTTAATTTTTGATCAAGTAAAAATAAAATCAACACATTAGAATATCGTCGACTATGGGTTTAAGGTCGAGTGAGAGTAGGGCAGTAAGAAAGAACTGACTTTTTTATCTGGTACAGATAGGTAGATATCAATATGCAATTGTTTGGGGGAGGCAGGGAGGAAACCGTAAAGTTTAGTTAGAAAAACCCAAAAGAAGCGAGCGACCAGGCGAGGCTCAAGTGACAGACAACAAAAGGAAAAATAGTGATAGGATTTACATGCACAGGCTTGACAATATTTGGCGCTCGGTCGAGCGACGTTAGCTTTGCAAGTCAGACATCTCCCGATTAGTGAATGTGGAGGTTGGTTGGATTTTGTATTGGATGATGATGATGAAGCATAAGGGGTGTATCGATTCTTGGAGCTCTTAAGATCACCATTTAAAATCCATCCATAATCATCAGTTTATGGCATAAAAGCCTCAAAGTTATCATGGGGAGAGACACCCAACTAGTAGTTTGTTTTCCCCAATCTTTCGTTTGGCGATTGGAGCTGTATTCGAGCCTGCAATTCCTCTCACTTCAGGTGTGGCCAAGGAGTCTATATACGAATAAGCGCAAATGAGAAGCAACCAAATTTCGATTAGTGTTTTTAGTAGACCTCCAAGAAAAGAAACAAATCCAACGGATCACAGTGCGGTTCTTCGACTATACCTACTCTTTGCCAGCTTCTTTTCGCACTGTGATATTGGACCAATTTATGAAAGCGTGCCGATTGAAGACGCGACAAAGGACCTTGTTAGTGGCTCATGATCAGCTTATGGATTTCAAGAGATAAATAACATGAACCAATGAAGATACTTACCTTTTCACATACCATGCCTTGCGTTAGTGTCTTTGCGGAGGAGAATGTGTGTGTTTTGGCTGGGTTTTGAGTATGCCGCTGGTCCAGGTGGCTCACTCGGGGCTGTCACGGGGACCGGGCCACTGGAACGGAGTACCCGTGGGCAGTGTGAAATAAGGGGCCTAATAGGGCCTAATAACATATTGTTTGTTTTTCTTATCAGATTTGGGAATTTCTTGTGATCTCATTTCCCTAAATAAAAACCATCCATGGGTACTTTTGGTATTCCAAAAATATTCACCAATTCCACTTGAAAATCTATCATTATTTGTGCTTCCTTCCCAGGATCCAAAACTTCATGTAACTTTTAAGCTGACAGATTTGGTAAAAAAAAACCTCTGAAGAAAATGAGCTCATACGTAGAATTTTTATGACAAAAGTATGACCTAAAAAATTGGGAGGTTTTTGGAGTTTCATCCTTGAAGTTGCAGGTGATATCCCAGCTAAAAAAGCATTCATTGCCACAAAAACAGAATTGCTTTTATGGCCAGACCAAGGGAAAATTACCAGGCACTCTGATTTTCCCCATTTCCACCTGCACAATTTGGTTGTACCCTCACATCCTAGCATGAATATCTTGTACTTGTTGCTATGATGGGTGCTCTTGCTCTTGGCATTGAAGGGAGTTTATCCTGAGGAAAATTCTATTGGTAGAAATCTAGTTCCTGCCCTAAAGAGGGTTGAAACTCATGTGAAATCCCTTGTTCCTCTAATCTCACATTCTCCTCTTTGCTGCTCAAACCTCACTTCATATTACTCTTCTGGACGGCTTCCTTATCTCTTCTTAAATCAACTCTCTCTCTCAGAATTCTCTTCGAACCTCCCTTAAACAAAATCTTTTGGTGATCCACTTCTTTTTCCTTTGTCAAAATCACTTCTTTAATAAAATCTTTTCATCATAAAACTTGTTGATCTTGTTATTGGTCAAACTTCTTCAACAATTCATTTATCTTGTTGAACTCTTTAAAATCTTATCATCAAATCAAACTTCCACTTCTTTTGTCATTCTTCATTAAGAGTCATTGACTTCTTGTCTATCCCTTCCTTAACCAATTCTCTAGAACATCTTATTCCTCTCTCAGTTGTAGGTTCTTCTATATTGTGTTCTCTTAAAATGATCTTATCAATTTGTTTGTTTTAGTTTCTTTTCTTTTCTTGTTTCATTCAAATGTATTATTGTATTGTCTGCCTTAAGGTACATATTTTTCATTTCATTTGTTTCATTTATTTATTTTTTTTATCTCATTCTGATTTCAATTTATTCCTCAAGTTCCATTAACTCAAATAAAGAGGGTTTATGTTTCTGCTTCCCACTTCTTTATTTTTCCTTCTAAGTTCAGCAAGGCCCTCAGCTCAGGCCCCCATTTCAGGTCGTATCTCATCTGTCTCCTTTCAAAATACAAGCTTAGTCTAGTTCTGATCCCATAAACATATGTAGAACCTGCTCCTTGATTGGCTCATATAGGTTGTTATCAAGCATTGAGCATATTGTGCTACCAAACCTCCAGCTCTTTTTATTTTCCTTTCTCCAGGTCCTTGGCCCAAAATTTCTTTAACTATCAACTTTAGTTTAATTTTCTTTTCCTTATAGTAATGCCTCCCCCCCCCCCCCCCCCCCCGATGAGATTCATCTTTTGGACTCCAAGACAGCCATTTACAAGAAGGATGCTGAGCCCATTTAGATTTCCCAACCAGGTCAAACTATATTTAAGTTTCTCAAACAGATATTCTGTCCTGTTAGATTTCATACACTCTGAGAGCCCAAAGCTTTCAGATTGTCACTTTGAGGGGCCAATCCACACAAAAAAACCACCATGGAACTGTATGAGCCATATTATAATTTCTGAGCAAGGAAGTTTTATTTGGAGCTCTTCAATTCCAAACCTGGATGATTAATTGTTTACACCATGAATGCTGGTGTATCTATTACATAAGCAAAACCCCAAAGTTAAAAGGGTCCTTTTTACCTTAGCCTTTCACCTTCTAACATGATTCAACCCATTTTTCACCGAAAGACTGTAGTTGGACAGGAGCAGGACCAAGGGGAATCCAGAGTATGAGAAAAGTACTGAAGGAGCAATAATTCTGGTAGGTGCAGTTGAAAGAATTTCCAGTTGACTTGATAATAAACACAGGTGACATGACAGAACTAGGCAAAAGGAAATAGGAATGGAAACGCAAGTTGGACTAGAAAATCCTGGTAACTTATGTTGGTCTAGAAAAAAACATGAGGGAAACTCAAGTCAGAAACAAAAGAGACAGCTAGGCAGGACAAGATGTGAATGTGTTTTTTTTATCTAGTTAAGATGGATAAATGGATAATAAGCAAAGCTGACAGAGTATGAACAGAAAAGAAAAATATGGAGGGAGTGGAAGACCACTAGGCCTGAAACTAAGTGTCAGCCTTAGAGACAATAAGAATTGCCCAAAAGGCTTCAAATTTTATTCTCTCTATTGACAATATTTCCATACTGATTCTTATACTTTAATTTGGTGATTAATACCTCTCTTAAACTTCTTGAACTGTGTAGTTCCACTTCATCAATTGATGACTGATGTCCTGTGAATATAGATGTTGGTTAATCTCTAAGTTGTGTTGATTAAATCCTCTAATTAGTAGTGAATCAAAATGAATAAATTCATTTTGAAACCACATCAATCCCATTTTTGTGACAGGCAAGGGAAAGGTATTGAAAAGAATTTTCATTGAGTATTCCAGCCTCAGTGAAAATTCTAAATCATCACTTCAACTCAGAACCAAGAACTTTAGGAACCAGTCCTTTCTCCCTCACCCAGGCTTGAATACAACTAAGGACCTCTTACTTCAGATATATCCTCCTCACTACACTGTGTCAGGTTATCCTAGAGTAAGTCTCCTTTTTACTGACTACTTTTAATTCTCCTTCTCATTGAAGTCATCCCTTGAGTGTTGGGTTATCACTCTGTTTCCACTGATGTACTTTCTTGAATCTCATCTCTTTTGATCATTGCTCTTTTGATTGCTTCTATCTCCAATACTTCTCCAAACCTTTCCTACTCTTGGTTTTGGTAGTTTTCATCCTGAAGAAACTACATAGGTTTCCCTTTAAATAGCCTAGACCTTTAGTCTAAAAAATTGAGGCTGGCTAGATTCCATCTAGACCAGTACCCTTCATCAGTTTCATTTGAGAAGGAGGTGTTGAGATTACTCCGCTTAAGCAGCTGCCTCAGAGGTAGTAAGACTGCCATTTAAACATTAACTTTAATCTTAATCATCATCTTCTTTTCTCTCTTTCTCTTTTCCTCTACTCTCTTTAGTTGTATCCCTCCCCTTTTCTGAGCAATACAGCCTTTGAGAGCATCACCCTTGTGTCCTGTGCGTCACGTAAGAGACCCAGGCTCACACTAAGACAGAATTTTCTCTTCATTAATTTGAGTGAATATTCATGGTAAATTTTCTTGGGTTATAACACCTGAAACATCACAAGCTTTAGGCCAAAAAGGTTCCCAAGCTACCATAAAGACTTTTCAAATATCCTCTTGAGCCTGATTTTAGGCCCTGTTTGTCAGCAAAATATCCGCGCGATATAATCAAAAATGTTGTGACATCTGATCAAGTTTTTGCAGACATGGTGAGATTTCACAAAGGATGTTACACAAAAAAACACATATATCGATGGCAAACGGGGCCTTAATCTTGTGTTATCAAGTCTCTTCAAAAGGTAAAACTCTCCTTCTCAAAAACCAAAACAATAAAAAAAACTTGTATCACTCATTTCCATACCATATTTGATACATTTTATTCTGTTAATGTATGTAAACTACCAATTAGTATTGTCAAAGCGAAGACTTTCTAAACAATTCATAATGTGGCACAAATCTGGAAAACCAATTGGTTGGCACGGTTCACATAGCAAAATTCGCACCTTTCCCGAGTTATAAATCAGCAAGAAATTTATGGGTTTCAAAGCTACATAAACTAAAAAATAACTTGAATTCATAACGACTTGAAATGCCATGTTTGGCAGGGACCTGTCATCATACATAAAACTCAATTTGACAGGTCCCTGCAAATCGTGCAACTTATGTTTTTATTCGACATTGGAGGGCTTCCCGTCGATCTCGAAAGCCTTCCAGAACCTAATCTGGAATTCCAAATTCCAGATGTCTAAAAATTTCTAGAATCCTTCTCCCGTCGCCCCCACTTTCTAAAGTACACGTCCTCTCCAACTCCCATCCATTCTACACACGACAACAGCATTCTTCTCAACATGAGCTCACTCCGTCTACAAAACTTCCTTCCTATGCCCTCCAGCTCTACCCAGCGCCGTCGGACAATCCGCATGGAATCAATCAACCAAGACTTTGATGAACTGGACGACCAAAAACAGCAGGATTACGAAGAAGCCGCTTTGATGGTAGTGGACCATTACGATACCTACAAACTTACCTCACCCGTGCGGATCTGCCTGGTGACCCTCTGGCGGACAGTGCTTTGGCCTACCTATGGATCAGCCGAAGTGACCGCGCCTTCATCACCACCATGGGTGTCGATGTCAAAACATTCGACATAATCCTAGAGCCCTTCTTCGAAAAATGGAACTCGGAAACAATTTGACGGAATGATGTCAATGTAAACGGCGAACCACAGCCTGCAAGGAGGTCATTGGATGCTGCAGGATGCCTCAGTCTAGTGTTACATTGGTTGAATTCAACAATGGCTGCACACTCCCTCCAGCAGTTATTTGCGATCACTCCGGCCGTGTGTTCACGATATCTTTCAGTAGGACTAGAGCATTTACTATCAGTGTTGAAATCGCTTAGGCAAGCTCGAATCGTGTGGCCTTCAAGTGAGCGGGCAATCCAACAATTCGGCTCAACAATTGAAAAGAAATTCCCCCTTCTTAAACGATGTTTTGGGTTCATCGATGGGTTGAACTTGCCTGTCTTGGTGTCTGACGACGACAAGTAAGTTCATCTTATCATGAAATACTAGTCTAAGCTCTTTGTGACTGACTTCTGCACTTTCTCATTCAAGTATCCAGAATGCTTACTACAATGGTTGGATGTGTGCCCATTATTGCAGCTGCATCCTGGCATTTGCGCCTGATGGCACAATCATGTATGCGATCCTCAATGCGCCAGGATCGTGGCACAATTCAGCAATTGCAGCCCCATTGTACGATCAACTGCTCAACAATACTCCTTTAGGCTACCGCATCCTCAGTGATACGGCCTTTCCACGCAAGTCTGCCAGACTCCAATCTTGGATTCTGGCTCCAGTCAAGCGCGGTGATCGGCTGCCAGAGTCCCCTTGCTCCTTCTCACGTCTCAAGGTACTCAACGACCAAGTCGTTTCAGCTCGACAGGCAGCCAAGTGGGGAATGCACTTCCTGCAAGGCTCCTTTTCACGACTTAAGTTACCGCTCCCAGCTAACAATCATCAATTTCGTTTTGATGTCTTACACACCATCTGCTGGTAACATCAATTGCGATGTCGACTCGTGGGAATTAATCAGACACGCTCTGTTTATCGTGCTGTTTGGGATGAGAGACAAATTTTATGTCGCGAATTCCACCGTATGCAGCTCAAAGATATTGAAAAATCTTGCCATATTTCCCGATATTACAATGGATGGCTTTAGTTTTTATTTATTATCAATGAAACATTTTTTTTTATTATCAATCAAACAATCAAACATTTTTCAGTCGCTTTGACTGTTTTCTTTTCTTTTGCTCAAAATGCTTGATGAGAACATAAATGAGTGAATAAAACATGCAACAGACGACTCATAAGGGGAAAAAACAGAGTCAGGGCCAGTTCATTGAGAGATCAAAAAAACAAGGGCCAATCATTGAGGGAAATGATTTGGGTCGATTGATTCTGATTGAAAACCAGAGAAGTCATGAGAAAGCTGGTTTGGCCTCAGGTGAGCAGGCACCCCGCCGAGCTCGTTAGACTGATTGAATCGGTCATTAGGTTGATTGAAACGGTCGTTTGGTTGATTGAATCCGCCACTGCCTCGGACTCCGCTTGAGCTACCTGTAGTGCCTCCCCAACCTGGGTGGAAACCAGTGCCACTGCGCTGTTGATTTTACATCATTGGGCCCGATTGCATCTCCAAGCGGAGTTGCATCAATTTGATCCTGTTCCGTAGGTTCGAGTTTTTGACTGTTTGCTGGGTAACCTCACGCTGAGCTAGGGAGAGATCTTTCTGTGCAGCTGACAGCTCGTTTTGTAAGCGAGTATTTTTATCCTGAAGTCGAACAACCTGAACGTTGATCCCATCGCGTAGTCGAGATATTTCCTCCTCAAGGCGATTAATAGTTGCATGTGCCTCTTGGAGCTGGATTGAATACAAGCAAGACATCCCCTGATCTTGCTCTCGCTTCTCACGATTCTCTGAATTGAAGAAGGAACAAATGGTATCTTGAAGAGGATTCGACCCGCGTGGGTGTTTGGTCCTGCGAGTGGCAGGGGAGGCATCACGAGGACGAGTTAGGGATAGGGATGGCGCAGAAGGAATTGGTGGGGGATTCGATGCTCACCGCCCTTCATCATTACGCTGGCTGGTCTGTTGAGTCGTGGGTACCGAGCCCGCACAGGTACCTGGAAGCGATTGAATTTGAGTGCTGAGTGGTTGGGTCTGTGGCAAGTTGGAGACCTCGTTGTCTTCAGATCCCCTCGCGTCATCATCATCGCTGCCTTGTGAACCCAAAACCGTTCCTGTCCATGGAGCTCATCTTCAGTTAGTACAATGAAAGCTTCCAACAATGGTGAAGTCAAACTAACCACTCATCATCACTCTCGAGTTCTCCAGCCTCCTCATCCATCACTGCATTGTAGGCTGCTCGTTCACGGATTGCGAATTCGATCACCTTTGCTTCACGGACCCATGGTGGGCAAACAGTCTCGCCAGTTGGCTTTCTTGAGTCGACTAAGTTTTTGAATTTGGTCTTCAATGGTTCGGCTTCGTGTGAGGCTCGATTATTGTTGACGGCATATCGGTTGTATAAGTCCTGGACTTTGGTCCACTCCTGACTTCCCAAAGGAAGTACCTCCTTGACTGACGCTACAAGTGCAATGCAGTAGTCTCCTGGACTGTATCCTTGAGATCCCGGCGCACGACCGCCTCCTCCTGGGCGGCAAGATTGGCCAGACTGGCCTCGTCCAGTTTGGGTCTGTGTTGAGTTAGTCCGACTCCGAGTGGCCGCCGTTTCTGCCTGACTGTTGGGTGGTTGGGGTGGTGATTCCAGCATTCTTGTGATGCTGAGAAGTTGTAGGTGAGCTACAATATGGGCTTTCCAGATATCAGCTTTTGAAACCCTCTCGTAAATTAGGAAGGCAGGTACCTCCGGGGACCCACCAACAATCTGGAAAATTTCTTACCAGATCTGGATCGGGGAGGGGTTTCCAGATTGACGGGAAGTCCTCCATTTAGTGTATGTAGCTTTGAAAACCACTATTGAACTGAATAAGCGTATGGGAGAGTGATATACTGTCAGCCTTCAAGGAAGTTCAAGTGGTTGAACTAGTGCTTGAGGTCTTCTAACAGGGAGGTTGATGATGTGAGAAATACAAGGCCTTTGTCCTGAGCAGTGATAAGTGATATACTGAGAACTGGCCACCTTAAAGTAGTGATATGATGATGTGCTTTTAAGGCGAGGAGGGATTATTAAGATAAAATGTCGTCTCTTGGATTTCTGAGGAACATAGAAAATACAAGTAGAGTGGCTTATAACTAGAGGATAATGACTAACTCTACTATAAGCATAAAAATATGATAATACTGAGAAAGAATAAATAAAAAGAGTTAAACAAGAGATAAGTGATGCAGTCTGATGCAGTCTGTGTGGTAAATGAAATGTAAGCTTAATCAAGGTACATTGAGTTTACTTGCTGGCTGACTGTGACAGATACACCTTATTCCAACCTTGCTGATTTATACCTTACGTGAATCGTGCTATTAATGAGGAATAGAATATAAAATCATGAATTAGAATCTGTCACCAACCAAAAAGCAGGATATAGTAGCTGAAATAGATACTGGCCCAATAGCAAGGGGCTTGTGGTAAAACGCTAGCTTTCGTGTCAGCACGTCATAGAGGTTTTTCCCAACCCTGAAAGAAATAGTCCAGATCATTTGACCTCGGTGGGGGTCGAACCCACGGCATACTGCGATTTCTGTGATCTTGTGATATCGGATTGTAAAGCAGGCATTCTACCACTGAATTACGAAGCCTCATGTGGTGGTGATGACGACGCCACGTCGTCCGCGGTATACATAGCCATCGGTAGTCCACATCGACACACGACCGGCTGTCTCCAAAGATCTCCGTCTGTCTCATCCATCCTTTCCCAACACCAGAACCACATATTCACACACAACACAGCCATGCCATCCGGCCGTCCCTCCCTCGCCCATCACCCCCGTCTGCTGGCCGTGTCGACGATCCTGTTCCTGGTCTTCAGTACCCACCTCGTATTCGGCCAATTCGGGAACATGTTCGAAGTCTGTCTCCTCCTCCCTTGTTCTTCGATGTGAATCTGAAATGACGTTTTGACTCGGGGTCTCGATTTTTTCTTTTCTGCATTTTTTGGGGGTTGTTGGGATTCATTTCAGTAGCAATTCTTTCATCAAGAAGATGACTCTGATCACCATCATCACCATCAACAAGCAAATACGCAAGGACCAGCAGATAAATATAAGCTGATACGAGACCAGAGCCAATGTCCCCAATACCTATGTCCCTCGTTCGTCATCGTCGTCCTTTTTTCATCATGATCTGTTCATAAACTAATTTGGGAGTTTTTGTGTTGATGATGGATTATCTGTAGTACTTTGGATTGCGTGTCTAGTCCAAGTGAATGTCCTTGTCCATTCATCGAAGACATCAAATGTCCTATCTCTTCTTCCTCTTCTTCTAAAAAATTTTCAGATTCTTTTGTTTGTACTAGATCTCCTGGTTGTTTGAGTGTTCAAAATGCTCTCATGATTGGCTCTTAAAATTCACTATGTACATGCAACATTTTGAACACAATTTTTGAGAAATTTTATTCATTTTTTTTATAAATAAATTGGGATTCGCCTGGCTAAATATCAAGTAATCAGGCTTTTCCTTCATTTCATCAAGTTTCTCTATGTTCTTGTGTATGTATTTATTTAGCCCGCTTAAGTTCTTTTAAGAAGAGTACAACATGACCTCGGAGTGTTGAGAGGCAGACGGAAAGCTCAACCAAGTTGATACAACTGCTGAGAAGGGGTGTTCTGATCGGTGGTCAATCAGACCCGCATGCTACCGATAGCCTTGGTGATTCCGTCAGCGCTGCCACCGTTCAAGTCCCAGATGACGAGTTTGCCATCGACGCCAGAGGTACTGAGATGAGTGACGGCGCCAGGTTGGCCAGCAAAGTTACGAATGCTGGTGATAGTGTTAGAATGGACCGTGTCCACCCCGGCCCGGTTGCCCGAGGTAGCGGCGCCCTCGGCGGGAGACATGACCCCACGAGAGTCGGCGGAACGGAAGAGGTTGAAGGCCTCGTTGTTGAGTCGGCCTATCCCGCCGACCGCCTGGCGTGAGGACTGGGCCGAACTGGACGCTTTGCCTTCGTCGAGCGTCTTGACGAGTTGCCAGCCAGCCTGAGCAGAGCCCTGGAAGACCATCGGCTGACAGTCGTGTCCGGCGGCTACAAAGCACTCCTCGGTGCAGAAGCTGAGCGAGTTGAATGGTAAGCTGGGCAGCTTGATCACATGGATCGCATGGGGCACTGAGTCGGGCCCGCTAGGATAGACAACGGTGACGGCCGAGTCGTGGGAGACGAAGGCCAGGGCATCGCCACTCGGGGAGAAGCAGACGTCGTGAACCCAGCCCCCAGAAGGTGCAGAAAAGTCTCCGCAGATCGTATTGAATGGAATCCGTTCGCCCCAGACCGTCGGTGCCGGCTTGGAGTCGACGCCCTTGATGTACGCGCTAAGGACTCGACAGGTTGCGTCGGCTGATCCGGCAGCAAGCAGGACCGAGTTGGGATGCCAGGCGATACTGAGTACGGTCGATCTGAGCGGTTTCTTGAGGTGTTTGGCCACCCACCAGTTTGACTCGTCGTCGTATTGGCACACCGCGATCGCTCGGGCTCCCGAACCGACGGCAAACTTGGCCTCGTCCGGCGACCATCGTACAAAGGTGGCAGATCGGTTCAGTCGGAGTAGTACGAGCGTTGGTTGCCAGGTGGCTGGCTTTGTGGGATCGGCAGGGTCGGGGCCATATTGCCACACATACGCATTTCTATCCTGGGAGGCGGTGACGATCTGATTTCGTCGAGGAGCCCAATCGATCGATGTGACCACTTTATCGTGCTGTGTACTTGTCACACACAATTCAGTCTCATATATTGAAACGACTGTAGAAAGATAAAAGATAAACGTACGTCTGGGAGAGTATGAATGAGATTCCAGGATGAGGAAGCGGTAGGAGTAGTTGTACTGGCTTTCTGGTAGATCTTGACTTGGGTTGAGTTTTCGGATGCGGCTAGTTCTGAATGGAGGATGTGTCAGTAACTCGAAGCAGGAAGAGTAGGATAGAGAGCTGACGAGTGCGGTCGATGTTGAATGCGTGTGCGGTTATTGGCTCAGTGCTGAGTTGGTTGATCTCGAGGGCCATGTCGATGAGAGGACTCTAACAGTCGACAACCCAGTTGACTGGAGTATCCTCGATTGGTGCGGATGGTCAAGAGGGAGGGAAGGGCTGCTCGATCTGGGGTATCCACACTGGAACACTCCATCTCAGACCATCTTGAATCCCGATCGAGGACAACTATTTATTTATTTATTTGGACAACAACCTCACCAAGAACACCAAGAAAATAGAATGACCAGAAAGAAAACACCCTCAACTACAACCACCCTCACCGACCAGGACCAAGATGAATCTCTCGACGACCTCACTGTCTCTCACGACCCAGCACTCACACACACCCACAAAAACTCAAATATCAATAACCCATTCTTCTTCGGCCAGCCCGACGACAAACTGGAACCATACCAAATGAAGTCAATCCCAACTACTACCACTACTACTACTACCCACTACAAAACTCATCCCCCTTCTTTTTTACAAGGCTGATCGGACTGCTTCATCAGACATGACGACTCGGTCAAATGGGTCTACCGACCTTCAACCTTAACCGCCGCTGCCATCGGCACATCTGTACTCGCCAGTCTCGCCTACAACAGTCACATCTTTCCTCGATCTTTCCACTCGCATCTGTACATATCTCTATCTTCTTCTTATTTTGTCCCTTTCCTTTGTTGACCAAAAAACTCTTTCTTTTCTCTCTTTCTCGTCATAGCGGTCTCATCTCTGGCGTAACCGTCTTTTTGGTCTTTTGTATGCTCAACTTTCGTGACGGTCCTTTCCGGAGACCTCATCCTGCATTCTGGTAAGTCCAACAAATAACTAAAAGAAGACAAAAAACGCGAAAACATGGAAAAAACACAGACATAAGTTACAGGACAAAGAATAAACCCTGAAAAAATTCGTAAAAAAATTACAAAGAATTGCAGCAATAAAATAAACTAATCCAATTTCTTTTCACAGGCGCATCGTCTTGGGCCTCAACTTGCTATATTTCATGCTCCTCTCGTTCCTCTACTGGACCGACAAATCTGCTGCCCGAGAACTGATCCGATACTTTGATCCATCACTTGGGGTGCCCCTACCGGAGAAGAGCTATGCCGAACACTGCGAGTTTACGCCACGGAACGTCTGGCAGGGTATCGATATCTTTTGTCTTGCGCACAGTCTTGGATGGTTTGCCAAGGCCGTTGTCCTCAGAGACCATTGGTAGCTCATCCCCCCCAAACCTCCTCATTCTCCTCCCCTTTTTTAATCTCATCAAGCTGTTTGCTCGTTTTAGGTTTTGTTGGATTTTGAGCGTGGGATTCGAGGTGATGGAATACTCCCTCCAGCATCATCTACCTAACTTTGCCGAATGTTGGTGGGATCATTGGATCCTGGATGTATGTAAGTGTATTTAATATATATAAAAAAAATCCGATCTTCTCTCTGAAATAACTGGTCGTAAGCTCAAGATTCATTGTTTTTTTGTCCAAAACAAAAGTGATTTGCAATTGGGGTGGATTGTGGCTGGGAATGAAGACGTGTGAATGGCTGCGAGTTTCCCCTTTCTCTTGGCGAGGATTGGGACCGGTCGTGAGCGACAAACCTTCGACCTCCCGACGGAGGGCCGCCAAATATGCTGCCCAACAATTCACACCTCATGATTGGACCGAGTTTCGGTGGGAAGGCACAAAGAGGTTCCGAAAGTTTGTCTCTTCCTCTTATTCTATCACGTGTTTTTTTTTCCCGTAATTAGATATATCCTGGTATTGATCGCAGAGCACTTGTCTGGTTATTGTATGTAGTTACATCTCAACCGTCGCCCTTCTGACGGTGTTTCTACTCTCCGAACTCAACGTGTTTTATGTACGTTGAATTTTGTATCTGATAGTGTCGATTCTCAAGAAGAAAAAAATGAATAATAACCGATGAGGTGGGATTGATTAAAACAGTTAAAATCGTTGCTATGGTTGGCTCCCGAACATCCGATCGTCATCATACGTTTGGCGGCTATGTTCTTGTGGGCCCTACCGGCCGTTCGAGAATATTATGACGTTGAGTTTGACTTTTTCTTTTCTTTTTTATGAAGATTTGTCCATCTTATAAACACTGTTTTTTTAACACAGGATAATAATTGATCACTTTTTTTGTTTGTTGTGTTTGTAGTATGCTACTTACACTAAACGTGTCAAACGTATGGGATCACATGCTTGGCTTTCGATGGCTACAGTAATTGTAAGATTATTACAATAATTCTTTTTTTGCAACTTTCGACCGACGACAAAAAAGAAAAGAAGAACTGATTTTAAGATCCAGTTAGAATTACTAATAGTGATCAAATGGTCTAAAGGAGAATTCGAAAGCTCATTCATGCCAACTAAAGTGAAGATTTTTTGGAGCTTGATCATGGTACTCTTGGTTCTTTATCCGAGCCTTAAATTCGGGTTACCGGCTCTCAATCGCTTGGATTCTCATCAAACTTCTTCTTCTTTTAAACATATCCTTTCTTCTTCTTCTAAAAAACTTGTCGGATCGGATTGATCTCTTTTTTTCTTTTCTCTCTCACCCACCCTTACCCTTCTTTGGTTTCTTGCATTTGTTGAAAAGAATTTGTTTATATACATACAATATATATATATACATACAATACAATACATAAATACATACATTACAATGCATACAATACTTAAATATGAACCCTTGCTTTTTAAGAACTCTCTGTCAAGTTACACATCTCATAAACAGACACAATAAATTCACTAATATATTTGTGTATTTTATGTATGTACACCAAAAAATGTTGATACTGCAAACTGAAGAATCAAAAATAAAAAGGCTAAAGAATCAAAGAACCAAAATACCAAAAAAAATATCCAAAAAAAAAGGAAACTCAAAAAAAACTGAAAAAAAACCTGAAAGCATGATGAAACTGAAATCAGAAAACGAAACACCAAAACTTAAACCACAAGACCAAAGTCCGACAACCAAGACACCATAAAAAACAAAGGCCCAAAAACAAAACAAAACAAAATTTTACCAGCCAGACAAGGAGAAATCTCACTCCTTGGCAGAGGGTACATGCGTACAGTGCCTACCTGCCAAGAAGGGTTCCTCTTTTCCAGGTGGGGACAATCTATAACTCTCACCAAGGAGAAGGAACCAGGTTTTTCTGGGAATGTCAAACTGCAACTCATAATGTCAATTGGGGTTTTTTGGTGTACCCCTACCACGCTATGGACCCTTCTCAACCATAAGCTTTCAAGTGCAGGCTTTCTCTAACTTAACAAAGTCCCTCCCACTGCGGTCTGAGTGGCGCTGTGACAGATTTGGCGCCGACCGCAGGGAGGGACTTACACCCTAAGTCCCCCTGCTCGCGTGAGACAATCTGAGGAAAAAGAGAGAACTTTTCGGTAGTCTGTAGCTCTGTCGGATTAACAGCTACACACAAATTTCCGCGGATGAAAAGATGCACTTGCATCCTGTCTTCCTTTCTCTTGACTTCTTTTTGGTTTTTTATCTGTTGTTTTCGCTTAAGATGAAGAAATGTCATTTGGACATTATTTGGAGTTTCCCTGTAAAAAAAAAGGCCTGAGAGTGATGAAGCAGTTGAATCAAATGAACACATAGCTCAACCGCTTCTTACTAGCCACGGTCGCGCTTGTAATATGGTGTACATCTTGATTGCAAAGCAATCGGTTTAAGAAGGTGTTTGAAGCATCCATCGGTCAAGACGACCGACTTGCTAGAAAAATAAGATCTCTTTTTTAAGGATGGAAAGAGCAACGTGGCACTATCAGGTGGGGTTCCTTCTGAGGCACATGTGAAAACAACTACATTACTGAAGGATCGAAGCGAAAAAAAATGACATTGAATAAAGAGTTCCTGAAGCTCGACGACGAACAACTCAAAAACGACATGAAAATGTTATGAATAATTTAAACAAATACTACATATGATGAGGAAAATAAAGTATTACGAGTGATCGAGAGTCACAGAGAGAGAGGAAAAAATGAATGTTGAAAAAGAAAGTGGAAAAGGGAAACGGCTGATTTGAAAAAAAGAGGATATGGCTTTGGCACCAGAGCCTTGAAAATCTTAGAAAATAAACAAAAAAAGACAGGGGAGTCAAGGTTGGGTGAGTGTAAGTTCAAAAAATCGACAAGATCTTATAGAATCTTGTTTTCTTTACCTTGGGAGCCAGCATTAGAGCTGTGATTGTGAAAATTGAAAAACAAAATTCTCCATTTTTTGGGTGCATGGTCTCACGTGACCGATTGGACTTTAGCTGTAAGTCCCTCCCTGCGGTCGGCGGGGGCACAAAGCTCAGCCACTCCTCCCAGCTACCGACTGCACAGGGTGGAATTATTGAAGTTAGAGGCTTTCTCACCTTCTAACTATAGTATCTGGGGGAGAAGGGTGGTACATGGGTGATGGCTTTCTCTCTCCTATCCCTCCCCCCCCCTGATTATATGTATGCACATGATATGAGAAATGATACAAAGTAAAGATTTGTTGGATGGTAGATCATGTTATAATCATAATGAAGATGTCTTTGAGAATAGAATGATCAGAGAAAATTGTGTGTATATAAAGGCAGAGATAGGCAATCTGATAACAACATCTTCGTGACAAACAGCTGCCCATAATCACACCAGCAATATCAGCCAATGAGAGTGCTTAGTTCTTGTCAGGATTTCAGAATGTCTGCTCCCAGTCTCCTCACATTCTCTCTTCAGATCCTTCTCCTCGACTCTCACCTTCTCCTTCCTGCCCTTCCATCTGCCCCCGTCTAGTCCACTTGTCTTGTCAAATGTCTGGTCATCCAGTCCTATCATGTCACCCTGTCCTGTCCAAGTCCTGTCTAGTCTTGTCCATGTCATTGTCCCTGTGACCTATTGGTCCTGTCACAGTTGCTCCTCCTATATATGTTGCTTCCCTATCAAGTAATAAACCTCATTGAGTCTGAGCACGAACCACATTGACAACAACTCAAGACCCCCTTCACACTAAGCTCCTCGGTCAAATCCCATCCCTCTGCCTGAAAACGTGACAGTTCTGTCCTTAATTTGGTGGAGTGTTGAGTGAATCAATGTTCACATAAACAAGCAGATTTCTGTTGAGAGATGACTCAAACAATCTTGGACTCATTTCTGTTTATATGTATAGTGATCACTTGTTAGTTACAACTCATCCACATCTCTGGCTGTTTTGTTCTGGTACACGCCTCACGAGCTGATGTGTGATAGTTTTATAAGTGTTGGTGGTGGTGTTGAGGAGTTGATGATGATGATCAAGGGTTCCTTTTGTTACTAACCTAGCGGAGATTGTTGTGTGGTTGGTTACAAACAATACAGATGCTTGATCATCCCAAAGTGACCACCAGATTCTTTCATTTCTTAACTGATACATACATACATATGTTCCATGAATACCATGTGGACTTCCAGGTTCTTTAAGAAAAGAAAAAAATTCATCTTATTATTGGATGACTTTCCACCCCTCTCCTCCTTATATATACAGAACTAGAGTTTATTTAGGGTCAAGCTAAATGCACTCTAATGATTCCCTATGTGCACTCCATTTTGGAGTGGGCAAGTGTTCACTCCAATTTTTTTGGAGTGGACAAGTGTTCACTCCAAAAAAATTAGAGTGAACACTTGTCCACTCCAAAGTTCCACATATGCTTGGAGTACACAGACTGTGCACTCCAATTTCTTGGAGTGCAAATCCTGTGGACACCAATTTCTTGGAGTGCAAATCCTGTGGACACCAATTTCTTGGAGTGCAAATCCTGTGCACACCAATTTCAAAATAATTTTTCAATTTGTTGCAGTGTACATTTTGTGAACTCCAATGACTTTGGAGTGCACACCCAAAAAATGGAGTGACTAGGTGGGCACTCCAATACCTCAATACTTTTGGAGTGAAGGGAGTGCGCACCCTGAAATCCACTGCAAGTTACACCCAAAAAACGCCAGGAAATCCCAACACCCCCTCAGAAAGCTCACATTCTAACTCAATCACCTCATACCCCACACTTTTTATGATCAGATAGAGATAGAAATACACATAACAACATGTCTTCAGCTCCCCCACCACCACCACCACCAACAGACAATATTGTAGTATCCCTTCAGTCCTGGGCTCAACCTCGGAGTACAAAAAGGAAAAAATTGGAGTGCATTCAGTTTTTTTTGGGAGTATTTGGAGTGCACACTTTGTGCACTCCAATATATTTTTTCCCTCTGGTGTGCACATCTTATGTACTCCAAAAATGGCCAATTTTTGGAGTGGGCAGGTGTCCACTCCAAAAAGTTGGAGTGCATGTAGTAAAACTTTGGAGTGCATTTAGCCTGACCCTTTATTTACAGGCACCAATTTTTTTTGATATGTGAAATTAAGTGCTACAGGCCCTGCAGATGGAGAAAGGAAGTCCTCCACTTTTATGATCATCACTCGGGGATTTCCCCTCGCCAAAATCTATGTAGAATACAAAATTTTTAGATTCCAAACTTTATAATTTGGTGGCAAAGACTTCCAGATTGAGTTTTCACCACCACATACATAAGATTTGGAATATTATCTGGGATTTCAGTTTCCAAATCAGCAAAGGGAAGTCCTCCACTTAAACAACTCAAGACAAAAAAAATATACCATAGATGTGTGCTGTTGAGTAATTTCCTGCAAGTTTGTGTGTGTGTGTTTTTCAAGTTAATCTAAATAAAACTCAGTAAAAAAAATATGTTTGAAACCAAAAGAAAACTTGATCTAATATTATTATTGAATATTATTATTATTATATATTTTTCTCCCCCCTTTTTCATTTTTTTTCTTTCTTTTCCATGAATCTATACTCCACAAACCATTTGAAACAACAACAACGAAAAAAAAAAAAAAAACACAACAAAAGAAAAAAAAGGTAGTGAGAGTGAGAGAGAGAGAGAGAGAACAAAGAAAAACACAGAGAGAGAGTTAAGATCTAAAGAGTTAGGTGAGGAGATGATGGATAATCAATGAAAATGACGACGGAAGAGGAGGAGAAAGTCGAAAGAAAAAAGGGAAGAGGAAACAGGAAATATAGAAGTAAGATGTGTATCTCTGTGACAAGGAAGAAAGAAAGAAATCGGCCCGAAGATGATCAGAGAGGATTAAGAAGGTTTTGAGACAGGTGGATTGGAAGAGAGAGAATGAGAACGAAGGATGCGTTTGAACCGGGCGCATTCGTCCGAGACTTCTTTGGCCAGCTGCAAGCCCTCGGATGATTTCCTCTCTTCGTCTTCTAAATGCGCTTTCATCACACTCAGTTCACTCGTATACTTCGCTATAAATCCTTCCTTCGAACTTTGTAGGGTCGTCAGATCTGCTTCGATGCGTGATAGTGCACCCGACCTCGAGGCATGTAATTTGGCCACTATTTTTTTTTTAAAAAAAAAAACGACGGTCGGGTTGGTGCTAAACAACTTGTATTTGGAACAGTGAATAAGAAACTGACGAGTGTTGTATTTCAAGCGACTGTCCTCCATCTCTTTCCGATGTTTTTCCTCTAGTCGACTGATGCCTTGTTTCAGTATACTCACATCTCTCTTCCATCCGTCGGAGAGACTCTTGACGCCGCTTCTGACAGCCTCATATTGGGTCTCTGCGCGATCTCTCCTGCGGACGGAGTCCTTGACGATCTCGTCTGTCTCCTTTGAGATCTTTTTGAAGTTCACGTCCAGTTCTTTTTTGTCCTGTTTGAGTGTGCTCAGTTCTGCCTCGGAGCGTTTGAGGCGGTCCATCAGCTCGCTGACCGTGCGCTCCTTCCGACTCAACATCTTGCTCAGCCCCTCGTTCTCCAGTCGCAGTCGAGACATCGACTCTTTTAGGTCCTCAGTCTGTCGGTTGAGGCTTTCGACCGCCCGTTGGCTCAGCCGGAGTTGTGACTTGGATTGGTCGAGCGCCGTACGGGCATACAAGAGATCTGATTGCAGAGTGGTGATCACCTTTCCGGTGTTTCCTCCGTTGGCGGAGCGGTCTCCACCAGCCTGTTGATGGATCATCGCCCCGCGATCTCTTCCTCCTCCTGAGCTGAAGAACGGATTGGCGCGTGGTTGTCGAGAGACAGACAGTTGACTGCCAGAAGGTTCGCAGCTTTGTCTTCCGTTTCGATCTTCTGTTATGGGTGGTGATCCAGAAGCACCCGATGAATATCTGCTAGCTATTATGTTATTCAAGTTAGCTACTACACGTGAGAAAAAAAAGTGAGATTTGTTTGGGAAGGAACTGACTTGTTCTGAATGGTTCTTCGGTTGGTTCTTCCTCTTCAGCAATGTCGGATTGACTTGATTGATGATCGGATATAATAGAGTCACCGGCTAGAACTCGACCAAGGGCTACTGCGCTGATAGGAATCCTACTAAGACCGCGTGGGGATTGGGTAGGGGAGTGAGATTTGTGACGAAGGGAGTTGGATAAGTTTGGAGTGGGAGAGTGAGAGGTATTGGGAGGACCGTTGAAAGGGAGCCATACGCCGGCAGGGTCTTTGCTGCTGTAGCCCGAGTGGGTGTTGGGGTGGTTGTTCATGCTGTTGTTTGATGCTGAGGGGGGATGTGATTGAGGGGAGGATGGGATGCCTGGACCGGAGATGAAGCGGATGCTAAGACCATCAGTTGGTTCGCTTGTTGGGCTGCTGGAGCTCTTTCGAGATGAGCGAGCCCTTGAGATGATGTTCTTGAAAGATGATTTGGGCGAGGGGATGTCTTGAGGCTGGCGGGTAGGAGAAGAGTTGGTTGAGGTGTTGCTGTGTTTCTGTGGAGGTAGTTGATGGTGTTGCTGGTTGAGCATGCTGTTTACATGCGAGTGTGTTGGTGCTGAGGTAGTTGAGTGGGTTGAGTGGGTTGGTGTTGGTGGAGGGTGTGGTCGTCGGTGTCTGAGCCAAGGGGTGTTGGTTGCGCGTGACCGAGTAGGACCAAAGGGCTCAGCCTCGATGACGACATCCGTAATATTTTCAAGCTGAGTTTCAGCACATACGCAGCTCAAACCCAAAGACAAATCAGCAAAACCATCCTCAAGAAATACGAAACCTGCAAAAGTGGCTGATTTTTCAATCAGCCGCCTTAGAGAAGTCGCCTAAGACCGCCTGCCAAGCCTTCCTGAATGGCCTTTCTATTAATCCAAAACACTCTCGCCTCCCAGCAATTGCAATCTCAACAACACGAAATATTCAATCAGCAGTCTGCGACACGATTGCAGTTATTGCCAACGACGAAAACATACAAGAAAAAGAAAGACCGGTCCATGGGGGCTCAAGGCCTGGACGACGCTGCAATTTACCTCGAGATTTGGAAGCCGGCTATCAACAACTTTACCGCGATTACCTTGCTCTTGAACCTGTATACACCGAGTATCTTTTCCGACGCCGATTTCGAATGCGCCGAGTCCTATTTTTGAAAATAGTCAACCAAGTCACGGACCACAACAGATACTTTGTGCAGAAGAAAGACGCGCTCGGGCGTCCAGGCTTATATCCAGTTCAAAAGATAACCTCAGCACTCCGAATGCTAGCCCATGGAGGTGCAGCAGACTTGAACGATGAATACATTCGAATTACTGAAAGTACATCGTTGGAAACTCTGGATGAATTTTGTACATCAATAATTCAACTGTATGAAAGCACGTATCTCCGACATCCAACGAATGAAGATATCAACCGATTATGTGCGATCAATTCCAAAAGAGGATTCCCTGGCATGTTGGGCTCCCTCGATTGCAAGTTCTTTAGGTTCCAACAATCGTCCTGGAGGCTGTCGCATCACACGATTTATGGATATGGCATTCCTTTTTTGGGCTTCCCGGATCACATGACGATATCAATGTATTGGGTTACTTTCTGGCAGACGGAATTCACCCCGATTGGAGCACTCTTGTTAAAACAATTTCTGAACCACAGGGACTAGATAAGAAGGTGCGGCTTCACTTAATATTGGTTTGAATTACTTTGTTTGACCGCTCTGTTTCTTTGTTTTAATCAGTTTTTTGCTAAGATGCAGGAGGCCTGCCGAAAAGACGTTGAAAGGGCCTTTGAAGTACTTCAAGCTCGGGTTTCAATTGTATCACAACCCGTAAGAGGGTGGTCGCATGCAAAACTCCAGAAGATCATGACCACATGTGCCATACTTCCCAACATGATTATCGATGACGAAGCCGATATCTTTGAAGGCCACAATGTTGTTGTTCAACCTTCTCCAGCCCGTTCCGCTGATCTCTCTGGATTCATAGCAAATGCAACCGCTTTGCGAGACCTGGCTGATCACTACAAACTACGCGACGACCTTGTCAAGCACCTGTGGGCCCTGAAAGGCAAATCTAAATCTGCACAATCGGGCCTCATCGATTAGATTTTTCTTCTCTTTCATATGGTTCTCATGTCTCAAATGTCTTTTCTGTTCCTGATTTTGTTGTCAATACATATTCATTGTTAAGATTTTTTTAAATTTTATTCTCAATTTTTCAATCATTCATTTGCGCAAAAAGATAAAATAGAGCAGAATAGACAAAGCAAGCAAAAAGAGAAACATTGAAGAACGAGAGAGAGAGAGTCAAAAATGATGATCTGATGATAGCAGGAATTGATCCACAACGATTAAATCTAGTTCTCTTTTTCTTTGATGACCTGTTTTTCATTGTCGTTCGCTTTTGCTTTCCCTTTTTTGTTTTCTTTTTCTTTTTCTTCTAATTTTTGTTTTCTTCTTCTAGTTTTTGTTCTCGCATTATTTTATCTAAGATTTTTTTTGTTTCCATTCATAGAAAGGCCGGTTAACCGAAGTGACCATTGAAACATCTACCTTCATGATAGTCTCATCGGCAAGTGTAGGCATCGCTTCTTGCTGGTTGCTGAGGATATCATTTTGGACGACCGATTGTTTGACAAGGTTGCGCTGAACTTCAAGGATATCTGATTTCCATTTTTTTTCTTGGGCTTCGCGTTGAGCGATCTTGTTGCCCATTGGCCTGTTGGTTCGGCTGGATTGGATAGTTGACGCATCACTAGTACTCCCATCCAGCAAGTCCGACGGAGGGCCGATATCGGAGGATGGTACGGATGACAGTGTTTCACTAGGAGGCGCAGATGAATCGATGTCAATTATGGTTGATTTCTTCTTGGGAACATCCCTTCTCTTCTTTTTAAGATCGGCTCGGTGCTCCATCCACTTTGGGGCTTGAAAAATAATGTTGTAACATCGGAGATGGGGAAAAGGTTTGGATTTCGTCGATAAAGCCACGTAGAGTTTCAAAGCGGCACTGAGTCGATCTTCGGCAGTGGTTCCGCTTTGATTGGAGCATTCAACTTGTTAGATGCAGCCAGCTTTGTTGATCGCATGCTGGAGGGTCTGCCATCGACTCTTGATGCTGACAGCGTTTCGGGTTTTATCGTTTATTGCCTTAGTGAAATGCTCCGTGATGCGGTTCCAAAAGGTCTCGGCAGCTTGGTTTGTCGAGTTTAGTGGGTCTTGAGTTATGTGGAGCCAAGATCTACATAATTGAACGTCTTCATCTTCAGTGTAGTTTCGAGAACGTCATGGCTTGGTTTCATCTTTGATGTCTTCCTCGTCTTCTTTGACAATCGTGTCACTTTCAGTCTTTGGTGCCGGTCCTTTCTTTTTCTTGGCTGCAGGCTTCTTTACACTAATATTTTCATCGGAATCGGGGTCAACTCCGAGAAAACGGCTTGCTTTCTTGACAGGTTTGATGGGTACGGAGTTGTTTTTTTGTCGTTTTCATCTGTGAGGGCTAGTTATAAAAATAAAAAATGTAAGAGGAGTGGGGTGGGGCATACCTTATTTAGGAATCTGTTCCCTCTCGTGAACAATGGACTTGGGAGAAATGGCTGCGGTTTATTGTGAGTGCTGATGGAATTTGTTCGTGGCTGCTGTGTTTGGTGGGCTGAATTTGGTCCGTGGTTGTGCGTTGTTAATTTCAGATTTGTGGTGGGTGGATCATCTTGAATTTTCATTTTTTTATCTCTTTGTTTTTTTTTTGGTAACCTAGAAAGTGTTTAGCTAGGTCTAGCTCTAACTCATCCAAGTCCCCCAGGCCCCAGATGGTCTTGCCAGGGGGACTTGCACCTTAACAAGGATTCTGGCCTGAGACTTTTGAAAAGTCTTGGTGGCAGGAACATAAATTTACACTACCTCACAGACTCATCAGCCAAATGGTCATCATCTGCATCTTGTCGACATTCCCTGCAAAATTTGGCCCTCCAAACTCCCTTCTTCCTCCAGTTGTTGATTTTCAAAAACATCCATTTTTCTGAAACCACCCTCAGACCACCACTCCTCAAAGCCCGTGTATGGCCAATTTTCATCTTGCTGAAAAAAAGAACGATTTTTACAAATTTTGTTTTTATTTATTTATGTTTCAAAAATACCTCCGGAGGGTAGAAGAAAATTGGACCACACAGGCTGAAAGCTGATTACCACACCTTTCTTGCCATGTGGTTCATTGTTTGAGGGGGTGTGTGGTGAGAACAGGAAATAAATAAATGTCGAAAAGTGGCAAAAAATGCGTTACTCTCAGCTAAGAAAGTAGTGTTAAGGACTAAGTCCCTCAGGACTTGAAAGCCCCTGGGCAAAGTCCTCGCGGGACTTTGATAAGTTAGGGTCTAGCTACGAATTCAAGCGCCCCGTTTCATCCTTCGCCGTGAAGGTTTTCCTCAGGTCACGGGTGGTTGTTTCAGCCATGCGGGGTGGGGCTGTGTGTTAATGTTAGCCTGTAATCTGACTGCCTATGTAATCTTCTAGTGAAACCTTTGGAAGAGGTCTCACAAGATGTTTCATCTCCATACTCCCTGGGTTCATCCGTCCGGCTCACTCGGTTCTTCTTGAAACACAAAGCATGTAGCATGTATTCTTCCACGAAAAACTCGGCCTTTCCACTGGGAACTCCTTGCCGGGATAAGCTGTGTATCCACAGAGCTTGGTTTTCTGGGGTTTCACCTGACCCAGTCAATCTTCACTTCTTGCTCCTAACCCAACCTCTGCCAGAACAGCGACTGCCAAAATAGCCACAAAATGTTTCTTTCTCTCGGTATCAAAGTCCTCTATGGCGTACTGCTAGCATTGACGACAGAAATACCTACTGGCTGTTCCGGAGCCCTCATGGAGGCCACCGCTGCAGACAGAGCTAGGTGAGTGTCCAATCAAACCTTTTAAACCGCATCTTGAGATCTTGTTAATTTAAATCATGGTTCCAGATCATCCGTGTCCTATTCAAGTTCAAAGGCCAAACCAGTAAAATATGCGTGAGTGGGATTCTATCTAATAAAAAGTATCACTTGACCGACTCTTACGCAACGGGCCTCAACTCTTCGTGCAACTCTCATCGGACTTACAGTTATCCCTCAGTGTTAACATCACGAGTGTCAGGCATAGTCGATGAACGTAAGAGATTGCTTCAAGGCTTCCAAAACGTCTGAATGTGAACTGATCCTGAGTGCGAACACTCTTTGATGTACCACTCGATCCTCTTCTTCACAAAACCCCGTTGAAATTTAGATGCACCTCACCTGGGAACCCTATATCCCAGTCTTCAAACACACACGCGCGCTAATGATCCCGCGATTACTTCGAACGAAGGTTCTGTTACCTGTAAGGAATTATTATTGAAACCCACCAAACCATGTAATCTGGTGATGCTGAACATATGTCATGTCTCCTTCGTCATTTCACTTGTTCCCCAAAAAAACAACGGGAAGACCCCAACCGAGTCAGAAATCAATATTTCGAACACTTCGTCAGACTCCAATATGCGAAAGTACACGAAGATCCCCTTGACATCCCTTGGACTAGTCTAGACATTAATCTACTCACTCAACATTATGAGAGGTATGAAGCAACACTACATTTGTATGTATCATCGTTTATGCAAAGACCGGCAGCATGTTTTTTTTTTCTCATTCTGAACTGATAACATTCCAATTGACCTTTAACACGCAATTCAGGACCTTAAATGAATTCTTGGCTTACAATCGCATAAGACTTGACTTCCCACAATGGAAATCTTTCCGCGACTTCGTCCACGAGTCATATGAGAGGGAATTTGGAGCCCAACCTGTGGGAAAGAGTCAATACTCTATTCAAATTTTGGAGACCCTTTTCAAGCGTTGGCGGGGCAAAAATTTCCAAACTTGAAATTTTCCCAATAGCCGAAGATCTGGATGAGTTTGTTACTATCAATGTTGGGACTTTTCAAACCTTGTGATCAATGTTTCATGTGTATTTCGGTCTCTTCCTTTACGGTCACAGCTCAATTTAATTAAGCAAGGAACCTCTCAATTTTGATTTGCTAAAAATAGAGTGGACACCCCCGGCGCGGTTCCAAGCTGCCACCCCGTGATTATGGGAAAGTAGATTAAAGTGATTGATCCTTTCAAGGACAGCCGAGGGTGCTGCTGTCAGTAAAGTAAGCTGGGGCTGTTATGGGGCAGGCAGAGCAAACCTAAGATTAAGATGAGAAAACAGGAAAAGAAAAGAAAGGAAAACCATTCTGCTTGATAGGTTAACTGCCTCAACGGGTAGCAAGATCGAATTCGCAGTCGACTTGTACAGCTTCTTCACTCGAGCGTTGGTGGGAAAAGTTTCATCGGCAAATTACCTGCTGTCAACAGGGTTGATCAATTGTTTCATCCGGTTTCTCTTGCTGGAACGCGAAATCGAATGTTTTCCTCCATCAAACACTGGTCCTTTGCCACTGGGAACTCCTTGACGTGGGATGAGCTACGTAGTAAAATAACGCAGCCACAGGGTTCCCTCTTTGCCGTTCTCACATCTCATCCTGCCCAGTTGATCCATCAATTCTCGGTCTAAACTCATCGTCTACCGCCCCGCTAAATCCTTACCGCAGAATAGCGACTGCCCAAACAACCACCAAATGTTTTTTTATCCCGTTGTGCAGGTCATATATGGCGTACTATTTGTGCTTGTGACAGAAATGCCAACTGGCTGTTCCGGAGCCTCCACGACAAACGCACGAGAAACCAAGTGAGCATCCAAAGAAAGCATTAAAAATCATAACTTGAGATTTAGTTAAATCAGGTTTCTAACACCATTTGATACATCAGTGTGGCTACAGCGTTCGCTCAAGAGACCGTAGGACAAAGGATTAAGTAAGTGGCACTGGATCTGGTTATCAAGTATAACTTCGACCGATTGTTAATTGGCCTCAACTCCTCCGTGCAGCTCCAATTGACCTTACGGCAATTTCCAATCGTCAAGCCAAAGGGAACCCACACAACATGATGAGGTTGTCGATTATACCCCACATCACCCACCGTAAGTGATCGCTTCAAGGCTTTAATTTTTTTTTTTTTTTGAAAATGTGACCTGATCCCGAGTGCGAGCTCTCTTGCATACACCACTTTAAAACTCTAAAGCGGCTTCCCAGAGAGCCAGCACAAGCACAGACCGAACATCAGAACCACAGGTTTTCTCGGCGGGTGGAGGTGGAGGACATTTCCCCCCGCCTATGACTTTGAATCCAGATTCGGATGAACCATCCAAATCCATGTGAGTCGCCCTGATGATTAATGATTAGACACGAAGGACTCACTGAGTATAAAAAAAAAACTTAACTGATCCGCCTGATCAAATGAATAAATATATTATTTCCAGCACCTTCAAGAATTTCGAGATCATAGTCATATCGCGCAAGGCGATGGGGTTCACTCCTCAAACATTCAACAAATTTAAGAATTGGTTACGGTAGGCGAAAAACTTAATATTTAACCAATAAAAGAAGACCAACTGAGTTGACAGCGCGAATGAAACTGACTCTTCTCATCCTTATAGCCAAACAGATTTCTCAGTGGAAGATGATGCAAAACATGACCTACTATCTTTGGTTTACAAAGCTTTGGAGTGGCTCGAACTAAATGTGGAAAAGTAGGTATCTAGTTTGCGACTGAAATCGGTAAATCAGACACGACGTTTCATTGACATAGGATTTGCACTTTTTTTTTCTTGTTATAAAGTCACTACTACAAAGAATCAATAAAGGGAGGCTATATCGGGCTTGGGAGAGAGTGTACTCTCTTCTCATCCCTCCAAGACCAATCGGTATTTGAGGGATGAGAGGAGAGTACTCTCTCCTCATCCCTCCAGGACCGATTGGTCTTGGAGGGATAAGGAGAGAGTCTGGTCGTCGAGCCGGGAGAGCTCCCAGCTCAATGGCCAGTATCCTGTTCATAGAGCCAGGATGTCTCCCAGCTTGATAGGAGGTCACGATTGGTCATTGTACCGGGATATCTCCCAACTCAATGGCCAGTCATGACTGGTCATTGAACCGGGATGTCTCCCAGCTCGATGGCCGGCGTGCACTGGGCAGTGATCTGGGAGGTTGGTCAGCTTGCTGACCATGGTGCTAAAGCTCGCCCAAATCCATAACCAGTGATGACTGGCGGTCAAGCTGGGAGACATCCCGGCTTAATGACCAGTAAGTGCTGGCCATCTAGCTAGCTCTCCCAACTCAATGCCCATGGAGCTGGGCAGACAAATTCCTTGTTCCCGTGGCTGCGCCACGATTTCCCTAGTCGTAGGTAAAGCGATGGTAGCTTAAACGGGTTGTGGTTACTTGGATTGGTGGAAGGCGTCGTGCGTAGTGTAGGAACCGAACGTGGCAGTGGTGAAGTTGTTTGTGCATCGTGGAGGAAGGTGACCTATAAGTAGTGGAGTGTAAGCGATGGAATGGAGCCTTAGCCGAATCTAAAGTCTGATTTTACAGATGGCAGTTTGGTTCAACACCTCTCCGCTGCTGCAGTTGCGCAGTTTGAGGGGTGACACTCGGTGGCCCCCCTTGCTTAATTCGTCCTCACGGCGCGCTGGGGTCATCTGCAACTATTTTTTGACCCCGCTAGACGGGAAGGAATAGTGGGCGGAAGGTGTTGTTGGAAAGTCAAAGACTGGTTTTTTTTTTCCTGTTATGGATTGGGTGTAGGGGGAAACTTAAATCTTTGTTTTCGTGATTGGCTGTCTTTAATGAACTCAGATATCTTTGATTGATTGAATTGTTGAATCTAAAACCGGAATGGACTAGAAAAGAAAACAAATTCACAAATAGTTTTGAAAGAAAAGCAATGAAGAAAGAGAACAAATGAAAACAAACTTGAATGGAGACAGGATTATGTGAAATTCAGGGTGCCAATTGGGCGGGTTCGGGGTGCCCGCAGGCTAGCCTGCTCCATTTGTGGACAGGCCGGGCCGGGCAGAATTCACCAATTTTGCTGCCTGGCCCAAACCAGTGTCCGTGATGAGACAAACACAGGCTTTCCAGCAGCGCCTTAAATTCTTGAGTATTTAAGTAAAAAAAAGGAGTTGGTTCATTATAAATTACACAATTTTAATCTTTAAGCCAGTCTTGGGCGCATACAAATGCCTCCACGGTATCTTCATTCAAGCTGCTTCAATAGTCATTCAGGACATGGCTGCCAGAGGGGAATGCGGACTCAGATGCCACCGAGGATGCAGGGGACCCGCCCCAGGTTTGAAATCCCCTAGGCTCGCGGGCCCCCGATGGGCTAGCCCACAAAGGCCACACCGTTTAGCTAGTAAATGGGCCGGGCCAGTGCTGGGTTGCTACGCTATGCTATTTGCCAAAAATAGTGTAGCATAGCAGCAACTTTTTTTGCCGCCAGCGCTGTAGTGTTAGCGGTCCTAGGGGCTGCTACGCTGCGCTACAGCCAATTGTAGCAGTGTTTTACAGCCATTTTACTGCTAACAATCGCTGTAGCACAGCATGTAGCAATAGCAATATAACCGCTAACAGCTACGGCAAAAGCTGTTAGCTGTTAGCGATTATTGCTACGCTACCCACTACGGGTAGCGTAGCAACACACCATTGGCCGGGCTGACTTCCAAAAATTATCAGAAATTGATGTCTGTGTCTGGCTCAAACCCGACCAGGCTCGGGTGGCCTGTCGGACACCCAGCCCAATTGGCACCCTGATGTGAAATTGAGAAACAGTACTGGATTGAGAAGAGAGAAGTGAAAAACAGGACTGGATGAAACAAGTTAGTAAATTGAGGTTTTGAAGATGAACAGGTCATGAGGAATCTCACCAGAAAAATTGGAGGACTCGGAAATAAATGACAGAAAAGATAAGAAAGAAAAAGAAAGATAAGAAACGGAATGAAAAGAATAGGAAGATGGGAGTAGAAGTGATGAACAAGATTTGATGAGATCAAAGTGATTAAAGAGGTTGATATTGATTGAGGATTTAGTTGATATTGATTGATTTATTGAAGTGGATGATTAGGGTGATCAAGGGGATTGATCCAGAAGAGTGGGAAGAGAAGAGATTGAATAATGAATGGATGGAATGAAAGGCAAGAGGAGGAGTCAAGTTTCAGTTGGGGTTTGTAATCTAAGAGTGGTAAACTGAAATACAGTTCCGTGGGATTTGAGATCTAGTTTGAGTGAGTGCTCTGCTCATGACATTGCCAATGACAAAGGGGCCATTGTTATCAAAGGGGAGCAATTTTGGAGTACGAATGGAGTATCAGCAGATGTTACTGACAGTGAATGTCATCTGACACCTATTCACCTCAAATCTTTAATGGTGTAATGTAGAAGAGAAACAGGGTTGAGAAAATTTGGGAAAAGGAAAAATCAACTTGTTTTTGTGGGAGATGAACAGACACCAGAATAGAAGCACACCCTAGGACAAGAATATACTGAATGTCTCCTGTTCATGATCATAGCCAGAACAGGCTTTAGCTTTCCAGAGCGCAGCAAGAGATATGAGTGTAGCTGTAGCATGATCACAGTATAACACTCTCCATCAACACCCGCAAAGTTAAGATTACCAGCGTCAACTACAAAAGTGAGGCCCACATCAGTGGCTTTCTTCAAAGGAATAAGCACTTTTAAGCAAGTATAAGAAGATAGAAGTGAAAGATTTCTGGTGATGTAATGAGACACACCAGTGTATAAAATGGGGTTTTCCCCTCTTAAAATTTCCAGAGCAGCATTGTCAGGCATGGGGTCCTCGATGTCCTGTAAGTAGACCACCAATGGGGTGATTTGACTGGTTTGTGCTGCCTGAGCCTTTTGCCGAGTACTTGGTTTGATTCCAAAGGAAGGTCTTGTGTGAGGCCAAGGTGGTGGAGGGTGAATGGTCTTGCCAGTTGAAGTTTGGGTAGGTTGCCACTGTGAGAAGGGAGAAAGAACGTAAATAGTCTTGATGACATGGATGGTGGGGAGGATGTCAGTTTTGGGGCATTCAGGGAGTGGGAGCAATAGGGTCGAACCTTGATGACATGGATGGTGGGGAGGATTTCAGTTTGGGGTGTTCAGGGATCAGAAGCAATAGGGTCGAACCTGGATGGAACAAATAATGAGTAAAACAAGATGAGATTGATTGCTTGAAAGGAATGATAAGTGGAGAAACTGAAACAGAAAGAGAATATTGGATAGGAACCTTGATGACATGGATGGTGGGGAGGATGTCAGTTTGGGGTGTTCAGGGAGCGGGAGCAATAGGGTCAAACCTGGATAGAAATAATAATAAGGAAAACAAGATGAGGAAAAAGAAAAGTACAACCAGAGAGGAGCAAGCTAGACTAGGTACACAGAGTTTCACAGTCATTTCACACGGCTGTTCTTCAACACAATTTCTGTTTCTCACAGCCACAGTCCCCACCAGTTCCAATACTGGATAGAAGCCTTGACAGTGGGCCCTTTGTGAGGGTTTCTGCTGTCAAAAGAAGCAATTTTGAGGTGTTGATGAACTTTTTGGTCAATTCTTCAGGGTTGGACATGCATCCGCAAAATGATCCAGGGATCTGCATTGCCAGCACAGCCTGGGGAGAGCTGCCATGCTGTTCGGTTCTTCTATGGTGGCCAGTTCAGCCTGGTTCACCGATTGTTCTAGTGGAGAAGAGTTGTTGGGTAGTGTGGAGTTGGTTAATTTTCTGGTGAAAGGAAGCTGGCTTTTCACCACATCAATATTCCAAACAATGGTGGAGGTAGATACACAAACCCCTTTGCTATCCTCATCAAAAGCATTCATTGTCAAGAACCAATTTTCAACTTGTTGGTCAACTTCTTGTTGCAAAGGAGATGTCAAAACTATACGTTTTTATTGGATTTACTCAAAGCCAGACTTAAAATAGAAAGAACATCAATAAAAACACAAGAACTAAGAAATAAGATAATTGAAATGAAAAAAAGAAAGAACAAATAATTTGCCACCACAGTTGAATGTGGATATGAAGAATCAAGACAAGATCTAAAGACAGTTTAAGTGACACACAAAGAGGACTGACAAAGAGATTAGCAAAAGAGACAGAGGAGAGAGGAAGACAAGCGAAGTCAAATTTGTTGATGAGCTTGCCTCACCAAATAGGTAATGAGATGGATCTGATTGTTGAGGACGATTAGGACGGCAACAAAGTTGACATGATGGAGATTGGATGTTTGAGGATGATGTTGGATAAGAGACGGAAGAGGAAGACAATTGGAAGAGAATAAATGAGATGAGAAAATGTGGAGATAAAAGGAAAAAGGTAAAGATCGAAGTGATTAAGAAGGGGTGCGGTATCTTTTAAGATGACCGATGGTGCTGTTAGTAATAGACTTTACAGAGTTTCTAGACAGAAGTTAGGAGCACACCTTTTAAGATGACCAACGATGCTGTTAGTAATAGACTCAACAGAGTTTCTAGACAGCAGTTAGGAGCACACCTGAACGATGAGAAGGAGTTGTTGAGTGAGTTGTGGTGACAAGAAACAAGAAAGAGATGATAAACTTGAATGTATTATCACACCTTTTAAGATGACCGATGATGATGTTAGTAATAGACTCGACAGAGTTTCTAGACAGCAGTTAGGAGCACACCTGAGATAGAAATGAGAAGACAATGTTGTTAGAGAAGAGAAGAGTGAGATAGAATGAAGAAATGAGAGAGATCATACCTGAACCATGAGAAGGAGTTGTTGAGTGAGTTATGGCGACACAAAACAAAAAAAAGATGATAAACTTGAATGAGAAAAAGAACAGAGGAATTACAACAAGTGGTCTATAAGTAATCCAAAGTTCTTCCATTAGGTTTTGAGTTTGTTTATCATCACTTTGCTCTGCAGCAACCTTGTTGCTTCCGGAGTGACTTGATTCAGCCTTTTGAGTACCCTTAAAGAATGATACTTCAATAAAAGGAAGGAGTGGGAAGAGATTGGAGGGAAGGAGATTTTAAGGGAGAGAGCGATGAGAATGGGGATTGTTTTGAGTAAATAGGATCAATCAGGTCAAGTTGAGATAGGAAGGGAAAGTTGAAGATTGGTAGAGGTGAAAATGATATGGAAGGGACATAGAGAGGAGGGATGGACGAAGAGACAAGAAAGGAACAAAAGGTCAAGTGGTGATGCCAATTAGGGTTTTGAGATTGGATCAATTAGGTTTCAGCAGGAATGCCACGGAGTGTTCACGACAAGTTTCAACAGGAGATCTGTCTCCTAAACTGTTCTGGAGCATCATTGCAATGATTTCATCCTGTGTCATGTGGAAACTGCTGCCTTTGAGCTCTTCAAGCAGATCCACAGCCACTGAAGTACTACTGGTGTAATCCAAGATTTGGAAAGAAAAGATCTTTCTCCAAAAGGATTGTTTTTTAGTCCTTCTGGAAACCCAAAAAATGTTTTGTAGGTGAGCATAGAGATCAGCGGCTTCTGACTCTGGCATCCGGCTCAGGGACCTATAAAATGTCAGCCGGGGTCTCTTATGTGATGACCGGTTGATAAAAACCCACTCTGTTTCTGGTGGAAAAAACCACACCTCTACACTTAAGGGTAGAGGGGATAGTGTCTTGCCCGATAGGGTTGAGTGACAACAAGTTCACTGAGAACCATGCTGGCTCCTGTCTTGTTCAGACAGGGATAGGTATTGCCAAAGCGGTTATTAGCATAATTTGGCCGTCTGCTTAGTAGCATACAATCATGCTAAGTAGATACGCAAAGTTTGTGGTGCACAGCACTCAGTAAAACCTAATTGATCTTGTAGATAAACTCCTCAACCACTTGTTCTCAGTTTCTCATCATCACCAAGTTTTACTTCTGTTGCTCACTCACCGTTCCACCTCAAACTTTGTTTAGGCCCGTTTCTTATCTCTTCTCAGTTTCCTTTTTGTTTTCTTTTGTTTCTGATTCTCTTTTCTTCTCACATCTTTCTTGTAGGTTTGCTCCTTCTTTGATTTGCCGCCGCTGCTCTGCCTGCTTGCTCACATGAACTCATTTGCTCACAAAAGGTGTGATTAAGAAATTCATCATCACTAAGTTTTACTTCTGTTGCTCACTCACCGTTCTACCTCAAACTTTGTTTAGGTTTGCTCCCTCTTTGTGTCGCTGCCGCTGCTCTGCCTGCTTGCTCACACAAACTCATTTTCTCCTTCTTTGTGTTGCTGCCACTGCTCTGCCTGCTTGCTTACACAAACTCATTTGCTCACAAAAGCTATTACGGTTACTATCAGTCAAATTAATCCGAGTCAAGGAAGTTTTTGAGTCAGATTTGGAAGTAGGGAGTAAGTTAGAGAGTCAAGATAGGTGTTTAAGAGTGAGGATGGAGTCAAAGGGAGTAGAAGATAAGATTTGAAAA
This sequence comes from Puccinia horiana, assembly GCA_001624995.1. Classification (NCBI taxonomy): domain Eukaryota; kingdom Fungi; phylum Basidiomycota; class Pucciniomycetes; order Pucciniales; family Pucciniaceae; genus Puccinia; species Puccinia horiana. The sequence continues at coordinate 887,876 of LWDY01000064.1, read as the reverse complement.
GTAGACAGTGATTTAGATTGTGATCCCCAGTTACCTACTAGTAAATATAATATTGAGAGTAAGTGTTCAGGAATTAAGTTTCAATACTCACGGGTGTGGGATGGATCAAGAAAGATCTATCCCTTTTATCCTGTTGATTTGGAAATACAGGTTCTCATCCTTTGGGGACCATTCAATTTGTGAAAAGATCATGAATATGAAATGGAGTGTAAGGAGAGTTCCTTTTAGTAAATCAAAAGGGATTTATCCAATAGGCTTTTTAGCCTATCAGGTAAATAGTTTGAGTCTAATTCTCTGGATAATAAGACCATCTCCAACGCGGGAGGTACGCTCGGTCACCAAATTTAGACACTCAGTGACTGCGGCACACCAATACCTCCCCGCAAAAAATTCCTGACACAGCACAGGTTGCTAAACATAGCAACCTGCGTTGTCAGCATCCCCCTATCTCCCCACCCAATGTTGCATCAATTGTTCAACACAACCCTTAACACATGTATCATTATTAAAACCACTGTTCCGAGCAAGGAACTGTGGTTAACAACCTTCCTGGGATTCATGAGATGAACAACCAGGAAGCGAACCAACCAAACCAAGTAGTAGGTGGATCTAAAATAAAAGAATTAAAAAATGATGATACTAATAAGTAAGATTGAGAAGGGGAAGGTGAAGAAAAAGAAAGGAGTGACTCACCACCGTCAGCTTGTTTGACGGATTCCAATATTGGGGGATATATGAAAGGAGTTGAACCTGCCTATCACCAATTTTGTGTGTGATAGGCAGGTTCTTGGGAGGCTTCTCGGGAGCTATGCAAATGCCAGATTTGGCAATGGTGTAGCTCCCACAGGCCAAATTGCTAATTTAGAACTGGCTTTAGCTCCTCCGTTGGATGCACAAGTTTGGGTTTGGGGAGCTAAATACGGCTTAGTGCCCGGGTTTAGCTCCCGCTTTGGAGATGCTCTAATCTTACTACAGGTAGATTATTTTAATTATAATGAATTATAAAAAGTTAGCAGGTAATTATGATGAAAGTAGGAATCAAATTCAAGACAGGTTTGAGTTATGATGGTCTAGATCAAAGTTTAGTAGACTACTGAATAGACGAATGTGGTTGTTGGAGTTACTGCCATACTCAGTTAATGTGGTTGTTGCAGTTGCTGCCATACTCAGTGGCTGACATGAGACCACCAATTGATAGAGGCAAAGAGAAGTGCTTGACTGATTTTTTTCCTTCTCAAACAACACATTGACTTTGGTAAACCATTGGCTGCCACCCAAGGATTCTTGAGCAAATTCTGCTTGGAATTCCCTCCAAACCCCAAGGTTTGATCCATCAGGGAGGAGCCTGTATTTGTCTATGATCCTGGCAACGGCAGAGTTGATTTTCTGGTTGCCGTCTGATGAGGATCTGAAGGAGTCAGCTACAGCTCTTATGATTCTGGCAATCATCACTGAAATGGGTGGGGAACTGTTATATGGTGGAGGTTTGTGTGTGCCAATTTACATGTTTGCCCCTAACGAGCTTTGGCCATTGTTGGTGACTAGGTATTTGCTCTTGAGGAGGATGCCATTTTGGATTTGGGTTTGTCAGAAGAAGTTGATGGTGTGGTGAAGTGGAAAGGGGAAATGATGAATAATGTGAAATATTATGGATGTAGATATGGATTTGTTTGAAAAAGGATGCAGGAAGCTAAAAACAACACAGAGTAGAAAAAAAAAAGAAGCACACAGTCAATGGTCTGTGGATCCAATCCACAAGTCTCAAAGAATGTTTGGCCTCCTTATTGTCTTCCTGAATGAAGGATATACACACAGCTAGCTAGGCTCGTGCAGCCTAGTAGATCTTTTGGACATGTGAAAAGTAGAGGAGAAAAAAATAGAATAGAAAGGTTGATGATTCAATAATACACTCTACTCCAAGTGTGTGATATAACTCTACTCCAATTGTGTGATATAACTATACTATAGCTCTACATCAAGTATAATTTAGAGGGAATAAGCAGTCCTACACCTGACTTTGTTGAAGCTTTGAAGCAAGATGATTTGAGAGGTGGTTTTTGAACTTGTGACCCATTGAGGCCCAATGGTTGGGTTGTGTGTCATAGACCCTTAATTTAACATGCTTCAGGGTTGGCACTTGTGTTAGGTTTGCAAAAGCCTGCAGATGAATTTTGAGAATTGTATGTGCCACCCCCCATTCCAGCCAGAAAGTTGAAGGTGTGACCCACATTGACCAAACATCCAATGTGCAGTGGGCTGCACCTCCAATAGGGGTGGGTTGTGTCAATGGTGGGCCCGCTACGCTAACCGTAGCGTAATTCAGCTAACAGCTAACAAGTTTTCATTGGCTGTTAGCAGTTTTTTCGCTAACGCTACGCGCCCTAGCCTCAAAAAGGTCGTCGCTACTCTGCGTTACGGCTGTTTTTAGCGGAAAAAGCAGCTAATAACTCCTGTAACGCTGCGTAGCGGCGCTAGAAAAGCTGCTAACGCTACGCCGTTTTCAGGCAGAAAAAGCGACCGCTACGCTGCGCTTTTTTACAAAAAAGCGCAGCGGCCCAGTGCTGGTTGCGTGTCAAACACCCATCAGAGTAACATTTTGTTTTGTGGATTGGCACAGGTTTTATATAAAGTGTCATCACTTGATTAGCGCTAATCCAACTGTTAGAAAACATAGGTTAAGTCTAAGATTAAACCTCAGAATTTGCTAAATCCTCCACGTCAACTTCAAATTTGAATAGACAATTCATGCTTAATCCTGGGATTAGCAAGCAACAGGGTTGTTCCTGTCAGCCACTGAGGTTATCCTTATGCTTACCCAAATATCTGCAGCAGAAAAAAACACTATAGTCTAATTGGTAATATACTAGACTGTAGCTTACACTATGGACAAATTGGTGTTGCGACATCCTGTCTCAGTGAAATGTTGCAACAGCCAGATGGCCCACTGGGCTGTCACAAAATTTTGTGCAACAGCACACTGCAAAAAAATCTGCTTCAACTGCCAGCAGTTGACATGCAGCTTACTCTGATTTTACTCAACTCTTAGTCAAACTTTACTTGAACTTTAATTGAGATGCACAGTCACTGTGCACCAAAGTAACTTTTGATTAAAGTTTGAGTAAAACCAGAGTAAGACCAGGGTAAAATCAAAGCTACTGCATGTCAACTGCTGGCAGTTGAAGCAGATTTTTTTGCAGTGGCAGTGTTGCAACAGGACGTCGCAGCAGCTTGTTGCAACACCAAATTGTCTGTAGTGTTAGACACCCATGAATCATACAGGTCATAAGTTCAATCTCTTTGCTTCTCTTAAAATATACTTTTTCCCTTTGCCATCTGCAGCCCCTGCAGATTCAGGTTGTCAGCGCACCAAGGTGCGCCAGCCAGGTGGGTGCGCCAAGGTGCACCCACGCACTTTTTCATGAAAAAGGGGGGTGGTGCGCACCCTCTAACCCTAATTCCTTATTTTTTGCTCTGGAGTCTGTGAGACCTTATAACCACGTTAATAGCCTGGTAAGCTGGGACACTCTATTGCAAATGTCTGCAATGAGCTGTGAGTCTTCCAGGCTGTCAAAGACAGCCTGACAGATGGTACGAATAAATGAGGCATCTTGAATCTTGGGACGTGGGTACATTTAGATTGGTCAACAATTCCGTATGGCCATTGACCACATCCAAGTAGCTTGATTCATACCGATTATTTACTTAATTACATTAAATTCAATTTCCCATGCCACCAATAAGACCAAACCACTTCCAGCCGCTGTGAGCCTGGGTCTCTAATGTGACAACAGGACACAAGGGTGATGCTCTCAAAGGTTGAATTGCTCAAAGAAGGGGAGGGATACAACTTTGAGAGAGAAAAGGAAAAGGGATAGAAAAGAGGAAAAGGGATAGAAAAGAGGAAAGATAAGGTTAAAGAGAAGATGATTAAAGTTATCAAGATAAAATGGAAGTCTTACTACCTCTGAGGCAGCTGCTTAAGAGGAGTAGTCTCAACGCCTCTTCCTCAAAAGAAACTGATGGAAGGTAATTGGTCTAGACAAGTCTAGCCAACCTAGATTTTTCTGGCTAAAGGCCAAGGCTATTTAACTGGAAACCTATGTAGTGTCTTATGGATGAAAACTACCAAAACCAAGAGTAGGAAAGGTTTGAAGAGGATTAAAGAAAGAAAGAAGCAATCAAGCAAGATTGTGATCAAAAGATCAAGAGAGTTCCAGAACTCAAGATTGAAGAGCCAAAAAGAATCAGGTCTAGTGGAACTTACTGTGGAATAAACCAAACACTTTTAAAGTGAAGAGTGTATGCCAGATAATGTCCAGTAGAAAGGTTTAAATGCCAAGGGATAGTTGGAGTGAAGGCTGATGTTTTTTGGTGGTTCAATTTCGAAGTGAGGGCAGGTGGAAGGGGGGAAGGGGCTGGAACAGGCCTTTGAGAATTTTCATGTACAGATTAAACAGTTTCTGACCAATGTGGGATGGATTTGGTTCAAGATTGAATATATGCATTATTCAAGCTTACTGGGTTGAACTTCAATCAATTTCAATCATTACTCAACACATTACAAAGATAAAAGAAGACACAACAAGTTATAAAATATAAGGACTATAGAAATTAGAGAAATACATAATTTAATCAATCAATTGTGGGTAGAATAAGAGATAATCTTTCAACAGGATTAATTCATATTCAAACAATGAAGAATTAATTTATGGAGGCAATCTCATGGAAGCCTTTTGGGAAATGAGTATTGTCTCTAAGGCTGACAGCCGTCTCAAGAGTGGATCAAGCTGTCTGAATCTCATGGTCCCCGATGGGATGGATTTATGATGTTTGAATTACAAAAAGACGATTCAAGACAACACCAAGCAAAATGTAACCATTGCCAAAAGGTGTTTAGGCAAGGAAAGCCTCACTTGCTATTTTTGCACATCAAAGATTGCTGTCCAAATATCCCTCCCAAAGCAAAGTTGGCCTATCTGTCTACTGCTTTGAAGGCTGATGCTGGAGAAGAAAACACCTCAGAGCCATCCAAGGAATGTCGGACCATCTCTGTCTCAGTTTCTGCTCACAAAAAATCTAGACCTGTCGAATCAACTGAGCATTTATTTTGGCCAGTTACAAATGAAAAGACTCAGCACCTGCACGAACTGATTCTCAAATCTCTTATCAGCTCCAATGTACTATTCACTTACCTTGAAAATCCTTACTTCCAAGAATACCAGGCAGAATTAGTCAGCTCTATATACAAGCTACCACAGTGTGTTCAGATAATCAAAAAAGTACTCCCTGTGGTACATGCCTGAAACGAACTATCAATGACTGAAAAGCTCTGTCACCAGTCTCAACTCACTTTGTCTCTGGATGGATGGACCAACAACGGTGGAAACAGCATCTATGCTCTGATGGCCTTGAAAGGCTTGAAGGACAAGTACTTTCTTGATGTACTTGATCTGCACCATAAGAGACATACTGCAGAATACATCTACTCAGAAGTGAAGAAGTCGCTCATTTTCAAACAAGTCAATCTTGGAAAGATATGTGCCATTGTCACCAATTCTCCATCTGTTATGATAAAGCTTCGTGTGAGCACTTTGACTGAATTATCCAACAATTATTTATGTATCTGAAACTCAAACTGATTTTTGATTGATTAATTGCAGAGGATCTTGAATGAAGAAAACCCGCATGTTCTGAAAATCCACTGCGCTTTGCATGTCTTCAATCTCATTGCAAAGAAGATTGTAAATCATCCAAGCATTGATGCCATCCTAAAAGGAAATAAAAATCTAGTCAGCTATTTCACCAATGCTGAATTCTGGCGGGAGCATCTTACAACTTGGCAGAAGGCGAACAATGTCAAACACAACCTTACAACTCTATCACTGCAAAAAAATCTGCTTCAACTGCCAGCAGTTGACATGCAGTAGCTTAGATTTTACTGTGGTCTTACTCTGGTTTTACTCAAACTTTAATCAAACCTTAATTTGGTGCACAGTCACTGTGCATCTCAATTAATGTCCGAGTAAAGTTGGAATAAGAGTTGAGTAAAATCAGAGTAAGCTGCATGTCAACTGCTGGCAGTTGAAGCAGATTTTTTTGCAGTGTATGTGAGACACGCTGGTACTCAATTTCTAAGGTTTTCTTAGGTGTCCAAGCACACGAAGGCGGATTTCGAAAGTGCCTTGAAGTGCTGCGTGATCCACTCATGGATACTCCTTCAATAACCGATAATGTCATTGCTGTCATTGAAGATCGAGATTACTTCACTGCAAATCAAACTCTGGTTTCTTTGCTGAAACCAGTTGTTGATGCGATTAGAAACCTAGAACGCACGGATACAACTCTTGCCGACATATGGAAACATCTTCTCAATGCATACAAAAGCGTCAACGATGTCGAAGTCTACTCAAGATTCAAGCCCTTCAAGAAGCATTGTATCACTATTCTTCATGCCCAAACTAAGGTTTTTCATGAAGAAATATACATAATCGGCTTCTTCCTTCACCCCTCCTATTGCCGTGTAGCTGTCTCAAAAATGCACTCTCTTTCCGACATCGGTCAGATGATCCTTTGTGTTGCGAAGTACTGGAAGATGTCCAGAGCTGAAGCTGCTCTCCTTCAAGATTCAATCAACCGGTACTACAACTCTGTGTTTCCCTTTAATTCAAAGTCTGTCGATAAACCTCTGGCCTATTGGCTCACGGTTCCCCTCACAACTGAATCAGAACCTTTGAAGAAGCTAGCAATCGGTATCCTTGAAATTGTCCCTCATGCTGCTGGAGTTGAGGGACTATTCTCAATGATGAACGCAATGAAAACAAAAGCGCGAAACCGTATTTCACCTGGTACCTTGAAGATGATGGCTCAAATAAAGCTTGATCTTCTTCAAGGTGACCCATTTCTGTACCCAAGAAATTCAAAGAAAAAGAAAGCACCTACCCGGGACGACTCGGAATATGACAACATGAAAGCCTACGATTCATTCCTCACTCCCACCGAGCTAGAAGCCTTTAAAGAAGGGGTCTTTACTGAAGACCAAGCGAATGTGAACTCTTCCAGGGAAGATGCATTCTTGGATACACTCTTTGATTTCGATCTATGGGAAGAATGTAATACCGGTCAGCAACCAAACGATGAAATCATCGAAATAGAACATCACAACCAACCTAGCGATGCAGCTCAAGATAGCTGGAACCCAGAAGAACTCTGGGTTCCATTAATTTTATTTTTTATTGTCTGCCCTCTTGTAAATACTTAAAATGACAGAAATCGACTACATATAAGATATAACACTCGTTGCAAAAAAAAAATGGCGCCCTGGCGCGCCGCCTCTGCGCCAGCCAAAGGCGCGACCTTCTGGCAAGACTAAAAGGCGCCTGTCAGCGCGCACTTTTTCAAAAGTGGCGCCGACAACCTGACTGCAGATCTTAATTTGAAAGTGCAAAAGCTAATTTTTTTTTAGCTCTTCAACTGCGATTAAGCTCTGGCATCTGGCTCCACAGGGGGGCTGTAGATTGAAGGGAAGTCATCCAATCAACATTTAGTGTGATTATTTTCTGAAAATTAAGATTTAAACTATTTACCCAAATAGGCTAAAATGGCATATTGTTTTCAAACTATTTCCATTTCACCAGTGTTCTATTTTAGTTTATTAGTGAAATCAAGATTCCACTTTTGAAGACCATCTTGAAAAGTGAAAAAATGAATGTCTCACCTCACCAGTTGAGCACATTCTTGATTTCCATCTCCAACTAGGATAAAAGGGAAGGGGATCTCTCTTGGTTTCCCCTCACCCGTGATTATTCTAGCTACTTCCTGACAAATCTCATGCTTGAAAGTATAATATACTTATAAGGTAACTGGGGATTATCACTCTACTATACTCACACCAACTTTCCACCTATTTCCTTTCCTTCTCTCTCAACCTCATCAACTCCGCTTCCAATCCGTCTACTTGAATTCTCTTATCCATCTTCTTATCCCTTCTGCTCATCTCTCATCTCTGGCCCAACTCGGGTCAACCCCGCCGAAGACTTTAGCTTCTTCTTAGCTACCAACCGCCTGCAATGGACGAAGAGCCGCCGCGACCCTTTTAGAGTTTGTTGTCACTCAAGTTCAACTTTTCAAGTCGAGACGCTAGCCCCTCCACTGTAAAGCGTCGAGGTGTGGTTTATTCCTTCTGAAAAGAAGCAATTTTATCATCAACCGGTCGTCACGAAAGAGACGCCGGCTGACAGTTCCTGACTACATAATCCAAAATGCACTCCTGCCACTGGTAACAGTTTTTGTGGGCTTACGTCTTACCTGGTGTGATTGGGTCTTGGGAAACTAGAGTAATACTTAATAATCCCGCAACCAGTACAGATTCCCTAAATAAAGCTGTCTTGCAAGTTTATCCACAAAAAAACAGAGAGCTACAAATTGTGAAAAGGTACTTGGTTAGGCCTCCAGTTTTAGCAAAGAAAAAAAATTAAGGGGTTCCATGCCATGAAATTGAACTGTATTCTTAAAGGAAAAGACCGAAATGTTTGATTAAATGAAACTAAGATTGAATTTGATCAGACAAGTTTAAAAGAAAACAAAACAAAGAAAGAGATGAAATATGTACATAAGACAAGCAAAACACAGAAGGTAGCACAAAAGAGGAAGAAGGTAAAGAAACACAAATGATGGTCGCAAAAGGAGAACTGAGAAAGAAGCATTAAATAAGTGAAGTGTTATTAATGAATGACAATATGTGAGTTTGTTTGATGATCAATACATACTGTCACGAGCCTATGAGAATTCTTGAATGGTTGGTTAACTTGATGAGTTTGACGGGTTTAATAGAATTGGTCGATTTGATTTGATGATGATGAGACCAAGGCAAGGGAACAGTTCAAAAATTTATTAAAGAGCAAAGTGATTTAGAAGAAGTGGTAGTTCCCTGAGGAGGGAAGTCGGTTATAGGTTCTGAGATTTAAGTAGAGTTTGTTTTGAGTTCAGGCGATAAGAATTGAGTTGTGAGAAAAGATGAGCGAGAGGGAGAGAGGATGAGTGAAAGGGGATTGATTAAGTCTGCGGATTGAGACTAGAGGAACCGGAATAGCTAGGAATTGCAGCACGAAATACACATAAAAAATGGATCACAAGGTTTGAGAAGTCACAATGTTGATAGTGAAAAACTCATCGAGATGACCTTTCGGGAATGTTTAGAAATTTTGAAATCCTTGCAGATATTTTCTCCCAGATAACCAAGGTACTGAACTTCAAACCTTTGTTTTGAGACTTCCATTCTTGATAATGATTGTAAAAATATCCTGGATAATAAGTCTTCTGTTCAACCCCTAGTTTTTTTTTGACAAAGTCGACGAAAGAGTTCTCTTCTGTGCGGGTAAATTTTTCTATGTCAAAGTATTGCAGTGATTCACCCAAGGTCCTGAATTGCGAGTTATAAGGTAAATTGGAATGTTATCAGCCTAGAATAAGAAAAAAAATCCTGCTGCAGGTCTTTAGAAACGATGAGATACTTACCTCTCTGTAGATTGTTGATCAGTCTTCCACATTTGATGAAGTTTTTCAATACTTAAAATATCTACGTTCGCCCAAGGTATGCGAGAAGGATCCATCTTATTTACCTTAAGGTAGTCTGTGACGTAGAGATCGAAAAGATTCTTTTGTGTACGGGTAAGTTTTAGGTCATGGTAAACAATTAATTCATCCAACGTCCTGAATTACGCAGTCAAGTTAAATTGGAATGTTGTCAATGGGGAACGAGAAGGCGATCCTGTTTCTGGACTTTGAATGGGCGACACAAAGATTAGACGATACATACATGTAACTGAGGTGGGCATGTAGAGAATTAGCAACACCCTCGGGAGAGTCTTGCTTAATTGATTTAATATACTTGAGTCTTTATAAGAAGAAGAAAAAACAATGAGTCACCGAGACATTCTGACAGGGAGATTCCAGCTGTCATGAAAAGACCTACTTTATTTTTTTTGTATTGAGCCACGTCAAAGCCTGGTTAACCAGACCCATTAGTTCATATTTCTCATCACCTTTCAATGAGGGTATTTCATCCGGTGTGCTAGATTAGGGTTCGGAATGGTGGATAAGAAATGCCAGTTTCAAATGAGCTGTCACATTAGATGATCTTCTCGTCATCGATTGAATATTAGCACTTACAGCACAAATTGCTTAAATTTGTTAAACTGGTCGGAAGTGAAACCTACGCGGTTTTTAGCCAGGAACTCGAATCTCTTGAGGGTGCTGAAATTATACACCATTGTTTTGGTTAGGCGGAAAAGTCAAGTATTTTTAATCAAAAGGGTTATCATCAACCATCAAGGTGACTCACATTAACAGGTCTGGTTCATGTGGAGATGGCGGGGGCGGGGGCGGGGGCGGGGGCGGAGCTCGAGCTCCACCTGCCGAGGCAGCGAGCGGTTTTGTGGTTTGGGATGTTTTAGCTTGTTTTGGCCGAGGCAATTTCCATTTCCAGAGATTGCTGCAATTATGAATAATAATAAAAATGATTTGGCGGACAAGTCAGCTATTTTTACTCAGCAAGCCTTCCGTGTGTTATGATCAACCATCAAGGGGACTCACCTGAATCGGGGAGGGTCATCTGGATGTAGGATCCAACGTGAACGCGGGGGCGGGGGCGGGGGCGGAGCTCGAGCTCCACCTGCCGAGGCAGCGAGCGGTTTTGTGGTTTGGGATGTTTTAGCTTTTTTTGCCGAAACCCAAAACGGATCGCTGCAATTATGAATAAAAACAAAATGATTTGGCGGACAAGTCAGCTATTTTTACTCAGCAAGCCTTCCGTGTGTTATGATCAACCATCAAGGGGACTCACTTGAACTGGAATGTTCTTTTCAAATCTGGCTTCAATGTTACAGGCGGGGGCAGAGGTGAAGGTCGGGGTTGACTATGTAGGCCATTTGCTATCATTTTCTTGAGGTCTTCCCGTTGGTTTTTTGGGGAACAGGAGAAATGACGAAGGAGACATTACTTATGTTCAGCTTCACCAGATAACATAGTTTAAAGGGTTCAACATAAATTCCTTACAGATAGCAGGTTTATCTCCCCAATCTCCCAAATTGTTGTCGAGATTATTAGCGCGAGTTTGTGTTTGAGAACTGGGAGTTTTCAGGTGAGGTGATTCTAAATTTTAACGGGATTTTGTAAAGAAGAGGAGTGGTGTACAATGAAAGAGTATTCGGACTAAGGATCAATTATTCGGACGTTTTGGAAGCATTGAAGCAGTTTCTTACGCTTGAATTTGCCTGACGCTGGTGGTGCTGCTCGACTAGGCTCGTAGGTCCTATGTATGAATGAGAGTTGCACGAAGAGTTGAGGCCCGTTGCGTAAGAGTCGGTCAAGTGATACTTTTTATTAGATAGAATCCCACTCACGCATATTTTACTGGTTTGGCCTTTGAACTTGAATAGGACCCAAATCTGGAACCCGGATTTAAATTAACAAGATCTCAAGATGCGGTTTAAAAGGTTTGATTGGACACTCACCGAACTCTGTCTGCAATGGTGGTGGCCTGCATAAGGGCTCCGGAACAGCCAGTAGGTATTTCTGTCGTCAATGCTAGCAGTACGCCATAGAGGACTTTGATACCGAGAGAAAGAAACATTTTGTGGCTATTTTGGCAGTCGCTGTTCTGGCAGAGGTTGGGTTAGGAGCAAGAAGTGAAGATTGACTGGGTCAGGTGAAACCCCAGAAAACCAAGCTCTGTGGATACACAGCTTATCCCGGCAAGGAGTTCCCAGTGGAAAGGCCGAGTTTTTCGTGGAAGAATACATGCTACATGCTTTGTGTTTCAAGAAGAACCGAGTGAGCCGGACGGATGAACCCAGGGAGTATGGAGATGAAACTCCTTCTCCCCATCCACTCGGCACCTCACCAGGGGCCGCGACCTCCGCGACATCGCCAACCTTGATTGGCTTGACAAGGTATCTAAAAAGGCTCCATGACTCTATGCAATCCTTTTCTTTTGTGCTTGGTTTTTCTTTGTAGTTTGTGTTCTCCACTCAGAATGTTGTCTCCAGATTCATAGTTTTTTTTTTTTTTAGTGTAATTTGGCCTATGGCATTGCACACTATGAATCTTGGCAACAGCAAAAGGTAAACAATGATAATAAAAAAACAATCAGAACTACGACAGGCGCTGATGATGTGGAGAAGACATGGTTGATAAACAGTTTACAGAAAAATAAAAAGGAAAAGATATGCAATGCCATCGGCCTAATTTCACTTGAAAAAAAAAAAAAAAACCTTGAGCATCTCCAGTATTTCTCCGTGGATTTTGCGGACCCTGGCTCGCGGCCCTGGACCACATTTCACAGGGTATATACTGTCACAGACCTGTCTCCAAATGGTGCAAATTAGCGGACTTTAGCATAGACGGCCCAGTTGTTGCACCACCACACCATCATTATCATCATTACCGCACTCCCCACAAAATCCATACCAAAGCCTATATGCCTTTACAGATCATTGATTAATCCAGTGCTTGATCAGGGTTAGTGAAAATCTCGATAATTTTCTCACATTGCTTTTGCCTTGTTTGGGAAAAATGTGTAAAACATCTCACCAAGTTCATTACTGTGTCTACAAATTATTCCATAGCCTGATCAGTCCCACACCTACTTTGATGTCTCAAATTTGCTACCGTATTATTTCATTGGTTCAAACCACTATCTCAGCACTTCCACCACCTCTTTTTATGATTACTAGAGGCTGTTTTGGCCACCATCACCTCGACCAGAGTCACTGCAATCCAACAGGATCACCAGAACTCAACACTCACCAGTGACACCGGACAACTGTAACATGATCTCAACCCTCATTGATTGATTATCAGTTGGAAAATGTTGAGTTGAAGTATATTGGTCACACGCTTCATGCCTTGAATCTTTCCCCTCACGATTTGGCTCAATCTCACACTCATTTCTACGTGCCCCAAATCCCACCGAGAATCCACTTCAATTGACACTTGTCTTCCAAATGAAATGAAGGATTGAGTATTTGCCCTTATTTAACATTACAACTTGGGCATATACGTTCACACATCGCTTTGCGTGACATCTCATCGAATCTTCGTCAAATCTCAATCTCGAACCCTCCAATCATTTAAAACTCAACAATCGACCTAATTGTTAACCTCAAACCTGTGACAATCACCAATTTTCTAGGCCCTAACCAGTAACCAGGCAACCCCTTGTGCTCGTTGCTTGTCGATTGATAAAGTCGGCTGTTGTTACGAACCCTAAGAAATTTATGAGAATGTCAACCCGAGTGTTGCACATTTGTTCTATGTTAATGCCTTGAACATAAATTATGTCGCCAGGAAAACCACAACCAATGAAATATCCCCGATACTTGACGTTCACCCCAGGACACAGTTTCGGTAACTTGACCATCCCGAGGCTCCCTTCGAAAAACACCAACCTGACGTTGATCACGACCCGATTCTGAACTATACACATCTCCATTTTGTTTTAGTCCTTACATGTAGATAATATTCAACAAGAAGTTCTCTTTGGACAATCGTTTCGCCGTCCTCGTGTTTAATCTTGCCTTCGCCGCAAATCATCATTTGGCCACAAGAGTCGTCGGTGAAATGTTTCAATGTCTCTTTCGCTATGAGTGGGCTAAACTCCCACTCGAGGTTGCCCACGTGATCACGATTAAATGTTCCCCGAAGCGAAATTCGTTTTGACAAATCCAACCTGCGACCCAGGGTCATCGGGGCTAGCGCCTCTACTTTTATGTTATTTGTATCGACATAGTCTCTTTCGCACGGCTTTCTTAGGATTGAACACCAACCCGTACTTATTTCGTAAACGTCACACATATCCCCCTCGGCGTTGAAATTCGCTCCCTAACAAAAGAACAGTCAGACAAGTGCATTCAATCTTATAAGTGACACTCGCCACTCACTAAATTCGATAGGCCAACGTGACCATGGAATATCAATTTATCATTTACCCCGTCACGATTAAGGCTGAAGGATGGTTGAAAGTTGTGTTCAGACACACTAGACATTCTTGTATTTGTTGAAAGCGGGTATGTCGAGATTATCGAATTTTTCTAGACACCGTACAAGTTGAGCGGAAATTTGGTATTTATATTGTGTCTCAATATCCACCGTAACTTACGATTTTCATCTTCAAACTGGACCGGTGACTCTTTGACCAGTCCGAGGTATTTCCTTAGTTTCCAGCCAAATCATTCTAGTTAACGTGAGCATAACGACCAACCATCTCACAATTATCCTGGTTGATTGTCCAATTCGACCGGCCAGATGTGACCCACCTGCGGTTTACATGTTGGATTCCAACCTCAGCAAGTCTTAAGTTTCGGGCCTGTTCACAAGACTATTTCCACGCTGACTCAATGCGTGAAGTTAAAGTCTACCGTTATCATTCCAAAGATTCCAACTGTTAACAGTTGCTTGGATTCAGCCAAATATTTGTTTTCTACTTTCCGCAAAATGTAATCCTAATGTATAAGGCCAATCCTCAAACAACTAACACTTATGACCACGCAATTCATCTCCGGCTTGACACACCCACATTTGCTAACCATGCCAGCAACACAGAAACAACGACAAGCCTTTACACCACCGCATGATCACCGTCTTTTGTTTAGTTGTGTGTTTACGTTTGCTGTAATAATAAGCGCATTGTTCATTAAGGACCACGAGCATCAAAAAAACAAGTTAAATGAGACAACTTTCGACTCACATGATCAAAACCTGACTGAGATATAACCTTATGTACAACGTTAACGACGCCAGATCTCGATGAAGGTTTAACCACGAGCAGGTTGTCCACATTGGACACTCTTGATAGCGCGGCATATGATTGCCCATGAGAGAAGACGTCACTCTCAAGGTAAACACCCACAGGGTTCAAGGTTTGTCTATGGCTTTTATTGATTGACATAGCCCAGGCAGGGGCGACGGGAAACTGATACCGATAAAAAGACAAACTAGAGCGAACGTCGCCTTTGTTGTGAAGTTTGGCCCGCGGCAATGTTATTTCATTTCCAGCAAACGATCCAGTCATCAATCTGCCGATGATATAACCAGCAGCAACGTCTGTCACGACTATTCGAGACCTGTTACAAACACCTTTGTCAATGGCCATGTTCCTCATGACCACGAGGGGCATTCCAATTTTGATCTCCAGCTCGTGTTCGGGAAAACCTGAGATGCTTATCTTATTGAGACACTCTTCTGGCAGTGAGCCGAACGCGTCAGGATCAGGCGTGTCCAACAATTTGATAAGGATCGACGGTGAATCTAAACTTGACAAGATTTGACTATTGATTGCCCGAACGTCTTTGTTCAAAGGGGATAAGATGCATCTTTCGTTGAGATACTTAACCGCCTTGTCTATCCCTTCATTATGGATTGCTTGCAGTCCACCATAAACGAAACCAATCAATTCACGCCTCATTTCCTCCCGACTGGAGAGTGACATCACATTGATCCCATCCAACGGGACGACCGAATAATCTCCATGTTGTCCGCCCCCTTCACCGAGGTGTAGTAGCGTCTTACTGAATGCAAGATTCCGTGATCGTCGTGCGTCGTCGTGGTTGCTCATGAGACGCATATTCGTGTCGAGGTGAAAAACTTGGACATTTTTCCAAACAGCCGATGATTTAATCGTTGCGTCGTAGGCTGGTGGAAATTCGTTGTACTTGACGACCGGCAGGATTTGACGGAAATCGCCGGCAAAAATGACGACTTTTCCGCCAAATTGAGCTGATGTCCGACATATCCGCTTGAGCGTTCTGTTGACCGCCTCAATCGCGTTCTTGTGAATGGTTACGATTTCATCCCAGACTATCAACTCGGTTAAGGCCAGTGTGTCTCCGAGAATCGTGCCATCCTCAATAGGGCAATCTGCGTCCTCAGCAGCATTGATCGGTATCTTGAAAGCCGAATGCGCCGTTTGTCCGTGTTTTAGAAGTAAGGCTGCGACACCAGACGATGCAACGACTGTCAGCTTGATGCCTCTGCTTGTAGCTCGATCGATTATTGTACTTAGGAGAAATGTTTTTCCAGTCCCGCCCGGACCGTCCAGATAGAAAGATCCTCCTCCCTCCGCGTCGACAGCATCGGTAATAGCCTCGTAGAACCTCAATTGATCGGAGTTGAATGCCTTGATGTTTGTCTTTACTCTCTTCTCAACCGTTGCAGGGTTTTCTACGCCTTTTTTTCAGCATCAATCAATGTTAACATTCTCCTCTCCTTTCGCGATATCTTCAGTCCCACAACCTGCAAGGTTGAACTCATGCCCTCTGACAACTGTTGAAGTCTGAACAGCGCAAGCACTCGTATTTCGAATGGTTCGAGGGTTCGACTGTATCTTTTACTCATGTCGAGTCGAGTGATGTCATCGGTGAAGTTCATAAAATGCTTATCGAAGAGATCGCGTGGTGCTGCCGGCGGCGAATGTACGCACATCATAGCGAAGTACATTGTGAGTTGGTAACCTGATTGAACACAAGACGCCTCGTCCAAAGCCGCGTCATACAAATGGTCGTTGACAAGCAATCCCAGCTGATCGCATGCTGTTCTATAGTCACCGCAAATGCTCCCACGAACCGTTCTTATGTCTTCGAATGACGTGATTGCTTTTCGATGAAGCAAAAGGACGCGCAGATAATATTTTTCACCTGCAAGGTACGACACTGAGAAAATTCGGCCGACAACATCTACTTTCATCTTTTGTGGAAGCCACTCCTTTGACGCTTTGTTCCAAGTAAAGTATGCGGGTAATTCCTCGTAGAACAACGTTCTGGCTGGCCGCAAATCTCCACCAATCTTGTTGAGGGCGTTTAATTGAAAGAATTGAGTTAGGCTAGTCTGCTCGGCTTTTCCCGAATTGATCTGCCCCTCAAGACCGTCCTTGCCATCAACATACACAAGCTGTTTGTTCTTGTCGTGTAGATTCAGGCGACCTCCCTGATAATGGGAATTTCAACAGTCTCCAAACAGCTGCGGCAAGCGTAATGTGTTAGTATAATAGAATGTTCCGTAAGGTCAAATGACTTACCCTCCGGAGGGCTTATGTACCTGCCGTCCACGTAAGATTGGACTTCGTCTTCCGCATGAAGTGAGAGTCGCAGGCGATCATGGCCTTTAGTAATATACTTAAACAGGTACTTTATAGCAGTAGTGTTCACAGGCACTTCGACGTTAATGTGGCAGCCTAATGCTCGAGTCAAATATGGGTTATATGGGACGACGGAACCATTCGTGAATGTCGTCGTGTGTTTCTTGACGGTTTGTCCGGTGTCGCGACGCAAGTAGACAGGGTAAGCCCCATCGACGTTGATTGTACGGTTAGTGAATGGCTTAGGAAATCCAAGGCTACATGCCTTGCCATCCCAGCAAGGTCGTCCTTGGCATGGTCCATGGAGCATAAATTCTGACACGAGCTCAAGTAATATTGGCAATGTCGCTCGATCCGGTAGTTCTGCTGAGACAAGCTCATCAATTTCTTCTGGAGTCAACGGCCGGTCACGCTCGTCCAAGGTGAGCATAAGGTGGAGATGCGGTAAGCCACGTTTTTGAAATTCAATAGTGTACACGTATGCTACCACTCGACCGAGGCGTTCCATCTTAGTCAATGCATAAATCAGGTAAGTCATCTTCAAGTGGAAAACTCTGGTTACAACTGTAGGATGATTAACCGGATTGTCGCCTCTCGGGATTTCTGCAAGGACTTCAGGCCAATTTGGATTTGCCGTCATCGTGATGAACAATGACGGTGGACCGAATTTCCTCGTTATTGCCATAGCGTCGTGATAGAATTGTTGCATGCTTCGTGGGCTGCCAATAAATGTGGCGGGCAGTATCACGGATCGGCCGGAAACAGATGTTTGGTTCTCGAGTGACGAAAGTAGGCGATTGTAAGTTCCGACTTTTAGTTTCGATTGGTTGTCAGTGATAAACTTTAGACGTTGTCTTTCAACACAAACACACATGTCCACGAGGATTTCCTGGAGGAGCGACTGACCAGCAAGAATGGCGGAAAATCGATCTTTCCGTTGGAAAAGCATATAAGGGAACCACTCCAGTGGACCGACCTTTCGAGATTTGACTAAAGCAATAAGAATTATCAACATCCTATCAGAAAGTTTTGATTAACCTTGACATACCTCTTTCCGTTGACGCGCAAAAGAGATTATCTCATTGTTCGCCGAAGGGAAAGAAAATCGGATACCTCAGTGGAAAGTATGATGAATGCGTGTCCGAGATAAACTCAAGCTTGTCGTCGCGGCGATGAAGTAGAATTTGTCTTTCTTTGATGATATTTCCAGAACCTTCGACGACCACTGAAACCTCGTTTGCTGTTGGGCAATTGTACCTCTTTGGGTCGGCACGCCTTGCAATTTCAACGTTGTTGCGTTTCGTCGGTTGAGCACATCTTTTGCGGACCGGAAAGCCTTGGCGTATGGATTGTTAGCCGATAGGAATTGCACTAATCTTAATACCAGTTGAGGATCCATTTGACTGGCTCAACCCGAGTTGCCGGTGTGCCGCTGTGTCTTTTCAACTCGATACTCCGCCTCTCCGAGTCCCCGATCACCGGCGACGTAAATTTGGGCGAAGCCTGCTTGCCGACCTTGTGCTGGTTCAATGCTAGAAATTTGGTGGGTCAATGTCCCTGAGATTTTGAAGACGTTGATGCCGAATGGTCCCTGAACCAAATGATCAATGGTTGCGCCAAGCGACGTGAATGACAACGCAGTAGGTTTCTATATGTCTGGCATTCTGGAAAAGAGAGGTCAGCGAGCCCAATGGATTAATCCGTAAGAGGTTGGTCTCCTCTTGTGAGCAAGCGTTGCATGAATTCCGGATAGCCACGTGCCGAAGGGTCGGAGGACGGCAATGCGACTTTGTTTTTTTGACAGCACATGGAGTACGATGTTTTGCGTTTTGACCGGTCAACGATAGTCGATTCAGCCTTAAAGTGGAGGGCTCCACACAATGAGCATTCTTGATCGCAATTGCCAAGGTCGTGAGGAACACTAAAATATGTATTGTTTTGCAATGCCAGTTCGAACGAAGGATCCGTGCTATTCGCAACCTTCCCTTTTGTCTCAGGGATCATGTTGAAGGAATGAGCACTAATATTGGTCAAAAGTTGGTTGTTATCGTACGCCTTTAGAAGAACATTATGCGACTTGTCAAGGAGGCTGACGCTTGTCACACGTTTGGTTTTCGGTTCGACTTGTAACTGGCTGGTGACGTTGAGACCAAGCGGTGATGTTTAATATTGACGGAGCTATCACTGACGGTTCTTTTTCAGCTTTGACAGTCATGCAACGGGCAATGAATTGCTATCAGTCAATGCTTTGTGAAGGTCTGCGTTGTTCAGTGGGTCCGCCAGTGGCTTGTCAGCTCACCGTTACTTCTTGATGCGCCGAAGGCGCTCTTAGGAAAAGTCATCTATCAGATCCGATCTGTTAAACACATGGGCCTACTGGTCAACCTGATGGCATTTGAACCTGATGACTGGTAAACACGTAACCTCACATTTGTGATCGTCGTCGACTCAGTCTTTTGTTAATAAGTAGGTCGCAAGACACTGTTTGACTATTGGATGCTGGTCAATTGTACACGCGCTATCAGAGATAATTCACAGCTGTTGGCGAACAGGAATTTGATGATTAATTACAAGTAGAATGATGCGGTCACAGATGGGAGTATTACAGTGGGTCGGAACAACGCATGTCAACTTTCTGGCAAGTTGCTGAGCCGCGAGCTTACAATACATTCGCAGTCGACGGCAGCTGGCCTGGAACAAGGATACTGATCAATCGTGGGGTGTGTCATGGGATTCGGCATTGCTAGCTGACAAAGTCCCCTCAGAAGGTCTTCATTCGCTTTGCCCCATCTGCAAGAATGTTTTTACGAGGCCGGCCACGCTTGCTTGGGGTTTGAATGATAGGGTCTGCGTCCTCCTCGCCTTCGGTGACATGTTCATCGTTTGAACTCGATTCTCCTTCGTCGTCGGATGGTTCGACCTGCTTGGCTTTTGCCAATGGTTGATCGAGTTTGAGATTTCCTGGTGATTTCTTGGCACACCAAGTCGTGATGGTTGCACCTGGTCGTGAGCTGCTTGGTGTTGAAGGGGCGGAGGTTCCAGCGACTTGGCCTGAGACTTTGGGCAAGAACTTCGTCCTGGGTAAATGTTCGATTGTTGGGCTTACTCCGATTTGTGGCATACATCTGAAACTATAACATACAATTTCGGTTTGGTATCTAAATTGGATGTCGAAGTCGATTGCGGGCCGGTCGTGTTAAGTTTCCCTATTTAGTGCCCATTGGTAACGCTGACATGGCTCACCTAAGGTATGAGTTGGTCAGTAGTTGGTTGTATGTAGGTGTTTGTTTATGTGGATAGGTAACTTACAAGTACAACCGCCATGTTAGTCTACATATCAAAATCGACCAAGCGTCCAATTATTTGCACTTCACGACCGATGACGTGTAGCGTATGTGTTTTGTCCCAGGAACGAGGTATTTGACGTGAAACCTTTTAATACATCGGGCCTGAAAATGTTGTAAAGGTTCGATGTGAGTACTAAAATTTTTAAAAAAAGGCTTTGTTGGCTTACTTCTGAATCCCAATCAGAGTGGGAAACGACGACGTCGAGATTGGATCCTGCGTCGGCGACTTCTTATCGCGATATTATCATGCCAAGGGAGGTGATGTGCGTCTTTTTTACATGATGGGGTTAATGGTCGCCAGTGGCTGCGACTTGAGTTACGCCTTCGTGGTTGGATGTAAGAAGTGGGGGGGAACTGTTGTTTGTGGATATCATTTTGCCGCTGATTGAATAGATAAAGCTGGGGTCAAGAACGTTCGTGAGCGCGGTATTGGTTACCAAGTTGACCTCAAAGTTTTCGGATTTCTCATCATGTGGGCCACCGCATGTCAAATAACTGGAGGTTTTGACAAACCCATACTGGTTTGTGCGGACTGGGGATGGGGATCAGTTATGATGTGAAATGGGTTCGGAGTTGAAACCTTACATTGGCGAGTGGTTCAAAGAGGGACGCAAAAGAAATCGGGTGGTTGGGGATTCTGGCAGAGTTCATGGTGGATGAGGTCAAAGGTTAAGTTCGGGTCTTCAATGGGTGAAAGTTGGAGGTGTATGGATTGAGATAAAGATTCGATGAATAGTTATTGAATGATGAAGGATTCGTCGACGAGGTATTGGGGGTTGGTTGCGGTAGCGGACTGCCGCTTTTGAAGGTCAAAAGCTACTGGGACCTGTAGAATCTCGACCTGACGGAGGAAGTTGATGTTGGGAGTCAGTTGGCCTGGGCTGCTGGAACCAATTTGATTGGACCGGCAAATTACTGAGTAATCGGTTGCGGTGAATGTTGTAATGGCATTGGCTGGCCGTGTCTGGTTTTGTTGGCATCGTCAGGGTATTGGTGGCGGTGAAGGCGATGATTGGGCACAGCGTGCATGGGAGATGTAAGTAGCTATAAGTAGGTGAAGGTTACCTTGAGTTTATTGGCTGTCGATTTCCTCTGCTGCAATTCCAGTTAGAAGATATGATGACCTAAATTCTGCTGTCGCACTTGCACAGTTTGGATTATACTATTCACTGACCCTCCTTTGCATAATTCGCTCCTGCAGCGCGCTGAGGGTGAATCACCTACTATTTTTTAACTCCGCTAGACGGAGATGGATAGTAAGGAGGGGTTGTTGGAGGAAAAGGGATTGTTTGGCGGAAGAGGCTGGCAGAATTGTAAGTTTGGCGTGCGGAGTTTGTTTGCTTGAGGGGAAACCTTTGAATTTTTTTTTTGTGTTTGTCTGTCTTTAATAAACTTGGATTATCTTACATCTGTTAAATACATGATCTGTCTCTGTTGCCTCCACCCAATGATTCTGCTTTGGACAATGGTCACCCATCTGGGTGATCCAGTTCCATTGCAAAGTACGTTGATGTGTACAAATTGTTCCATTGTCTTTTATAATGATACAGGAATTGTCTATCAGCATCAGTTTTGATTCAGATGCCAAAAATGACTTGTAGTGCTTTTTTTCTTTTACTCCTCAGGGACCTTGTTTATGAGTTCATCATAAATTATGTGGATTTGGAACCAAAAGTCATTTTGGCCTGATTGAGCCTGTTTATGGTCTCTTCCATAGTATTGATACAGCTTATGCAAAGACTTTGGTCTTCTGCAGGACACATTTTGGGTGGGTTTGCCTGTTTCTTAAACTTTTTCTTGGTCCTCCTCCTTCTTTTTCTTTGGGCACCAGTGTGCTTTCCATCAATTTAGCCTTCCTCATTAGTCAGGCTGAGCCTGTACCCCAACCAATGAGTAAGACTCTTTGGTCAGGGTAAGGCATTGCCCCAGCCAATGAAGATGCCTCATTGGCTAACGTAATAATGCCTTACCCTGATCAATGAGGCTTCCTCATTGGCTAGGGTAATTACTTACCCTGATCAATGAGGCTTCCTCATTGGTTGGGGTGAAGGCTTACCCCAACTGAGCTTCTGTGAAATTTTGACTGAAAAAAGAGCAATCAGATTACATGTATAGAAAGATAAAAAAACAAATACAAATACACACAAGTAAATGAGTCACAAAATTTTGATCAAAGAAGTTTTCAAGGGAGATTTGAGAGGATCTTTGAGGATCTTAGAATTGCTTGAAAAAATTCATTGAGACCAAAGCAAGGGAACTTCAACTAGTCAATCTAAGATTCTAATCAAGGGCTGAGATGAAGCAATGATGAGCTGAGAAATGACCATAAGTGTTAGAATGAAAGTTGTTGCCTGGAGAAGGAAAAGTTTGAGCGGAAAGGGAGTTTAAATATGGATGGCCTAGTGGTAACCATCCATCCCCCTTGCAAGCTTGGTGTCACCTCTGATTATACTCGCTTCAAGCAAGGAGCCTGGTGTTTGAGTCCTGGCAGACCCAACCCCTGGCTGCTACCAATGGTGGGCAGATATGTTACTTTGTGTTACAGCAGGGAAATTGGATAACACAACTCTTTTAAAGTTATCCAATTTTATTATTTTTGTAACATAACTAAAAAAATGGAACCTTTAAGTAACGTAACTTGAAAAAAAAATTGGTAACATAACTTTTTTTAGGATAAGGGTATGTTCAGAAAAAAAAAATTAATTCCATATTGCATATAGCTTAATGGTTAAAGCATCCCTCTTGGAGGGTGCAACTGTCAAGGTTGAGGGTTCAATTCAATCCTCACACTGAGGCACTTTTGACCTGGCTTGCTGTGGAGAGAACACTTGAAACTTGATCATTTCAAATTGAGCACAATCAATCTTGCTCTAATTGAACTCAGCAATCAAAATTCAATACCTCTCCCACAAAGTTACACTTAAGTTATCCAAATTTGGAAAAAAAGTAACATAACCCTGGTTTTGCTCAAATAAGCTGGGAATGTAACTAGTAAAAAATAAGGGCTTTTTGCTCAAAAGATATTGTAACTAGATCATAGATATCTGTAACGGGCAGATAACATAACTGTAAAGGTTACATTACAGTCAGAGTCCTCCATTTGGAGAATGTATCTGCCCACAGTTGCTGCAATGGTGGGTCAGCTATGCTACACATAGTGTTAGCTTTTTAAGCTACGCTAACACACCGCTAACGTTCACTGCACAATTCAGCCAACTAACACTAATTTTTTTTGAATTTCTTTTTGTTAGTTGGTAGTGTAGCATTAGCTGGGGTCAGGAAAAAAAACTAACACTACCTGAAATTTGTGTTAGTGGTTGAAAAAGTTACACTACACTTTTGAATTTTTTTGTAAGTTGGTAGCGTAGCGTTAGCTGGGGTCAGACAAAAACAACTAATGCTACCAGGAATTTGTGTTAGTGGTGTTGTAGCTGTGTTATTAGTGCTAAAATAATAAGCAGTAAAATTTTCTTTGGACTGGTGGATAACAACATAAGGACTCATATTTTAGAGTGTACCGGGTTAAGTTGACTCCAGATTTGATTGTATCCTTGGAATACCAGAGATGAGCAATTTAAGTTGGGCTAGCATTTTTCCAGGAGTGTTGAGGATGCAATTTTTAGTACAAGACAAGAAAAGAGAATAATGTTATGATCCCCCATTAAGCCCAACTGCCTTGTGACTTTATTACCCGTACAATTAATCTGCTTTGAGTTGGTAAAGTTGCAAGTCAGAAAGGGTGTTAATGGTATGAGTAAAAGAGAAATGACACAAAAAGAATCAACTGATCAACTGATGGATGAGTCAAACAGGTTTCAAGCTTGGATCATCAAGGTTTTCAGTCTTATACTATATCAGGAGTAAAATTTATAGCTGTCTGAGGTCAAACTTGGTCCAATGGGTTGAATTGGATTCAGGGTCTAATTGATTGCATTGGACCAAGTTTGACCTCAGACAGCTATAAATTTTACTCCTGATATAGTATAAGACTGAAAACCTTGATGATCCAAGCTTGAAACCTGTTTGACTCATCCATCAGTTGATCAGTTGATTCTTTTTGTGTCATTTCTCTTTTACTCATACCATTAACACCCTTTCTGACTTGCAACTTTACCAACTCAAAGCAGATTAATTGTACGGGTAATAAAGTCACAAGGCAGTTGGGCTTAATGGGGGATCATAACATTATTCTCTTTTCTTGTCTTGTACTAAAAATTGCATTGGTGGGGGGGATGATTCCTTGATTCCATGTTTTATGTTATTTTTCTTCACATTCTGTGGTATGATTTGATTACCTCCCACTATTTCTTGCATGGTGGTGTGTTATCTCATCTTAGCCTGACTTGTAGCGGGAATTTGCTTTGCTAAATTTCATTTGAAAGCCTGCTACGCTACTGATTTGGGAAAATATTGTTAGCGGAAGAAAAACTACGCTAAACAGATGAGAGAATCCTGTTAGCGCAAAAAAATTACACTACTTGTTAGTGTAGTGTGTGATCAATTGAGACACCAATTATAAACTGTTTTTGAAACACTTTTGAGATTGATTTCGAGTTTTACTCCAAATCTAATTTTTATTTGTTTTTGAAATTCAAAATCCTCTCAAACCACCCCCAAGGGTCAGTTTGAAAATGTTTTTTTTTTACGATTAACTTGTCCATTACAGGAACTTCCAGCTCCCCAACACTGTGTGGGAGCTTTATGGTTGAGTCGCTTACTGTGTATTGTTGAGTCAGGTTAAGCCGCTTACTGTGGCAGGTACAGCCTGCCCAGGTCTGGATTGTCCTGTTGGTCCAAAACCAAGATGAATGAAGCTTTATCGGCCAAGCTCTGGGATGGCCGATGAACGCTTTATCGGCCATGCCAGAGCCTCGCCAACAAGCACTTTATCGGCCAAGCTCTGGCATGGCTAATGAACACTTTATCGGCCAAGCTCTGGCATGGCGGATGAACACTTCATCGGCCAAGCTCTGGCATGAACACTTCATCGGCCAATTGGTTGGATGATGAGGCTGTTTGCCGGCCCCAAAGGTTGAAGATTGTTTGTGTCAGAGGCAACATTGGTGGTTTGGCGGCTGTTTTCAAGGGAATTCTCAGTATGTTTATAATTGTACATACATTTTGAACCAGTTTTGAAATGTGTTTTGTTTTTATTTTTAATTTATTTCTACTGCTGTATTGTTGATTCAAGTAAATTACAAAATTGAATCAAAAACAGGTTTATAATTGGGGCCTGAAACTAACACTACAAGAATTCTAAAAAATAACCCCACTATGCTACCTGTTAGTTTAGCGGGATTGGATTTCAACTAACGCTAACCAATTCCTGGGGGGCAAAAACACTGCTACGCTAACGGTTATTGGCCATGTAGCGTAGTGTAGTGTAGCGACCCACTGTTGGTTGCTGCTATCCCTTCCTGTTGAAGTGTCAAACTAGGCACTGCTTGTTCCACATTGCTAACACATCTATGTGAGACTTCCAAAGAGCATTGGAGGCAATACATCATGATCATCATCATCTCACAAGCATACATCACCAAATGTATTCAACATTGGGCAATGCATACTTAGCTCAATGGTTAGAGCATCACTCATGAATGCTGAGGTTGTGGGTTTGATTCCCACAGTACACAACCTTTCTTTTCACTTGTTCAATACTTCCAAACTGGACAACTACACCCCCCTTTCAATTCTAAAACACTTATTAGTTGTCTACTTTAAAATAATCTGCCCAGTTTAAATTTTTAATACCTTTTACCCAATTTGATCAACCTAAAAAATGGTGAAAAACATTAGTCCCCATCCCCACTGCCCACAATTACCAAACAAAAGAAGTAGATCACACAAGACTCTGATTGGATTTGCATACTTACAGAACTTATCATCATCATTAATGTCAGCCACTGAGGCTACCTTATAGGTAACCCACGTTACTGCAGCACAAAAAGATCTAGTGTTATTGGTAAGACACCACTTAAGAATGCTTAAAACTTAAGTCTTGCAGACAAGAGTCAATTCATCTTCTCCTTAAAATTAATTATTTATATTTCTCTATTTTTTATTTAATTAATCTTCCATATTCATTTCACACACAAATGTGATCAATAATGGAAGATTAAAACATATGACTATTTACCCAATAGGCTAAATAGACTATCAGGTAAATCATTTCTCATTTCTCAATTCAAATCTTGATTCCGCATGAAAGAATGATTTCACATGTGTTTTGTAAAAACCACGCCGGAAGAATCCAAGATTTTTTATGTACTAGAATATAAGGAAAGGATCTCTTGAGATCCTTTCCTCACCCCGCGAAATTTATTCTAGGCTTACACTTTAAAAATAAGTATTTTTATTTAAAAAGGTAACTGGGGATATTCATTCTGCAACATCTCAAACTCTACAACTCCGACAATCCTATCACCTCCCTTCCATCCTCATTCAACTCTCATCTATCTTTCTGACCCTTCCTCTTTTGTAGATCTACTCTCTTCCTTCTCTACCTTCTCATCCAATCCATCGACAACTCCCTCACTCGAATCAGTTCAAATCTAATCCTTGAACGGATCATTTTAAAGCGTAGAATCATCTTCTACTCAGCTTTCAACTGTCCTTAATTGACGAAGAGCTGGCGCTACTCTCTTAGAGTCAGATATCACTCGACTTTAGTAGTCGAGAAGCTAGCCCCTCCGCTAACAAGCGTTGAGGTGTGGTTAATTTCCTCTGTAAAAGGAGTGATAAAATATCAACCGGACGTCACGTAAGAGACACTGTGGTAAGAAAAACCGCGCAGTTTTTATACTGAAAGTCTTCTTCTGATGATTTCGTCTTTCAACTAACTTTCAAAGCACGTAGTAAGTCTTTTCCGCTCTATAACAAACAGTCCCTTTTACTGATTGAAATACCCTGAGCTGATTTGACGTCCTTCACGCTTGCTCTTGTAAGCCCTTTCCACAAAGATTCATATTCCACTGTGTAGATGATAATACAATACTCCCCTCGATCCCCCCCCCCCCCCAGTACAACACATTCCCGCCCTTACTTCACTCCCTGCTCCCCGTTTCCCACCTCCCACTCCACCCCACCATTGATCTTCGCTCGGCGCAACACCACCCTCCTGCGCACCCTCAGATCCCCTGGGTTCCACCCAACCCGTGATGCCCCTGCAGTCCTGTCTGGCCACCCGAATTTCCTCCGCTGCACGTCAAAACCCTTAAAATCCCCTAACGACTGAGTTTCTACCCGCTATAAAAGGCAATCTACAAAGCTTTGGTCAGTAACCCAAAAGTCTTGAATATACTTTCCTTTGTTTTCTTTTCCTGCATCACCATATTTGCTCAGCCTCTACACAATGCTTTCATCACACTGCATTCCCCACCTGAGTAGCAGCATTCCCACTGCTGAGCCCATCACCTATAAAGACTCCACATCCTGTCTCCAGAAATTCTTCCCCCTTCAACTCCTCCATCAACCCACTTCCCGCTACTACTACCATCTGCACCTGATGTGCCCGCCTTTGACAAAACAGCCAAACCATCTCCTGTCGCCAACCCCACCCCGGTGCGGCCTGCACCAAGTGCTCGCGCGCTCATCGACAATGTTTCTTCTGCCCCGGTTCCAACAGCGGCACCCGCTCCCAAGAAGGTCGATCCCACCAAGATGAAGAGGCATTTGTGGTTACCAACAGTAATCCCATTGAGTATGACGAGTCCAACTTGTCCCCCAACACCAATCTCCTTCCACTTACCGGGAAGGACAGAATGACTCCAAAGCTGGAAAAATTCCAATTTGCGACCATCCGGGAATGGAAATTTGCCGTACTAGCCTGGGCCTGCCGACACAATGTGAACATCAGCCAGAACACAGATGAAGCTAGTTTTCCGCCCTGGCTCCTCACCGATCTCCCACTCCTCTCCCCCATGTCCCTACTCCTCCTCCTCCCTGCTCTCCCACTCCACCACCACGCTCTCCCCCCATCCACATCATCTCTTCTCCCACTCCAACAACGCTGGACCGAACCCACCGTACCATCAAGTAATTCCGGATGACAAATTTCAACTCGTCCTCCCCGACGCGGATCTCCAATCCTTCCTCGCGGAACAAGAACAGGCCATGGTCACTATCCTTGGAGGCTCGGTCGGAATCCCCCCTGAACGACGGTGCAACATGCTGCGGAACTTCCACCGATCCACTGCTTGTCTCCGCCGGATTGTTCTCCTGGATTGAGTCCTTCTCCTCCTTTCCTTCCCTTGTAACCTCCTCTATGCCTCCCCCTAAATAAGTCATGCTTGAGAAATAAAATTAAGACTGCTTCTATTGCCTGCACTAACCCTGAGAGACCCTGAGAGAAATGAAAGAGAGAACAACCCCAAGACAACCACACCCCACAATCAAATTGTAAGTGCCCGGATCACCCCGGAAAGAGAACCACTAAGTCCCCGCACTACCACTACTTCTAATTTTTTTTTTTTTTTTCAAAGACACCACCACACACAAAGATCAAGAGAAACTGAGAGAAATTGAGAAAGAAAAGAAAGAAAAGACTTGATCCTGAAATGAGAACCTTGATCCTGAAACGACAACTTTGATCCTGAAACAAAAAGCATCCATCACAATGTTCCTGCACCCTGCAATAAGGGTACCTGGACTGCCCCAGAAGGAATTACCACACAATTCCCCATACCCGGCTCGCATCTAAAGAGACCACAAAACAAAACCAGTAAAACTATTCACAACAAATTTTGAACCCTTGATTAGGTTAACTGACATCCTGGGGTGGCTATTTTACCCGGCTAGCGCACCCCCTCACCAATTAAGACTTGGCCTTAGGCCCATCCCCCCCTCTGGACTTTTAGCCAATTTCATCAGCGGTTTCAACCGAGCGTTTCTATGCAATGACAGTTCTTGATTTTTGGTGTTGGACTCGACCGATGACTCTTCAACTTCCGCACCCGACTCTGACTGGGACTTTTCACCCGCACTTCCACTCTCAGATTCACTGTCTGACCCAACTGTTTCATTGAAAGAAGTCAAACCGCTGCCGCCTTTCTTTTCAACAGAGTGCCATCCAATTCCTCCAGGAAACTTACGGACCATTCCAGCGGTTGGCGAAAAGCTTGCCCCACTGAGTCTCAAGGCTTCGGTTGTACAGCAGCACCAAATCTCCCTTCTGCAAAGGATCCCGCAAACGATGCGCGCACCTGTCCCAGTAACACACTGACTTCGCCCAAGAATCCTGCAGGCGCTTGGCTGCCTTGTCCACCAATTCATCGTGCCAAAGAAGTTGCTCCGCACAAGCCTCCACCAAATCCACTGAAGTCTTGACTTTACACCAATCAATCACTAGATAGGTGAGCATTTCAATATCCACTGGAAGAACTGGTTTCCGACCATAAAGGAGCTCATACGCCGAAAACCCAGTCCCCCGCTTGACAGAGATCTGATCGGCAAATACTGTTGCCATTTGCGCCCATCTTCCCCGCAGAGTTTGACCAACACATTCTTGATTGGCTGATGACCCCGCACCCTTCAGGTAGTACTCCGTGACTTGGCCAACTTTGCACTAACTTCATCAGACTTCCCCTGAATTGCGCTCTGCCGTCAACTGTAATCAACCGCAATGAACCAATGTTCTTCCAAGAACCACCCGACCTTGTCCGCCGATAACTTCACCAGAGGTTGAGCCTCCACCCATCCAGACAAATCATCCCGCGCCACCAGCAAGTAAGCAAACTTTCCCGCCTTGATGTGAACCACGTCGAGGGAAACCCGGCTGAACAGTGATTCTTCACAAGTTGGAATGCCCACTTCCCGCACTGCTGACAAGCCTCACAGCTCTTCTCCCAACCACGAACCGATTTTACCACCCCAGGCCACCAAAACCATTGCTTCACACGACTGCGGGTTTCAGCTTCTCTGTGATGTCCTAAATCCTCATGCAGAATCTTCAAGATGACTTCTTGATCCGACCGTCGAGTGACCACTACCAAAGGTACAAGAGCCCACTGACACCATAACTGTTTCTCATGGGCAAAAAAGTTGATCAGTTTACGTTTGACCCACACCCGCAGCTTAGCTGGAGCATCATCTGAAAAATTAAGAGTTTCCAAATAACGTCCCAACACTTTGTAGCTCCCGCTCTGACAAAACGGAAGGCCAACACCAGTCTGAGTGACGCCAACGGTTAACAACCTCCGCTCCACGTCCAGGGATTCAGCCTCCGCAAATTGACCTTATCCTTCCTCTTTCGCAACCCGAGACAAAGCGTCCGGCATCATGAACCACTCTGAAAGAAAAGAGCTGAAGAAACGCCACCCACCGGGTCATTGGAGCATTCGGCAGCGAGGGCAAATTGATCATCCACACCAACAACTCAAAGTTCACGCCCCAGAGCAGATGTTGCAACTTCCGCACCGCCTTGGTCACCCCGCACAATTCCAACTTTGACTGAGAATATTGAGATTCCACCAGGGTAAAGGTGATTGACTCATAGAGCACAGGCCAATCCTGCCCTTCTTCCTCTTGCGTCAGCACTCCGCCCACTCCAAACTCACTTGAATCCCTCCGCGAGAGTAATCCAAGTCTTTGAGAGTGATGTCTCAACCAACGATTTCCTTGAGTTTGGAAAAAGCCAATTCGCAATCCCCGGACCATGACCACTCCGCCCCTTTCCTCGTGAAGCGCCGCATGGGACTAGCTACCTCCGCAAACTGCACAGACCTAAGAACTGTAGAATGTGAGATACCGTGAGCGGGGTTGGCCACTGAAGAATTTTGTTAAGCTTCGGGCGTGCCATGCTCCTACTACTCCTCAAAACCTCATGGCCCAAGACATCCAACACAGGAACGCAGACTGCAAACTTCTTCTTCCCTGACACGGTGAGACCAGCCACTTCAATCCGCTCCAGAACAATTGCGTACTCCCAAACAAAACACCGCATCCACGAGTTCTCCGCCATAGTCAAACCTTGGTCCCTTGATTCCTGCATCATCGATAAAGATTTGCACCAAGTGGGGGAGGTTGTCCTGCATAATCCACACCATCTGAGCCTGATAGAGCGCCCCAGAGTTGGTTGCACCCTGAGGAAGACGCGTGAGCTGCATCTGTCCCAAATGTGTTTCAAAAGCTTTTAAGGGTCGTGACCCCGGATGCAACTCCCGCTGATCATACCAGACCATAGCACATGCAGCCCACCATCGTCTCTACAAATTCATCAATGCGCAGAGGTAAACCAGCATCCAAGATTGTCACTGCAGATCATGAACCACACAAAGGCTTTTCCCATCCTGCTTGCGGAATGGAGTAACTGGAGCAGGACTGCTCATACAAGCCAGTCCTAACCCGCTCCCTCACTAACTCAGTAAATGCATCTCTGATCAAAGCCAGAACCGGAATCGGTCTAATCTGCCAGGGGTCATGAGGAACCACCGGAATCACATAGGGATCCCCAATTGCTTGATCCAACAACCCCCACTCTTCAGGTTCAAACGACAAGGCCCACTCTCTCCACACGATGACTTGCAGTGACAACTTCTTCTCATCATCCAATAACCAGCCTTCAGGTCCAAAATTGAGCGTAGATACCCTTTCCGCGGTAATTCAACTTGTTGGAACGAACTCTGGTGGCTTCTTCAAGAGCGGACTCTCATAAGGATCTCGACCTAAGCAGCGGATTGAGATTTTGCGGCATCGGTTCATTCCGAGGTCGGACTTTCTTGGCTGCCAGCTTGTACTTCCCGCACCAACCTCGCCCCGCTGTCGTCCGCAATCCTGCGAACACGGAAACCAGAAACTCTTGATTTGATCACGAGTGTGGCACAAGGTAGGGTTTTCACAAGTGTGGCAGCAGCCCTCAGAGGTGCATAATTGGGTGGACTTACTTCTACTCCTTTTGCCTCTGCCCCACAGACCACTTCTCAACCTTTGCACCACCTCAACTCCTCTTCTGCTCTTCCCGACCATCTTCAACTGTTGGATCCTGAAACACCGGACACAGAATGGACGCTCACATATGTGGCACAAGGTAGGGTTTCGACCTCGGTAGTAGATGCACAATTGGGAGGACTTACTTCTACTTCTCCAGCCTCCGCCTATCCCACCACCTCACTTCTCCCCCATCTTCGATAATTGGCCACCCGCTCCGACTCCTGAAACAACACACGCGGAATTTATGCTCCCATATGTGGCACAAGGTAGGGTTTTGACTTCGGTAGTAGTTACCCTTGGAGGTGCACAATTGGGAGAACTTACTTTCAATCTCTTTGCCTCTGCCATCACCTATCCCTTCCTGCTCCTTAAATGTTGTCTGTCCGCATCCAGTTGGAGCTGCACTGGTGCAGATTGACCGGACAACACTTAAAAACCCGCCCTCGGGAGAAGGATTGAACCCTTCTCCCCTCTCGGATTGCCTTCGTCCTCTGACTTGGACCACCAATTTTCACCCCAAAAGCCACTTGCCAGATGACAGATCATTGTCTTGAATCGGACACCGCAAGAATCTCCTCCCTCCTGACTGCATCATGGCGTAATACAGCCTTGAAGGCAAAGAGAAATGACCGCCCTAGGATGATCTCCGGACCCTGAACTGAGAGAAAGAAAACCCGCCTCTTACACTTGTCAAATTCCACCCATTCCCCTTCTACAACTCCATCAACTTGGCACTCTTGCCCACCGATTCCACGCAGCCCGATGTCGGCCTGCCTCTGCACCAAATCAACATCCCGGACAAAGTTAGTTGGAAGGAGGTTGACCATGGACCTTCTGTCAATCATTGCCCAAACTTGGCGGTCACCTATGCTCATCTGTACATAGCCAAGCGGACAAGAGACAGTATCAGTCATTAACTCGGGAACTGGCTCAAACTCCAGCTCCGCTTCTCTGCACTTGACATCAAACGAGACATTATTTCCTTTGGTCTTCAGTCCCGCACTTTCCTGGATAACTGCCATCAATGGGGAAACCGATGCCAACTCCTTCAAGTTCAAAGAGATTTGAGAATCTCCACCAGCTCGGTAGCTTTCTTCTTCCCAGGGGTCACTTCCTTACCCTTGACTTTCTTCGGGTTATCGATGTCCATCCAGTCAAAACCACCGAACATTGCACACTCATCGGACTTGACCGTCCGCACCTCTGCTCCCACAGCTGGCGGCCGCCACTCCACTCGAGGCTGAGACGGCTTTGGCGCTGTCTCCTGCAGCTTTAAACCCTGCACATAATCCCAAGGGTTCTCCCTGGAGCCAGGCAGGTAGTACTTGCCTGATCCAACGTCAAATCAGCACACATCGACCACCAATGTCCGGGATCCCCGGAGTAGGTACACTGAGGAGAAGTACCGGAAGAAGCCCAAGGTGGACCTGTTGCCGCAAGAGGGGGGGCTTGATGAGGCGGAACCTGTTGACCATGATCGGTCTGAGGTCCCTCCTTGGGTCTCGTCCTCTGAACGAACAGCCGAAGTTCCTCCAACTCGTCCATCAGCCTTCCACCACTTCATGAGTAACCGGCTCCGCCCTACGAGATGCTCCCAAAGAGTCAGCCCACATCAACACTGGTCCACCTCCCGCATTCTCCGACCTAACCGCCTCTCGGATGTCCTTCAATTCCGGCAGCAAACTGCCACCGTCCTGAGACCGCCAAATGAGGTTGGATTGATAGAGCCGGCGCTGCACCTGCTCCTGGACTTTAGGGGATAACCCCTTGAGAAAGCTCCGCTTGACCGACACGGGCGTCCCAATGATGACCTCATTGTGATTCAGATACTTCACAATTCGGTCAAAGGAAGAAACGAACTCAACGAATTCCTCCCGAGTCGACACCCCGCCTTCTCGGAACCACTGACGTCGCACGCCCCACTTCTCAAACATTTCCGCCTTCAACCTCTCCTCCACATCCCACAGTTCCTCTTCGGTCGGAATGAAGTTACCAACTTGACGCACCATTTGCACCCTCCTCAAAACGACGGATGAATTGATCCACCAATTCAACACTAAATTGGACACCCGGGTAATCCCGCCGCCTGATCTTTGCTCCAAAAGGCCTCGATCTCAGAGGAAGCCCGCTAGTCAGCTACGGTACCGGCCCTCCACCCTGATGCTCAGCCGCCTTCGCCTCCCCATCTGCCATGGTCTGATCAAACCCATATGTACTCCTACCTTTCGGCAGAGGGTCCATGAAACCCTTCTTCTGAGGTAGGACAATCTTTGGCAGAATGCTTCTGCCCCCCACAGTAGTAGGAAGAACGTTGTAATGGTCGTCACTCATGATACCCACAATGAAGATTCAGAAAAATGATATACAGAAACGACATAGTAATCCAATTATGCCCGCTCGCCCGCAGTCAGTTGACGTAGAAACAGGAGGAAGAGTTCCCGATGTGGTAAGAAAAACCGCGCAGTTGTTATACTGAAAGTCTTCTTCTGATGATTCAATGAACTCTTTGATTTTGTCTGTCAACTAACTTTCAAAGCACATAGTAAGTCTTTTTGGCTCTATAAAAAACAGTCCCTTTTGCTGATTGTAATACCCTGAGCTGATTTGATGTCCTTCACGCTTGCTCTTGTAAGCCCTTTCCACAAAGATTCCTATTCCACTGTGTAGATGATAATACAATACTCCCCTCGGTCCCCCCCCCCCAGTACAACACATTCCCGCCCTTACTTCACTCCCCACTCCCTGTTTCCACCCAATTCCCACCTCCCGCTCCAGCGCGCTCCACCCCGCCATTGATTTTCGCTCGACGCAACACCGCCCCGCGCCTGAAACACCCTCCTGCACACCCTCGGATTCCCTGGGTTCCACCGGACCCGTGATGCCCCTGCAGTCCTGTTCCAGCCCGTCCGGCCGCCAGACTTTCCTCCGCTGCATGTCAAACCCCTAAAAATCCCCTAACAACTGAGTTTCTACCCGCTATAAAAGGCAATCTACAAAGCTTTGGTCAGTAACCCAAAAGTCTTGAATATACTTTCCTTTGTTTGATTTTCCTGCATCACCATATCCGCTCAGCCTCTACACAATGCTTTCATCACACTGCATTCCCCGCCTGAGTAGCAGCATTCCCACTGCTGAGCCCACTGCCTATAAAGATTCCACAACGCCGGCTGACAATTAAGTACTGTAAGGCCCAATTTTCACAATCTAACAAGTTGTACATAGAAATCATAACATTCATACTTTGCAATGCAAATGGTGCAATTACACTTTTAAAAAAGTTGATGATCTGAGTTTGGACAACAAGGTTCTGGTGCTGCAATTGGGAACGTGCAGTCAAATCACAACAATGACATCATTCAAGGCAGATTCAAGATTGTTGGGATTTCATCAGCTTGCTCATTGGGTGTTGTCCAATACTCCTAAGAATGAATATTGTTGAATGAATAAATTGAATTGCATATTCCCATGTGCATTGTTGAATCTTTATTTGAACCTTATGCAAGATCAAACATCTGGAAATCAGAAGATTAAGCTTCTTCCATTGTTTTCCCTTCCCAAATCTCATCCAAACATCCTGTCCCTCAATTCATTGTTGACTTACGTCCTAATTGTCTGTTCAGAAAAAAATCACCCAAACTTGACCAAAATTAACAAAACTTGGGACTTGAACCAAGTGGAGTTATACCCTGATTCTCAAATCAATCCCCCTCCTATAAACTCTATTTCTTGTCATTTCTCTTACTTGTTCATGTTTATTGACTCTCTTTTATATTTCATTTCAGGCTTGATTGTTTTTGTCTGTTCCCAATCCTAACTGTTTTTATTTGATCTCAAATAAGTTTGTCACTAGGTTTTGAACTCTAAGAAGGTATTGATCATGTCACTCATTTACATTTCTCAATTAAAATTTCTTATTCCTTTTATTGTTTCTTCTTAACTACTACCACTACAAGAAAAACTGCTTCAACTGTAAGTAGTTGGCATGCAATATTACAAAAGGGCCTTTATACTATTGAATTTCAACTGCTGTCAGTTGAAGCAGTTTTTCTTGTAGTGTACCATTAGCATTTTTTGATTAGCTACATAGAGTGAATAAACATCAATTTCCGGTGTTGGGTTGGGTACAGCCTTACCCTGACCAATGTGGAAAGCTCATTGGTCAGGGTGAGTGATAGTGAAATATAAACAGAAACTCACCAATATATACATATGACCATTTGAGGCTGGTGTGCCCTCATGCATCCCTCCATATAGCCTTTGAGTTAGAGGGCTCATCCATGGGCTCCCATGTTCAGAATTGGCCAGTTTCAGATCTCACTGGCATCTGTCAAACAGTTCCTGCTCAGTAGGGGAAACCTTGGACCTTCTTTTTGTGAAAGTTTCATTTAACTAGACTTGGATAAGTAAAACCAAACCACACCATAGAAAGAAAAATTGATTCAGTTATCTCTATGACTACCTTGCAAGATGAGGAAATGCCAACTCACTGGTCTGTTCCAACCAGCTCCTTTGAAATTAATTATCAATTCTGAGCATTTTCTCCTTAGTGCCACCTTAAGCTGCTCCTTGGTCCTGTTCCCTCATCATCAAGAACAGTCCCCTCTCATTGCATCATCTTGTTGAGCTGAAATCCTAACAGTGATGAACCAACAGTGCTTTGAAAATGGTGGATACTTTCACACTTACCAATAATGATTTGTCCACTAATTTTAGATTAAGTTTGATGATGGGGCTCTGAAAGTTTGTACAGAGTTTTCCCATGTGCTAAAACTTCTTACATCATACTTCCAGCTCTTCAAAACCAACAGTCAAATTAAAATGAAACAGATTTACACTGTAAACCATACTAATTTTCTACTCAACAATGAAAGATAAAAAGTTTATTCAGGAAAAAAAATAGCTAGAGCTACCAATTGGGACAAAAACTGAGTTTTTTATACCTCTTTTTTAAAAAAAATCAAGAGGTTCCTTCCTCAATAATATTGAAAGGTGAGCATACAAGAAAAGACTTGAAAAAAGAAAATTAAATGGATCAAAAGATTTGAGAAGTCTAATAGATAGTCAAAAACTCATTCAGATTTTCTTTTGAAGATCTTTGCAATCTTCCCAAAAAACTTATCCCAGAAGTTAACGAAATGGAACTTCCAACTTTTTTTGCTTGACTGCCATTCCTGATAAAAAATTTCAAGACTTCCCAAATCCCAATTAGTATCTGAGGGTTTTATTCCTTCATTCTCAAGTTTAGATGTGACAAATTTGAGGAAATGTTTCTTTTATGTGCTGGTAACCTCTGGATGATGCAAAACAAGTAATTCTTCCAAGGTCCTGGATTACATGTTCAAGGGAAATCAATTTTTCTCAGTACAGAATCAGAAAACAAAAATCCATAATGTTGTTTTCTTTCGAAGTTGAAAAAAAGATACATACATGTGATTAGATTGTTGGTGTAAATTTCTTGCAACATCATTGATATCGATGTGATTAAATTCTTGGTATAGAACTCTTGCAACATCATCGATATGACCAGCCTGGATTTCATCTTTGAACCTGTAGCTTTATAAAAAGAAGAAACAAAAAAACCATGTCAACGGAATATTCTGACTGACAGATTTCAAACACAAGAAGACCTACTTTTTCTCATTTGCATTCAGCCACCTCAAAGATCTGTCAATCAGAAATGATATGTCATGTTTTGCATGATCCTTTATTGAGATGTTTTTATCCGTTTTGCTAGATTGGGGTTCGGGAAGATGAAGATATGAAAATTCATTAGCTTCCCTCACACTGTCGCCTTGGCTGATCTTCCTATTTGATTGGATACTAAAATTTTAGCTACCTTAACCAATTCTTAAATTCATTGAATGTTTTCGGATTGAAACCCATGCGCCCTTGAATCTCGAATTGCTTTAATGTGCTACAACAATATCATTTTTTATAGGACGTGGTTAGTCAATTATTTGTACCCAATAAAAATTCCGTGGGTTATAATCAACCAACAAGGCGACTCACATGAATTTGAGTTGGCCATCCACATGTAGGTTCAAATATACACGCGGACGCGAGGGCGGAGGTGGAGCTCGGCCTCCACTTGCAAAGGAAACCTGTGGCTCTTGGGTTCGGCCTGCGTTTGGGGCAGTTTTTGACGATCCGGTTCGCTTTGGGGCTGCCATTTCTGCCCCCGGTTCCTCAACACTGTAACTGTTTTCGACTTTACTCTACATAGGAGGTTCCAGGCTGGCGGCTCTTGGGGCGGATGGATGAGTGAGAATCACCCCCTTAGGACTACTAGTATGACTTGATTCGTGGGGGACTGCTTTTAAAGATACAATCGGGTTTTATTTTATTTTATTTTTTTTTTTTGGGGGGGGGGGGGGGGTGATAAGTGAAGTGACATAGGAAAAGTGACTTGCGTTCAGCATCACCACATAACATCTTTTGAAAAAGTCAAGAAATTTTCTTACTATAATCAGTAGGCTCATCAAAAATTTCCTCGATTGTAGGTTGATTAGCGTGAGTCTGCGATTGAGGACCGCTAGAGCTGACTCTCTGGGGAGCTGCTTAAATTTTTCAAAGGTTTTTCGTTGAGAAGAGGAGGAGTGTATGGAAGAGTTTTTGTCAGTCAAGATCAGTTCCCATATTATTTTTTTGGAAAGCCTTGAAGCATTTTCTTACGGGGATGTTCGGAATCATCGAAAACCTCTTCGATTATGGGTTCCGATTGTCTTGGCGGCGCGGATTGATGGTAAACCCGACTGGGCGGTTTAATCTGTGCTGGTTGTGGTGAGTGATATCCATAAGAGCTATACGAAGGAGTTGAGGCCCATTAATAATTGGTCGAAGTCATCATGCATTTTATCATAGTACGGGTTCTAACACACCTAGGATGTGTCAGTTGCGGGTGTGCTTGTTGCGGCTGCTCATTGGGCGGGAGTGCGAGTGAATTGAATCCTCCCCCATTAATTTGTAGCCTGACATGTTCAGGTATCAGGTGCTCCAGGCCTCCAATATTTTGATCGTGTCGCGTCTCCCTCACATACACATTCCTGCGAGTAAATCATCGTGTTCGACGAATAAGTTATGGTGTGTGTGAAAAGACATTGCACAGGCACTTACTGAGTCCACGCTGAATCGGAGTGCATAGTGCTTGTTGCTCCACCATCGTGCTTTTACTCGATGAAGAGACTTCCCGGCCCACACGCCTTTTGATGGCCATTTGAAGAGAATAGTCAGGACTGTGGTGGTGTACTATTGGGAACGGGTAAAAAATGCACGGCGCTCACATGTGTTGGGTTACCAATGACTTGCTACCGTCTCGATTTACTACGAACAATTGAGGGCGGGAGTGTTCTATCTCATGTCTTCCATTTCCACTGAGAGGATCGAAAATTGAGGTTGAGGTAAAATCAAGTGAATTTTAGAATCGCAAAAACTGTTCGAATCATACTCTGGTCTGTCTGACATAGAAACGCACTTGTTTACTTTTGCGGCGAATTCCCGTCTAATACACACAACGAAGGATATCGTAGGCGGAAAATCAGCCCCGACGATTAAATCCAATGTTACTCAAAGATGCCACTTACTGAAACCTTTGTACTTCGGTCTCTTGATTTAACGTTCTAGCCATACTGCTGTACCCAATGGTATAGGAGCCCTGAATTAACTGCATGCCAAGTTACGATTTTAAAAAGTTTCTTTGGAAACTCACTTGGTTTCTCTTGCGTCCTTTAAGTTTGCAAGCTGTTTGTTTGCCGCGAAGGCTCCGGAACAGCCAGTCGGCATTTCCGTCATCATAAGCACAAACAGTGCGCCATAGATGGCTTGAACACCGGGACAAAGAAACATCTTGTGGCTATTTTGGCAGTCGCTGTTCTATGGAAAGAATTCAGCTGGGCGGCAGAGGATGGGTCCAGAGAAAAAAGTGATGTTCGAATTGGGAGGATGAGATGTGTGGAAGGGGCAGATGTGAATTTCCGGAGAAGATTATTATATGATCTTATCCATGTTAAGGGGCTAGTTGGTTCCCAGTGGAATCTCCGA
This sequence comes from Puccinia horiana, assembly GCA_001624995.1. Lineage (NCBI taxonomy): Eukaryota > Fungi > Basidiomycota > Pucciniomycetes > Pucciniales > Pucciniaceae > Puccinia > Puccinia horiana. Next base: position 847,439 of record LWDY01000064.1, on the reverse strand, counting down.
GTGTTTGGTGGATGGATAGATCCGATTTTGCGTTCCAAGAGAGACTGTAACGCCAAGCAGTATTGGGTGTTATCGAGTGAGCAACACACATAATAGCAGGTAATACGCAGGCAGGCCTTCACGGTGTAAGAAATTTTTGAGCTTTTGCGGCCGACAAGCTGGTCGGTCAAACCCGGTTGACCGAGCTTGAAACTTTTCTCACCACCTCTTGAGTGGAGAGAAGCAGTAAATTTCCGGTATAGGTCGACTGCGCACTGGATCTTGTTGCCCGTTGAAACAGTCAACCTATCAGGCAGAGGCGTAGTTTCGGAGTCCATTAAACTCCACATCGGCGACGACCATCCGGGGTACCCTTCTTCATATCGCGTTGATCACCCAAGCTTTCGTATTGGGAGTGTGGTCATCATGTGGCTAATAGTAGTCCTGCCGTTGCCAAGCTTTTGTACTGTTTAGCTCTGGAAAAGAAGCGAGTTGGAAGCTTAGCTTGACTGATAGCAAGACCCACGTCTATGTTGCAAGTTGCTCTGGATTAACAACGAGCTATTTCACTACATCTGTGATGATTTTGCCTATTTACAGCATATACGCTTGAAAGCAAAACTGATATATTACACGCTGGAAGTGAGGACATTACACCGAGGGTTCAAGCTTCTGAGCCCTGGAAAGCCATACAAAGCAAAATATGGCTTCAGCAATTATAAACCTCCTTGTGAAAAAAGCGAGTGCAGGCAGTTAAGCGCATGACCGCATGTCCCGGTTGCAGCGGCTGGCGGGGACGGAAATGGAAATCAGCTGGATTTCACGTGACTGATCATTGAAGTCTGATGATCCAGCGGAGATCGGGCTTATGTAAAACTTGTTATCTGTCTTTCACTGGTTTTTCTGCTTTTCCCTTGTTGACCGTCCCAGAACACAGCTTGAAGCTTTTGACCATCCCAAGCAAGCCAAACCAAACTCACTCCCATCCTCAACGAGTCAACTCTACCATCAACCAACGAACCAATCAATCAATCTCATCCAAGCTGCCCTTTCGGATAGATGATCGACCATCTACTAGGTCGACCGTCTGCCTCTTGGAAAAGGACTCAGGTCATTTTGGTCTTGTTTTTCTGGGCATGGAGGTTAAGTTCTGGCGACCCCCGTGGACCAGCTGGCGTCAAACAATTAAACAATAGATTCCGTTGAGTTCATGTATCTTCTAATTCCACAATCAGTCCCATTCTTCTTTCATCTACATGACTGCGCTTGCTCACACATTTACTTTCTCCCCTTCACAGAAAGATTCACCCCATGGCAAATCGCCGTCACCTTACTTACTTGTCTATATGGTCTTCGTCATTGGGATACTCTGGTTGGCCTTGCTGGTTAGTCTTAACTGAACCAATCGAATTCGCAACTAGGCAAAAATTGATCGCTGACTATCTCATCAATCTGAGTTTAGCTCCAGAGCCTCTAGCAAGGCTATATTCTCGGGGTTTCTATCGTGCAACATGGATTAATACTGCACTTGACGCTGGTTTCGCGACCGCTGCTCCCATCCCATTGAAATGGCTTCGAGATATCCTCAGTATTCTCTTCAGCGGATATTATCTGATATACGCCGACGAAGCGGATGAAAAGCTACGGAGGTATCGTGCGATTCCCACAGTAAGTGTCTTTTCCCTCCAAGTATTTCACCCAATCATTTTGGGTTAAACCCCATCACTTGACATTTATGGCTAATTTGTGGCCTGCGACATTATCCTTGATATTTGTTTCGTGCCTGAATTCAGGTCGAAGTCTTAAGAATCACCTGGGAGAAAACTACCAACCCAATCATCCAGTTCTTCACTCGTTCACATCGCCCCCCGATACCGATCAAACGCAAATTTATCTTTCCCAGACCCCCTGGTTCCAAGTATACAAAGCCCATCACTTGCTGGTTATACTCCTCCCGCTCGGATTTCGAACTGGTTCGGACCAAAAACTTGATTTTAGATGTACCTGGGGGCGGTTTCATTGCCATGAGGTATGCATCTTGATATTTGCACTGATGTGTGAAAAGCCGCCTTTCGCACTGGGTTTTGATTTCATTGAAGCTCACGTTTCTGTTACCTTCCTTCGGTCTGTAGCCCTGCTCATCACGAAGAAAGAATCATTCGATGGACGATCAAGACCGGCACCCCCATTTTATCAATTGATTATTGCAAAGCGCCAGAATACCCATTTCCCTATGCAATTCATGAGTGTATGGATGTTTATCGTGTGATCCAGGAGACAAAAGGAAGAGCCATAGGTATGGGTAGAGACATGGTTGACGTTGTACTCACGGGAGATTCGGCGTAAGTAGTCCGTAAATCAATGAAATGCTCGACTGGGCTCACGAACTATTGCTTGGTGATCAAGTGCTAATTCTTCATTATATAACTCTAGGGGTGCTAACTTGTCAGCTGCAATGATCATATCGATTCTTGAATCAAGCCCTGGTTCGCCATTTCATGAACTTCCCCTACCAGTGGGTATCATTTGGCAATATCCTGCGTTCGACTTTAATTTTACATCATGGATGTCACCCGAAAATTTGAGGATTCTCAGAAGGGGCAACTCATCGTCTGACCTACCTGATGGCATTCTAGAAGCCAAAAGCCACCTCGACCACAAAAGTCCTTTGAGTGTTGTTGACGATCGAGTTAAGCATTACGATGGAGAACTGACTGGCCGAGAAATGAAAAAAAAGTTTCGGAAAAGTATCGCGAACTTGCCAGGCATGGTAGCCACCTGGAAAAGAGCATTGACTCCTAAGGTCGAGCGAAGTTTTTCAGACGTTGAATTGAAATTGACGGAGATCAAGTCTCCGAATACATTCAACGAAAATGAAGTTGCTAATGCGGAGTTGGACGAGGAAGCTACTAGCCGTCCCCCGAGCGTGGACAACGAAAAATCACTGGGGGAGAGAGTCCTATTCCATGAGGATGAACTTCCGAAATCCGAAGCTTCAGTAGACGCTGAGCAGCGCACACTCAAGGTACCTGCCAAGAACGAAGCAGACGTGGCACTTCCGAAGACTCGTTCTCAACGAAAGGCGTTTGGGACTCACTTGACAATGACCAGTAGAACTGGGTTTTTCAACGATAGAATTATCAGTCCCTCGATGGTACATGCGCTTTTGTTGTGATTATTAAAGGCGTGAACCAGGTTTGCTGACACACAAACTTATTATGTCCCTCAAATCTGTTGGTTTGTTGTTTCTACAGATGCGTTGCATGGCGATTTGCTATGTTGGGCCTCGTAACGCACCTGATCTTACCAAGGATCACCACATCTCACCCATCTTCACACCTCCTTCTATTTTAGCCAGATTCCCGCCAGTTTATTTGGTTTGCGGTGAGAAAGACCCCTTTGTGGATGACACTGTGATCATAGCTGGAAAAATCAGAGAAGCCAAGCAACAGCGCAAAAGGGAGGCTTTAGTGAAGCTCCAGAAGGGGAATAGTGATTCCAACTTGACTCCACCGAGGAAGCCAGACCCGATCTTGGAAGAGGAAGAAGCCGATTGGGTGCAAATGCGGTAAGTATATACACGCTTTTGAAATCTTTGGTTCTAGTGATCTTACAGTGAATTTTTTACGGTTTAGAATATTTGAAGGCTGGAGTCATGGATTTGGACAGATGCTGGCTCTGTTACCTGAGGTCGGCACAGCGTTGGATTTAACTGCAGATTTCATTTTGTCCGCATTTCAAAAACACGATGCGAAAAGGCCAGTCAAGACTACATCACTCCAAGTACCCTCCTCAAGTTCTCCGGTCTCGATTCTGAAGCCTCAACCAAGGTCTTCATTTGAATCATATGATGACGAGGCTTTAACGTTCACACCGCGACTCAGACCACGTGCTGAATCTGGTTCAAGGTCGGCATCCCCCTCGCCGCGTCTGTTGAACAACAAACCCAGCAGGTCTCCCAGCGCACTTAGGCCAGGACTTTCCAGTTCAACGACTCAGCGCCCACTGCTTCCATCTCTACGTTTATCACAAGGAACATCCGATTCATCAAAAGAAATCAGCCTTACGACACCAATCTCTGCTAAGCCACCGTCTCCACCAGAAAGAGCGACACCGAAAGCCTTGGTTGATTACAATGTTGCTTCGGCGGCAGCTATCGTCACACCACCAGTTCTCCCTACGATGCCTACAGTGATCCTATCGAATAGGAAAGAGGGCAACGTTCTTGATGATCATTACGATTTATTACACCGCAGACGTGAAGAAGCAGGCTACGGTCTACCGGCCATGAAATCACCCGAAGATCAGTTCAAGCCACTGGAGTTGAGTAATAGTTATACACCCGTAGAGGGAAGACTTGGGGAGGATGAAGTGCAAGGACAATATGTAGGAGAGAAAGATCTACTCGAGCGGAGGCGGATGGACGCAACCTATGGGATCACTCAGAATCCAACAGAATCGAATCCTTCTGGCTCTGTTAAGAGTGACAGTTAGAAATTTAAACAATGTTTGTAGGTTGCATGAGACTAATGGAAATAGCAGTTTCTTTCGTTCTGATGGACAGATATAGAATGTATGAATGTTGATAGGAAATGTTGTAGTTTTTAATGAAATATGTAAATCAGTTTGTTCAACTAAACATTGTTGTTTCTACATATACACATTGGATCAGTTGTGTGGTGGAGTGCTGGTTGGAGAAGTAGTCATGGAGATTAAAGCAGAGAGGTTTAAGTGAACTTTCCAGCTGACGAGACTGAAAGAGCAGTTACTCTGACAAGTGATTCCGTTTCTCGTTACAGTCGGCTAAACATTCTCGATTCGGAAAATTCAAACAAACCCAATCCACTAAAAACTCATCCCACTTCCATCTCAACACATCCACACACCCAACGACCACCGCGCTGCAGCAGAGTTGAGAAGGCATGGGCTGGTTGAGTGGATTGGCTAGTGTCGGAATGGGTATGTTCATCCGCTGTCTAACTCGAATATAAAGGTCTAACTGGTTGACTCCAATATTTGTCAAACCCAAAAATAAAGCCGTGGGTCCACCATTGGTTTATCTGGACCAATACAGTTGAGTAGGATTGGATTGCTATTTGAATTTGAGATTGACTGACTTTGAGCAAGAGAAACAGTCAAGATAACAAGGACGAAGAGCTCGCAAGGGTTTTCCCATCTGATCTGTGTGGTTCTTCTGTCGGTAGCAGTCTCTCTTCCATTCTCCTTGAGTTTCTCGATATTGATGTCTCTTGTGTTGTTGGCTAGGACAGGATAGCAAACATCTCTCGGCTGTTCTACTGGCTTGGCGAGCGATTCGAAAGTGCTCTCCTGGTCCAGTCCTTCCTGATGATCTTCGCTCAAGTCGTTCTCTTGCGAATCTGTCTGGAGCATACTCATCCCCCTTCTCCTTCTATCGATGCCCAATCGCCCCATTCCGAGTCCCTCTTGCACTTTCCCTCTGGCTCGGAACCGCTCAGGAGCAGTAGATCGTCTATCCCATCTACTGCCCCACAGTCTGATCAGCGGAAGCTCACTGGTCGATCTCCTCAATATTCCTTCGACCATTACATCGATTTCTTTGCCCTCTTGTTTGCCCTCGAGGCCGCTCTCTTCATCCTCTTACAGCAATATGATTGGTTCATTCAGGCTATCGGTTTCTTCTCTCTTGGACTCGAGAGCACGGTCAGTCTCGACCGACAAACAAAACCCCCCCCCAAAAAAAGCTGATTCATATTCTCTCTCCTGGTGATTTCTCAGTTGCCCATCCCACAATTGATCACTAACTTTCGCAGGAAATCATTGGCTGGTCTCAGTCCGATGGTCTTGTTTGGTTGGCTGTTCGGAGACAGCTTCAAGTCGATCTATCTGGTCTTTGTTAATCCAGACTCTAACTCGACCCAATTCAAGATATGGTCTGTTTTTTTTGGGTCTGGTGTGCTTGACTGAGATCTTGAGTGCTCATGAGCTTTGAAACGGCAAACAGTGCATTGTTTCAACTTTCGATCGATATCCTGATTCTGGGACAAGCATTGATCTATCGACGACAGACCAAGCTGGACTCGATTGAGCTCGATGGTCCGGCTTCACTGGCTGATGGAGAGGGAGAGAATGATGAGGAAGACGCTCGCTCCCGGCTGATGATTGTTGAGGAGTCTGCTCAGATTGTCTGATTCGTCCAAAATCTTCCAAGAAATGGATCTCTACAATCAACTCAACAATCTCCTCATTCGCTTTCCGATGTCAGTCTCCCTCTTCTCTCCATCATCATCCTACTTCTTCGCTGCTCACTGACCCTCTTTCTCTACCATCAAAGATCAGAAATCGATATCTTTGCCACTCCAACTCTCCATCAGCCAAACCCACACCATCCTTTCATCCTCCTGGGCGATCATCAACTGGCCATCCCTCAAAAGACTCTGTCTGTCATCTATCGATATGCCTCACAACGCTTCCACCAACCAGACTCACCCCAAGATCTGCTCCAACTCACCCGACTCTTGTTACTCCAGAACCCAGACCATCTCAGCGCACTCTCCTCTCGAAGGAAACTGATCGAGGAGCACAATCCCAATCTGCTGCCCAAAGAATTAGAACTCACAAAGCTATTGCTCTCCATCACCTCCCATGCCAAGTCAACTGCCCTATGGTTCCATCGACGATGGACCTTCCACAAGCTCTTTCCCCTTCCTCTCTCGTTCGATCACAATCGATCTTCATCATCATCCGATCAATCATCCAGGATCTACCAACCCTCGGCCAATCTTCCGCCAATCGAATTAGACCATGAACTAAACTTCAGTCTCAAGGCCTGCGACGCTTATCCCCGGAATTACTACTGCTGGTTCCATCGCAAATGGCTCATCTACCAACTCATCCACTCCTGCCAAAGAGAGGCTGAGCAGGAATTGACCATCGAACGTGCTCGGATCTTGCCCTTCTTGCGTCTTCATCCTCGTGATCATTCTGCCCTCAATTACATCACCTTCCTTATCTCTACCACATCCACCGATCAGAACAGTATCCAAACCCATCAATTCATCTCTGCCTCCTACGCTGTCATGGCCGATTATCCCGAGTTTGAAAGCGTTTGGTCCTTTCTCAAGTTCCTTGCCCTCTCTGACTCACTCTCCATCCAACAATTCCTTGCCCTCTTCCACTCTACTCCTGCCACAAGTCGACTCCTGAACTTGATCCTAGATCCTTCTGCTCCTAGCCTCACTCGTTCCACTTCTTCTTCTTCTTCCTCCTCATCGAACATTGCCACCTTGGCTGAACAGCAGTCTCATATACTTCAGCGCTCATTGGTTCACTGTCTTCGTACACTCTACTTCTTAGGCTGTCACGTCAGTCTTCTCTCTCTCTTCCTCCATCCTTCACTTACTGACTATATTCTTCTTTTTCGCCTCCTTGGTCGCTGTACGGTTTGGATCATTATAGTTCAAATGGATCGATTGGACTGACCAACTTGCCTTGCTACTTCTCCGCTCTACTCTCACCCTCCCTCTTCCTTGTTCTTCCTCTTCCGTTGAGGTTGATTCTCTCAAGACCCTCATCCAACGTTTCACCATTCCGTAGTCGTTCATATATCTATTTTTCTCTCTCATACAATCAGTTGCGGTTGAATCTTTTGGCATCTGTGCTCTCTCTTTCTCTCTGTTTGCAATTTACAGCTGTTTATTTATTTATTTTGTTTGTTTGTTTTTTGCTGTGAGGTCTTTCTTGTCTGGTCGTCTGATGATTGGCAGAAAAGTGGCCAAAGAGTGTTTTTCTTTTTTTTTGAGAAGGGAGACTAAAAAAAAAGTCGAGTCATCTGCACTGATCGCGAAGTTTCCTTAATCGAAACTAAATAAATCAAACTCAACAATTCATTCACTCACAACAACTACAAATACGATACACAAACAATCAGAACAAGACGAAAAAGAAAAAGAAGAATTCAACGAACGGGTGCAATGTCATCCTCAACTCCCCGGCCTTCGCCCAGTCGATCTTCTTCGTCTTCTTCAACTGTCGGATCTCAGAGCTCTTCGACTGCCTCAAAACCTGCAAGCCAGTCTAACAAGCCCGACTCGACTAGCTCACATCTTGTCGAATATTTCATCGCCGGTGGAGCGGCGGGTGCGATGTCAAGAACGGTAGTCTCGCCTCTCGAACGACTCAAAATCATCTTGTCTGTTCTCTCTCTCTCTCTCTCTCTCTCTCTCTCTCTCTCTCTCTCTTGCATTTTTTTTTTCTTTCAAAAAGCTGAGATTGATTATTGTCATTTTTCGAATTCTTGAAGTCAGTGTCAAGGACCCGGATCGGCTCAGTATCATGGGCTGTGGCCTTCGTTAGTCAAGATCGGTAAGGAAGAAGGTTGGCGAGGATATTTTAGAGGGAACGGAATCAACGTGATCCGCATCGGTTGGTCTCATACGCACACACACACACCTTCCTCTTCCAATCAATCCCAACAAGGACCGTTAATTGAGATGATATGTCTGTTTATGTAGCACCTTATTCAGCCATCCAATTTTCATCATACGAGATCGCCAAGAAAGTCTTATCAAGATTTTCATCGACCGGAGAACTGACGACGCCTTTAAGGTTAGGCGCCGGGGCGATAGCGGGGATCTGTTCGGTTGTGTCGACCTATCCGCTCGATCTAGTCCGGTCAAGATTGAGCATAATCTCGGCGAGCATAGGATCGAGTGGTGCGGGAACGAATGGCCGGGAAGGAATGGGGATGGTCAAGATGAGCTTACAGGTCTATCGCTTCGAGGGCGGAATCCGAGGCCTCTATCGTGGCCTTGTACCGACGGTGGTTGGCGTAGCACCATACGTAGGCTCGAATTTCGCGGCCTACGAATTCTTGAAAACGTATTTCTGCACGCCGATTTCTGCGTATGCCAACACCGATCTGCTGCCACAACCACCCCAACAGTTGGGCGTGTTGGGCAAGCTGGCCTGTGGGGCTGTGGCCGGCGCTTTCTCGCAAACTATCACCTATCCTTTGGACGTCCTTCGACGGAGAATGCAAGTCACTGGGATGAGTAATCTGGGCTTTCAGTATAATGGCGCGTGGGACGCGACGCTCAAAATCATCAAGAAAGAAGGCCTGGGTGGGCTGTATAAAGGCTTGTGGCCTAATTTCCTTAAGGTTCGTCCTTCCTTCCTTTCTTTCCTTTTTTCTTTTTACTTCTTTTCAGTCTTATGTTTTTTCTTTCATCCGGCGGGGGGTTAGGTCGCTCCTAGTATCGGGACTTCTTTCGTCACATACGAACTCGTTCGTGACTATCTACTCACCATCTAAATCCTCCTCGTTCTTCCTCATTCTCCCAATCCTTTGTTTTCATATATACATGTCTGTTTATTTTAGCTTTCGATTCTTGATCATTGTTATTATTACTTTATTATTATTATTATTATCTTCATCATTTATAGACTTGCTTTTCTTTTTCATTTTTATTATTACTTATCACTTGAATCGATTATACTTGACTTGACTTCACTTAACGACATAACTACAAAACAGAATAAAAAGTCTGTTTTTTTTTTTTTTTTGGCTTCGTTATAACAAAAAAAAAACCAAATTTTATTATATTTATATTATTATTAGTATTTTTGATCTTTATTTGGAACTGTTGATTATTTAACAAAAGAAGGAAAAAGAAAAAAGAAAAAAATAAGATGAAAAAACAAGTGAAATCGAAACTGTGTTTTCTAGTTGATCTACATATTTACATAAATAAATAGAAGATGCGAGGTGAAGGGGAGAGGACAAGTTGAAGAAAGGAGTCTTTTGTGATGAATGATTGTTTGGATCATAACATACTCTCAATTTATAAACCCTTATATTATCAAACCATAAAAAAAAAGAAATATTAAGTGGATCGGTTTGTTTTAGATTTCTTAACTTGTTTACATAAGGTGTCTCTGAAGTTCATCCAATTTTATATTTATTTATTTCTTTCTCTCTTTCTCTGGACTATCGTTTTTTTATATCAATCACCAAGAAAGTTATTATCTATCCAATAGATTTTTTTTTTTTTTCTGATCTTCATACTTATTGTACTAATAAAGGTAAATATTTATGTATTTCCTCAAATGCTTGATCAAATAGAAAAAAAAAATACACAAAAAAAGAAAAAAGAAAAAAAAAGAGTTTTTTTTCATGTTTTTTTGTTTGTTGCGTTTAATTATCTTTTTGATAAACAGTTTTTTTAGGGATAGCTAATTGATCTAAATAAGACTAATACATAAATGAAAAAAAGCGAGTCAGTTTATGAGCCAAAAAAAAAAAGGGAAAAGGATTGAGAGGAGACGGACTCTGATCCAAAGATCACGTTCTTCAGGAAGATGGTCCCAAACGATCCACCGTTTATCGTTTTTAAAGATCGAGCGGATTTCAGCCAAGTCGATTGTCTTAGCCATCTCTCTAAAATCTACCGTATTTTCTTCTTCTTCTTCTTGTCCGTCTTGTTGTTGTTGGATTTGATCTTGTTCGGTCGTTCGTGTTTTTTCTTTTAGTGCTGCTTTTTTCATCCGTCCCCAAAAGTTTATAAATGAACTTTCAAGAAACATTTCTTTAAATTGTTCTCTCGAATTGTCTTGGTTCTTTTTCTTCCAATTTAAAAAAATTTCTTGAATTTTATCTAATAATGATAACTTTTCTTCTTCTTCTTGAAATTGATTTTTTTCTTTACTGATTATGATTAATTTATTAATGATTTGTTTTACTTTTAAATCTTTTTCGTTTGGTTGATCTTGGTGTTGTAGTTTATCGGGAAAGATTAGCTTGATCAGATCATCTTTTACTTTCGAAAATTCAGCTGTTAATGGTCGATCGTATTTTTCTTCAAAGTATGATTCAAGTATTCTGATTTCTTTGGAGTAAATCGAGTCGGTATGTCTAGAGAATATCGACTTGAGTTCTTGTGGGGGAAGACATCGAATGAGTTCATATCGAGGATCGCGTGTCAACTGAGATCGGACTTCGTTCCAATCGGCCTAACCAGAAAATTCATAAACTTACATAACAAAAAAGTTAGATCGGGAAAATTCACTCACATCATGGTCACGAACGTGGTCGATGAGAAAGTTATTGAACTCCCGATTAGCCTCCTCGCGACCGAGAACATTTTTGGATTGGATGGCCGCCTTCTCCAAAGTTTTATTCATCTCACGAACTCGTTCTTCTCTCGCTTTTAAACTAGCCTGTTGTTTCTCTCGTTTTTTATCATCTTTTTGACTTTCCGTATCCTTTGGTAGACCGCTCGTTGACGATTTGTTGTTTTGTTCTATTTCATTCGATGAACAATCTGCTTTTCGTGCTTCTTCTAGCCACTTCTTCCAGATCGATTCTTTTAATGTGTTACTAGAAATAGCTAAAAATCTAGGATCTTTTTGGAATCTCTCCTTCAAAATTTTATAATCTTGGTCTTTTTGATCATTTGGATGGAGATTTTCATTTAATAATTTTTTGAAGTCTTCTTCGGCTTTCATTAATTGTTGTCGTTTTTGTTCTCCTAATTCTTTTAACCAATTCTTGAATACTTTCTCTCGCTCTCGATCGTCTCGTCCGAAATTCCTGAATCGTGAATCTTTCTTGTGTTTATTCTTGAAATCTTCCCACAAGGTTCGAGTCGAAGTCACAAATTCTATCAGTAATGATCTGTAAGCTTGAGGGGGCTTCAGATGTTACAGAAAAAAACCAATTTCTTTCAGTGATTGAATCCAAACGGGCCCAGTTATACCAAAACTTGATTCCCAGTTATACCAAAACTTGATTTCTCTTACGTCTACTTTAGGAGCCGCCTGTTTGGCTGCCCTCTGTTGCCGAATCTTCTCTTTACAAAATTCATCGAACAAATCACGTCGTTCTTTCATAGATGGAAGCGCTATTGTTTAAGACAAATAATCAATAATGAATCCATGTTGAAAATAAGCAAAAGTAAAAGAATCGTAATCTCTAACCTAGATAACGCGCATCGGTCACAAATTTTGGCAATTCATTATCCCATGGAGCCATCGGATCGATCGATACTTCTCGCAACATTGCCTAAGTGAATAAGAGCAACGAATGATCATAAGGGGAAAAAAAAAATCAGTAATCGACAAAAAAATGACTAGGAAAAGATCTAATAGAAAAGAAGAGCTACTTTGAAAGTGGCTTTGAGTTCTTCTAGGGAGAGTCCAGCGGGAGGCGGTGGATTGTTTTGGATGACTGAGGGTGGGGGGTTGCTGGGCTGCTTAGGAAGACTGACGCCCGACTGTTCAGCAGCTTCTTGAGCCATTTCCTCAGCGATCTGACGTTGCCATTCTTCGTCGTGATCGTTATCGGTAGTACTGAGTTCTAATTTTGGGACCTTAGCCTGTCGATCGTTATCGAGTGGATTAGGATTTGTAGGAGTTTGAACACTAGTCGATGGGTTGGGTTGGGCTGATGAATCGGTGGTCGTGGATGAATGAACTTGTTCTTCGTTTTTTCGCTTGAGACCTCTCAGTTGAGCTTCTGCCTCTACCTCCGCCCTAACCTTTTGGACTTCCAATTCAATTATTCTTTGTTGTTCAGCTTCATGAATTCGTTTAGCTTCTTCGGCCTTCAATCGGGCTTCTTCTAGTTCGGCTTGTTTAAGCTCCTCAGCTTTTTTAGCGAGGGCCGCTTCACATGACTTTACTTGATCTTTGATCTCATCTGGGATTGTCCAACTGGATACCTTCGTTTCTACGTTAGTGTAGAATACATTTCCCGCCGTCGTGGTCACTTTCATCCATACCGTTTCTGGGATCGGTTCCTTCGTCTTTGGTTTCTCTTTCTTTTTCGTCGTCGTACTTGTTTTCTTCTCCGAGGCTCCTGATGGATTAGATGAGACCACTAGATTTGTGTCTGGCTCCTTCGTAGCTGTGACTTGAACCGATGGGCGAACATAGGTCGATTCTCCAGATTCTGCATGGTAGTAATAGAATTGTCCAGTTGGTGCTAAATATATAATTTCCGGTCAGTAGTTAGTTGTCGATCAGTGTATTATTTTTTTTTGTCGAATAGGCTCAATTAGTTATTACTCACCTCTGTGCTCAGTCCAGCCAGGTGGTAAGGGGGCGGCGGCATAAATCGGGACGCTAAGAGAAAACAAGAGAGATAGTTAGTAGAGTTCTGGTTGGATTGGATGAGTTGGTTGAGAATAGGCCGACCTTACTTCAGCTGGCAAAGGAGACGCCATGTGTCTGGTGAGTTGGTTGTGGTTCAGATGGCGGAAAAGCGTAAACTCAATTTGTAGCCGGACAACCCTTCTTCTTCCTCACTCGAGTCTCGACTGGCTTCCTTCCACAGATATTGATTTATCTTCGCTGGCTCAGAAGTAGACCGACAAGCATCCATTGATCTTTTTCTAGCAACAAGATCCCCAGTCCAAAAACACACCAAAAATCTCAGACCGATTCTTCGTTTTCTTCTTTGGCGGATCCATCTTATGTCTCTTGTTACATGGAGTGACTGCCTCTCCAGCCGTCAAAAGATCTTCTGGCCTCGAGCGTCACTGTAGGTCACTGTTCGTACTATATGACCCTCCATGTTCCCCCCAAGTCATCCCGAGAGAGCACAGTTATATTGTTTGTCTAACAGCCAACTTGTGTAATCATCATAATAGGGGGACTCAAAGTTGAGCCAAGTGGACTTGCCTGCCAATTGGCAAGTTGCTCTGCACGTTTTTTCTGGCAGATTGACTTGCCTGCATGTATGCAGGTCAACTTACATGGTAACCCTCTGAAATAAAGCATAATTGAATTTTACTCATCACTCAACAGGAGCCTTGCAGAGTGACTTGCCAATTGGCAGGCAAGTCCACTTGGCTCAACTTTGAGTCCCCCTAATACCAGCTTGGAATGATGGCAGCTGGACTGAGGCAGAGAAAAGGCCAAGCGCTCTGGGCGTGGCCTGCGCTATCCTTGTCAGGATCCACGCCAAAATCTGTGTTTTACTTGTTAAGCCTCTCTGTTAGACAGATACCCTTTGGGCTCCCTAACGAGAGGCTTGACTAGGCTCAGAGATGCTCTATGTAATCTGCTTTAAGTTGTTCAACCAATGCGAATTCTTTGAGGGACTCAGATTGTGATTCCAACCCAAGGACTCAAGTGGCTTGCCGCCGTTTTCTCTTTCTTCGCAGAAGACACATAAAAAAACAGCGAGACAGTAGGGTTTAGATTAACCCCCCCCCCCTGGGTTACGTGGAAGCTCAGGACACCTAGAAAGCTGCGTTGAGCAGGGAGCCGCCTTGCAGACTAGCAGACAGGGCTCTTACGCTAGCGCATCTGTTGGGGTGGATACGCATCCTCATCGTATTTTTTTTGACGATCCATTGCAACCATACATTTTGGGGGGCATAGTTTTCAGTGGCTAATTCATGTTTCGAACCAATGCGTTGATGTAGTGTTCTCGCTTGCCACTGTGGATTGACGACATCAGCCAAGTGGATGAGAATGCGGGAGTAGACAAAGGATATTGGGACTTACGCATCACCACCCTCAACAAATGCGGTGAACTTCCTGGCTCGGAAACCAGAAGTGGGGTTGCTGAGGTGGAAGGGATAGAGGAAGTTGCTGACTTGCTTGAAGTTGGGTCCGACCGTGATGATCTCATGGACAATGTCTTCGATCGAGATGATACCATACTGACCGAGATGCTTCTCAATGATGGCGTTGTTGTCGAGGGGGATTCGTTGTTTGCTGATTTTGCCGTATCCCCGCTTGTAGATGAGTTCACGGACGGTTTTCAGGTTGGGCTCACTAGGATGTGAAAACGCAAATAAGGAAAGGTTATCGACCTCAACATTGGGAGAGGACAACGAACCCGTAAGTGACGTAAGGCTCAACCAATTGAAGCATCTGAGTGGTTGCTCGGGTGACTTTGATGAAGACACCGTTGTTGATTTGGAGCAATCGTAGAAGCTGCAGGATCTTTCGAGGCTTGGGTGCGATTTCGTTAATACTGGGCAAATGTTCGGAGTTAAAGCGGTGAATTTCGATCAGCTCTTGAATGACGGAAAGGTGGCCTAGCTAGCCCTTGCAAAGGACGCACCCCCTCAGCCTGATAACGAAATAGACCTTGGGCTCTGATGGGACAAAGAAGTCTCCAGCAGCCTAAGAAACAATACAATACGCAAGTTAGTATCCTAGCGATAAGATTGGGCCAAAGGGGATTGGGTCTTACCTTGGCTGCTCGGCGTAGTCGGATAGCCTCGCGTTCCTTCCTCTTGTACTCAATGACGTACTGTTCGGCACGTTTGAAAATTACCTGACGTTTGGCCCTGCTGGCCTGGAAGAAATCAAGTTGCGTCAGTAAAGGGTTCGAGCAGTTGTGATTTGGGAATCAACCAGTGGTATGTGGAATGCGTTTGTAACTCAGACCCGAAAGATGGTTAATTGGTGTCATGATTTCAGCATTGCGGGTTACCGCTCAGCAATTTGGGTATAGAATTTTGACATCATAGTTACGAAGTGGGGGAAGGGAGTGAAGATGAGCTAAAATAGCTGACCTTGCGAGCTTCGATGGCTTTCGCAAGCTTTTCTTCACGGGCTTTATCGTTTACTTTGCGTTTCTTGAGCAAAGTCTCAGGAACCAGCACATCTTGCGGAGTGGGGACGGTGCTACATTGGAGGGAATGGTTAAGACAAGCAGTGAGTGAGTGAAAGCGAAGTGCAGAGTAAAATAGGTATGGCTCACGTTGAGGCGGGCATCTTCGTTCGATCTGCTGGTTCGGTTGCTGGAGGATGTCAGTTGGGGCGAGCGGGCAGAATATATCCTAAAATCCAGCGGGTCTCACCAGAGGAGGGTTAGGTTTCAACAGATCAAACCGATGTGGGTGGCTGAAACCGAACGAAACCTAACCCCGAATCGGCTATGGCGGGCATGTCGACGCGCAGGAAGCGTATGACCCCGGGGGTCATGTCGGGTCCTGAGGGTAATCCCGAGGAGCAAACCACGAGCCACTCGCGGTAAAGCCTTGAAACCCCAGGGGGGTTTTGAAGGGTAAAAAAAATCCATGACCAAGGCACGTTAGATACAACATGCGGCCGACCCCTTGAAACCGCATACCCCTCCGTTGAATAGATTGGGTATATGCAGTAGGAGAGGTTGCCCCTGTAACCACATAAGTATGCACTCAGAAAGCCCGTAGAACCGCATAGGATTTATGCGGTTTGAGGTTTTTTTTTTTTTTTTTGAAATGCTATGACAATAGAGTATTTATGGGAGGAAAAATAGGTTCAAGTATTGAAGAAAGAGAAGAATAACAAGTTAAAATCTAAGGAACATTTAAATAAATCATTGAGATTGGTCTGTAAGCTGGTGACCATTTTGAGAGACATTCTTTGTAGGTTTTTTGAGGTGTGCCAACAGAGTTGGATGGGCAAATATCAGACTACTAGGGGTGGAAAACTGGTTATAGCAAACTTGCACCCAGTTTTTGGGTCCAAAAAGGTATGTGGTATGCCATTATGTGGTATAGCCCCCAAAAACCCAATTTTTGGCCCGCATCAACTACAGTGGAATGAAAACCCTATGTTGTATGGGGGGTTATGCAGCTTCACAAGTATATTGTGGTATCACAGGTTTGACTATATGTACATACCTCAAATTGAAGTGAGCACTAGTTGTGGGCTCAGAATATAATTTTCCCCTTCCTTACATTTTGTTTCTTGCTTGTCACATTTCTCACTTAAGATTAAGCATAAATGATGAGCAAAAATTCACAACAAGCAACCTCAAACAGTGTCTTGCTTGCTTGAGCGTCATGGAGCAAAAATAATCCATAACAAAAACTCACCCTGCCCTCTTCCCGTCAGCTAGTATTTGTCCTCCCTTCCCATAAGACCAATGTTATTATTAGAAAACTCAAAAAGGGTGGTATCTCAGATAACCAACGCAACAATACTGTAAGACTGCCTGTTTCCAGTCCCTGATTTTGGGGTTGATTGCAGTAACCTGATAACCAACCCAGAAATACTGTAAGCTTTGACAGTGTCAGGTTCTGGTCCCTAACCTCAGTGAAAGAAAGGAAGCCAGCCTCACACTTGGGGAGTTAATATAAAAACTTCAGAAAACATGATGACATGAGATGATGAATTAGGTTTAGGTTTTAATTTCACCAATGGCACATGTTCCCAAACTCCTCTCAATTTCAAACTTGTCAAATAAGTGTGTTCTTAACTAGTACTAACTACTTAGGTAAGTTTATGATCAGATTTAAAAGTGTTTGGTGAGTATGATGAGTATGTGATGAGTGGATGTGTTCCAGATGACTGGATGATTGCATGGTGGATGTTGAATGGGATGTTGGGAGGTGAAAGAGTCCCTCCTTTTGTAGTAACACATGAGGCCTTTTTGCTGGTGTAATATTAATTGAGGCATTTTGCTGGTGTGAATCAAACATTCACTGCCAGCATGATTAGCTGGGTTGAGGTTATTGTTGAAATATTGTAATCCACTGTGGTATGAATATCAGCACATCAGGCACAGACTTGGTTGCCTAGTTGGTAAAGGCAACACTTCTAGTATAGTGTCTTGAGGTCACTGGTTCAAATCCTGCCCAAGTCAATCATTTTCTGCTAAGTGTCTGAAAAATGCATTGTTAGTTTTGACAGTTATATGTGTACTGGTTGGATTGGGATACACTCAACTCAGTTAAACTGGTTTGGATTCCAACCTATGGAATATAAATCCAATGTAGAACCTTGAATTTATGTTTCACTCTTTGAGATGAAACCAAGTTCAACACCAGTTAAACCCAGATACCATTATCCCAGGAAGTCATGTTGGCAGTGCTACACACTACAAACTTCATCAATTTCACCCCCAAGAAAAACCTGATTACAGTGGTGGTAGGCATGTTACACCTGCCACCAAAACTAGTCTTGGCCCGTGGGCCTAATGTTTGCTGGCCCAGGGGGTCATGTGTTCAGTTTGAACATAGTTTTGGGCTTTTCTCATGTTGTAGATTCTATGTCTATAAGGAATAAGGTGCTGCTGCAGTGGTTCAAGTTTTTTTTTCTTTTGTGGGCAAAATTTCGAACACATGGGGTTAGGAATCCCTGTAAGCCCATATGTATGTACTTAGACTCCCTAAAAAATAGTATGGACTTCAAAATCCACTATTCATTTCTTCTGCTGAGCTATGTGGGCCTTCTTAACAGCCATTCTGGGTGAACTTGAGTGGAAATTGATGCATAAACCAAGATAATTGACCCATAATACACTGTTTTATGGGCCGCCAAGCCCCCAGCTCTACCTTTTTTTTCAATTTTTTTCCCTTAACATTCTGAACACCTGGAAAAAATGTACAGTAACATGCCTACTGCCACTGTAGTGATGGGAAAAACAAGACTTTTTCAAATAGGGGCTTGGTTATGCGACTCCCAAGACCGCCGCGACGTCATGTTTGGGAGTCGCAGCTCAAATTCAGTTTTGAATTTGGGAGTCACCTCCCTAATTCAGCTGAATATAAATTTGTAACAAAAATATTAATTTTGGGAGTCCACAGGGGAATTCCACGCACTGAATGGCTTGTTTGACCGCTCATACAGGCAGTTCAGCCTCTTTGACTGGTCAAACCGGCTTAATGGCCAGTTCGACCGGTCAGCATGTTTGAACTGTCAGATGGGCCATTCTGTCTGTTTGACTGGTCAAACAGGTTGAAATGCCTGTTTGACCAGTCAGACAGGCTGAATGACCTGTTTGACCGGCCAGTCTGACCTGTCAAACAGGCTGAACGGTTGAAAAGACTGAAAGGCCTGCCTGACCGGTCAAACAGGCCGTTAAGCTTGTTTGGCTGGTCAAACAGGCTGAACGACCTGTTTGACTGGCTGAACAGGCCGTTCAGCCTGTCTGAATGGTTGAACAAGCTGTTCAGCCTGTCTGACCAGTTGGACAGGCCGTACTTCATCCTGTCTGACTGGTGAAACAGGCGCCCCAGCTTCAACAAGAAAGCGGGTTTTGTGCCCGCTACAAAAGCGTAAAAGTGCGCTTTTGACTGCTTTTTTAGGGGTTTCTTTCTTTTATCATAAATATGACTGGTATCCTTGTCTTTTTTTTTGATTATTATTGATTTTTCATAAATTGAATAAGAATGTGGTTTGCAATTTGTTCACTTTATTCAGGCCCCAATTATAAACGGTGTTTTGGAAATAATTTGAGATGTTTCCAAAATTCACCAGATTTTTTTTTCTTTCCAAAACCGGCAGGGGAACCTTGCAAATCACCCCCAGAGGTGAATCGGAAAAAATTATTCCAAAACTTTTTGCCTCATCAGTGATACAGAAAAATTAAGTACAGCCCTCCATACATTGGCTTCTGGGAGTCCTCTGAAACCTATTGGTAGTGCCCGCAAAGGTTTGGCACAGATTATCACCGGGCAAATTGTGCTCATCTTTCCACTTCCAGTGCTATCCTAATCTTGCCTAGCACAATGTACCCAGATGATAGTCAAGAGGATTACTATGATCCTGATCTTTACGACCAACAAAGGCTCGCTTGACTCAACACCCTTCAAATGGAAGCCCTAGGTGGTAATAACCAGTATGATGACGGCTATTATTACAGTCCGCTGGTGCATCCATCTCAATCACAACTCAGTAGGGTCCGGCCAAGCAATCCCTTTGGATGAGGTGGTCCACCTGGCCATTGATTTGGATCCCTTCCCAGCTTTCACCTTGATCCGAATCCAGGCAGTACTCCCCCGGACAATCAACTTGGCACCAATCATGCCCTATCTCTTGGCATGGTGGTTCGACAAACTAACGGTGGCATGGATCTCATTGGCTATCAAGACACCTCTTGGGCATCACCGCCAAACAATGGCAGCATGCATCTGCAGACCCTGGGATCAAACATCCCGCCTTCGTCTGTTGGTCTCACCTCAACCCGCAGGCCGAAGAGGCCGGCAGCCAAGATCCTCGCTGAAAAGGCTCTCACAAGTGCCAAGAAGGCACAGAAAGCTTGAGCAGCTGCGACTGCGGCCGAAACCAAATGGCAGAAGGCTGCTCGTGCATCACTCAAGGCAGAGGAGACGGCGGCAATATCCCCTCGGTTCACATGGTTGGATGAAGGTTCAATGGGGGCATTAAGATTCATGAAGCAAGTCAAGGAAGAGCATGACAAGCATAGCAAACTTCCGGGACTCAAGGCCTGGAAAAAATACGTCACAAACTACAAAGGCAAGTGTAAGGATGACTATTTGCTCATCAAGGACCTGCCCATTGAGGTCATTTTCCATCGATATAAGGCTTTGTTGACTCAGTAGAAAGTAAGTGTACCTAGGCTCGGGTTTTTTTGGCCCAGCAATTGCTGATTGTTATTTGTTGCAGACCTGTTATGATCACCTGTTGAACTCGGGCAGTTCTGGCATTTACGAGGTACTTCTGCAACATAATATGTCCGAAGAGGTTAGTTTGGCTTGGACTTGTCAAATACCAGTCAGTAGCTGACCCAATGTGCATTCTATACATAGGCTTGGGAATTCATTGCCGATACACCAGGGGAGAGGTGGGGGTACTCTTTAGGGAGTGCCATAGCTGAACTTTTTCCCGTAACTCTAGTGGATACCTCCCCTATATCTTGCTTTTTCCTTCATGGAGTATTGGTTAACCCATGTTGAACTCATCTGGAATTTTACTAGAATTTAGTTTGATCTGTATAGTAAAGATATCCACAACAAGTTTGTAATTTAAGTTGAACTGTTCTTTAATTGACAAAATTTTTCTGTTTAAAATTCAGACTATATTTTGATTGAAATTTTGGTAGTGTACAAAAAAGGTATTGAGGAAGTATGATAATGTGCCAACATATCATCATGGCCAAGATCTGTTTTGAAAAAAATTGGTTAATAATTGTATTATACTATTGAATTTTTTACCTTTTGCATCCAAATAAATCTAAGAAGTTGCCCTAACAAAAGCCAAAATTTGCCACAATTGTACGTACCCCTCTCAGTCAATCCGCGGAGTGTCAGGGTTCAGCTGGACATCATGTTGCATTACCACACATTTTGTGGTAATATGGTTTTATTTATTTATTTAGAAATTCTCAATTTCATATTCCATTTCTGTTTTTTGTGAGAGGGGATTTTGACAATGTCACCCTATCGCGCACGAGCGCGATAGGGTGACAAATTGAAAATTGGTTTCACACCCCATGACTAATACACATTGGTGATTGGCTGTGAAAGGCCCAGCTTGTTGGACAGTATGTCTGTGTAGCATGCATTTATTGAGAAATTATATTCCATAGTCATGACGAAGTTGAGCTAGAATTCAAAATAAATTAAACAAAAGTTATTGATAATTTCACAATGTGTAGCATATCACTTCATCATTATTTCACCTCATTGAAAGGAATAATTTGTCAACAATTTGTGATTGACTTCTGACAGAGTTCAGACCAAAACCAGGGTCAACTTCAGCTATGGCACTTCCTATAAAGTGCCCCCTCCTTTCCCCTGGTGATATGCATGGGGATAATCCCCGGGCTCAAGGGGCAGGATTCTCAGAGACCGATAACCCTTTGGCGCAGCTATCTCTTGAATCATGAATGATTCGGCTAATGAAGACCTGCCACCGCCGCTGCTCTTGGGCCAAGATCTGGATGCCGGCGCCCCGGAATTACCTCCATCAGCCAATGAGGAACCAGTCAGGACACCTGCCGACATCTACCACCACCAGGAACCGCGGAGCCATCTCGTCGTCGCAGTGGGATCGAGGTGGTCAAACCCGATGAATCAATGCAAGCATCAATGATGTTGATGATGCACAAATCAAGCGAGTCTACAGTCATATGGATGGCGGAGGAGCGATGAGGCCCAAGTGATGTCAACCAAATGAGACAAGCAGGCCAAACACAAGCGTGAACTGGCGGTTCAACGACTGCAGCTTGACCACGACCGGAGGATCCGGGGTCAAGATAGGAAGGAGGAGCGGGAGGCCGCCTTATCCTGGCGTCGGGAAGAGAGTCGACAATACGGGGCCACTCAGGATCAATTGGCTTGGGAAGGCCAAGATCAAGATAGGGCGTGTCGGGATGATGAGAAATCCCATCACCTCTTCGAAGCCGCTATGTTGAAGATGATGGGAAGTGGAGAGGGTCATCGAAACGATGCAACTCAGGATCTCCGAGGTCAAAAGATGGCACGTCACTGAGGTCAAAAGATGGCACGTCACTGAGGTCAAAAGATGGCACGTCACTGAGGTCAAAAGATGGCACATTGCTGAGATCAAAAGAAGGCTCATCCGGATGATGGATGGGAAATACCGACACCTCGTCGAAGCGGGTCGGATTGTTCTGGACCAATCAGTTGGATTGCTTATGTTTAATCATAGTCTCAACGTTCATGTTTGGTTATTTGCCCTGCTTGTTAATGTATACCACACAACAACACTTGTCATGAGATTAATATGAATTTGCACTTGAGTGATACGGAACACATGAGATGGTGCCTATGTGAGACAATAATAAAACCCCCTCAGCGTTAGGGTAGGGGGTACAGTATCTGTAACAAGCCTCATTGGGTTAGGGCAGGTGGGGATACTGGGTCGGTCGGAGATGAGGGCCAGCCCGGCTGAAGAGTATCAGTGAGTACACCAAAGGTCCAATGTGCCCGGTTTAACATCATCATTAATGCTCTTATGTGTTACTTAGGCAGCCAAGGGAGCACCCCAACCGCCTGGAAGTGTGGTCTCCCTCAGATCAAGGCCCCCTACTGTCACTGGCGGGACTGCTGACTTGCCGGCGCAATCGCCTAGCCCCAAGTATTACAGCAAGCTATTGACCACCGAGCAAGGCAGTGTTCCTCCTACCAGGCCAGAAGCCCAACCGGAGAGTCATCATACTATCACCGGGGGGACTGCTGCCTTGCCCACCCGATTACCCAGCCCCAACATATACAGCGAGCTTTTGACAACTGACGCCTGAGATCACAAGGAGAAGCCTATCCCGCAGCCCAAAATCAACTCAGGGAAGTCAGATGACCTTTCCACCACCGATGCCGGCCCTCTTCCACCCACCCACCCAGAAGCCCCACTGAAACAGGACCCAGACCCATCGAACGTCATTGGTCAACCCGCCGCCATTGTGGAACCAACTTGGGCCACCAATCCTTCTTATGTGATGAATATGGAGCAGTATCTGCTCTGTTGTCACATTGATCTTGCCAATTTGCACACCAGGATTATCCTTTAGACCCAAAGGATTCAGAACTGGTCGTTCTTTATACAGTCAAGCAAGCAGGAGCTCCAATCATACGGCATACTTCCTGGTCCTTCCCGGGCATTGTTGCAAGGTGTTCAGCGAGTTGGCTAGGATAGAATAGGAGATAGAATGGGAACAGATAGAATAGGAACATATGCAATGCAAAATATGAAATTAGCTACACAATTCTAATCGGAGCTCATCTCTAATTGCAGACATAGTTTGACAGCCTCCAGCCTCACTAGTCTTGTTAGTAGCTGTGTACCGGGTCCCAGGGATCTCATTGTACATGCCTTCACTTGCGGTCTCTCGATGGTTTAATATGTTGTGTAGTATCATACACACAAAACAGTTGTTCCGCGCGCGCACTGGATATGTCGCTTGTGCCATCAAGAGTAGTCAAAAACGATTCTTAAGTCGACCGAAGGATTGTTCAACTACCATCCTTGTCGATGAATGGATGAAATTGAAATCCTTGTTTTCGAGGGAGGCAATTGAAGGGTAAGGAACCAGGATTTTCACGTCAGAAGGGTACCCTGCATCGCCAATTAGGTAGGTTCCATGAGGAATCTTGGATTTAGCCAAAGTTTTTGGGTTGATGGAATGCCCAATGGCCAAACATCTGAAAAATCGGCTATTGTCCATCAACCCGGGTGTTCCAGCGCACACCTAGAATCACCAGGGATACTGTTTGAGATGCCAGCATAGAGATAGATGACAAATGCACTACATACATTGCGGAAGTTGCCCTCGCCATTGACGATGCACTGGAAGACAATAGAGGACCAATTTTTCCTGTTAATGTATGCCTTCCAGCAGTCAGGCCCTGGAATCACCAAGGGGATATGAGTCCTGTCAATAGTGTTGTATTTTCAGCTCAAGGAGATGATGCAATGAGAAGGGGGCTGTTCTAGTGAGCAAGAGAACAGGACCAAGGAGCTACTGAGGTGGTTTCAGGAAGAAAATGCTCAGCCTTGATGATTGATTTCAACAGAGAAAGAGAAAAATATAAAGACCAAGCATCTGTCACCACAAAAAAAAAGAGGTCCCCTGCTGGCAGTTGACATGCAGGCTACTCCAGTCTTACTGAAATTATTACTTGAAGCTGATCCCCACCTAATGTTTTCTGCACAGTCACTGTGCACAATGCACAGTGACTGTGCATTGAAGTTATGTAAGAGTAATTTCCTGGTAAGATTGAAGTAAGACCACAAGTAGATTCACAGTTACTGCATGTCAACTGCCAGAAGGAGCTCTCATTTTTTTTTGTGGTGTGTCACATACTGTGACAGGACTACAACAAATTCATCTGTGCTACTACACAGGACACAGGACAACTTCATCTAGCTACAAGACTACACAGCTTGTAGAGAGGACACAAATCATCTGAGAATGGGAACTACACTGTCCCAAACCAGGACAACAATTTCATCTGAGAGTGGGAACTACACTGTTGCAAACCAGGACAACCACTTTTATTTTATGTTTTTATTGAAGAAGGGCAAGAGGAAGAGTTGGGAATGGGACAGCTGAGAGCAGAGAGAAAGGAAAGGGAACCAGGGCTTTTATTCTGACAAATAGGCCCAACGATCCCGGGGATTCCATGAATCCCATTGGTCGAGGGTAGCTAATATAGACCAAACAGTTAGCCCGACAGCCTCAATGTGTAAATCAACCAAACAACTTACGTGATGGCCCTTAAACAAAGGACCTCTAGAACAGCCATGACAAATCGGCCAGAAGCTTTATCAGCAGTTTCCTTCCCGATGTTGAAAACATGCCCGATCGTCAGGTAGCTTGATCCGTGAGCCAGACGGTATAATCCAACTGCGACCTGGGCCTCCGCGGTTAGTGGCTGCCCCTGGCGCAAGGGATCTAGCTGTAAGATGTCCTGTAGCGTATCAGCAAGCCATTTAAAGTCTTTGACTGACATCCGGAAAAATTTGAGGAAGCGGATTGGAGGGATCTGATCATTGTTCCAAGGCTCCCAACAATCAGGACGCCTGAACGAGTGGCGGTTGGCCCGGAAATATATGTGTTGGGGTGGCCAGCAACATTCTTGATCCCATAGGTACCAGAGGATGAATTCATTATTAGACTTGAGGAGCAGTAGCGGCAACATTTTTGTGGGGCCTCTTGTTGGATGCCACTGTTAAATGGCCCCATCACCTGAATCTCAACCATGGGTAATAGCTGCAGCCTGTATTCTCATTTCAAGGTCCCTCCCTCCCAAAACCCAAAAGCGGTTTATACTTGTATACTTTTGTTTGAGCATGTTTTGAATATTATTTGAATTTTTTTTTATTCATTTTTGATTTTATTTTTATTTTCGAGCCGTTTCAAAACCAAACTCCAGATAAAAACCAAAACACATTTATAATTGGGGAATTTTTTGACAAATATAATTGCAAACAAATGTCCTCATGGATATTTTAAAGAAATAGGGAGGTGTGAGGGATTGAAACAAGATTTTGGGGGTTTTGATATTAAAGTAGGAAAATAGAAAAGAAAAAAAAACATTCAATTTGGTTATTTCAAACTCTCTGAAAATTTCAGAGAATTACACTCAGAAGGCTCTGTAAATTTTTCAGCTCATTTGCTTGGTCCAAAGATAAGCTGTGATTCTTTTTCATTTTTGGTGTTTTTTCACCTTTTTAGAGTTGCGACTCCCAAATTAAAAATTGATATGGAGCTGCAACCCCCAAACCTGATGTCGTGGCGGTCTTGGGAGTCACAACTCCAATTTCCAGGAGTTGCATAACCAAGCCCCTTCAAATATTCATTCCTCAAAAAACCAAACCTGCATTAGTTTTGGTGACATGTTAGTGACATTTCATCAACATATTTGTGACATTTCCAACCATGTTTTCTGGTGATTCTGAAGCAAATTGGAAAAAAAAATTGTGACACACCTCTGTGACAGCTATGTGACATGTCTGTATCTCAGCTGTCACAGGTCTGTCACCCAGCTGTCACATGAAAAACAATTCCACATGGTTGGGAAGTTACTAGAAAACATCATTGGACATGTCATAATTATGTTGATGAAATGTCACTAAAATTTCACCAAAATTAATGCAGGTTTGTTTTTTTGCGGGATGAATGTTTGAAAAAGTCTTATTTTTCCCATCACTAATCAGGTTTTTCTTGGGGGTGAAATTGCTAAAATTTGTAGTGACACAAGAATAAATCATCAATTACTGATCCCAGGTGCTTTTGTTTCTTCCTTTGCAATGGCATTAATGATCTTTTCCTCTGCACAAGCTAGCATGCTTTTTCTGTGCCTTTAGCTTTTCTTCAAGCAGAAATTTTCTATTGTGGAGCTTTTCATCCTGCCAAGATCCATAGGTTTGTTGACATAGTATGCTTGTACCCAACCTACAGTATGCTTCTAAACCATAACACAACAATCTTGTATATAGTCTATACTAGATTGCCAATGGTGTTTCCTTCTTTAGTGAACCAGAACCTTTTTATTCTCACTCACAAAATGTCACCAGTTTTTCAACCCGTAACTTTGGTTTTCACATTGTGTTCCTTGCAACAGATTATGAGTCCCATCCGCTCACCCTGCTTGCCACTCATCATCCTCATTAACGCTTGGACTCGACATTCCTCTTTCTCTATCTTGCAAACAACTAGACCTGATACAATGAGAATCCCTTGGCCCTTATCAGGAACGTTCTAGTCCTTGACAAGAACTCAGTTGGTTTTCCAGTATGGCACACTCAACTCAAAGAGCTCTTTGCCATTCAGGGGTTGCACAACATTGTTGTCGGCAAGCTGGCCTGTCCAGAAACAGACTACAAGGAGAGCAAGCCAATCACCCAAGGCTCCCAACGGGTTTTCTATGCTGAAGAATTGGGATTGGACTGGGGCCTACTCTCAGACGTAGCTTGAGCGACTCTAAAGATGACCCTCTCAGTCGATCTAGCCATTCGGTACAAGGAACTCAAGACGGTCAGCATCCTTTTCAAGACCATTTGTGACACCTACAAAAAGAACACGCAAGCAAGAAGGATGATGCTTGAAGATTCCTTCTGGTCGGCCTGACATGAGTGCAACAAACCAATTGCCTCATGGATTGCTTGTATCCGCAACTCAGCTTCCGGCCTCAAGTCGTTTAAGTTGACTCCTGCTGATCAACTCCATGACCTAGAAAAAACCTGGGAACCTATCAGGGATCACCTTGTCTACTCCCCAAATGTGATCTCTCTTGATGACGCCATCGGGGCGCTCGAGGCTCACAAGGTTTCAATGCAAGTTTCTTTCAATCAGACACCAGTGGTCAAGAAGAAATATAAAGCCAGATGCTGGACCTGGTGCCGGTGCGGTGTCAACAGTATCTCTTGGTAACGGTGGTCCTAGCGATGAAGAAGAAGATGATGATTTTGACCCCGAACTTGACGTTGTTTGGGCATGAACCCCAAAGTAGAAGAATTTTTTACATTCATAGGAAGCACAACCTGACGGCCAATTCCGCCTGGCGGTTCCATAGTATATCAGTTGTCATGAACTTTCCCTACTATCTATCTCCAATGGATCTCTGGCCTGATTTTTATTCTAATTTATGTTCTCCATTGGAAATAAGTCTACTAGGTACTTTAAGTAGTTTAACTATTTCTATTATTTCTTTTCTTTTTTTTCAGCAAGGAGGTGTGTTGAGATAGTATGCTTGTACCCAACCTACAGTATGCTTCTCAACCATAACACAACAATCTTGTATATAGTCTATACTAGATTGTCAATGGTGTTTCCTTCTTTAGTGAATCAGAACCTTTTTATTCTCACTCAAAAAGTGTCACCGGTGTGTCAACCCGTGAACTTTGGTTTTCATATTGCATCCCTCACAACAAGGTTCAACATGATTTTTCAAATCAGAAAGGTTATATAATTAAGGAGAAGGAAAAACAACTCCCAGAGATTAGGACAGTTCACATTGGCTAATTTCAGTAAATGTGTAACCAAAAGTTGGCAAACTTTCCCAGCCAAATTGACTGGGAGAGAGGGTTATAGCTTGCTGACAGGCTTCTGGTTTCAGCCCTATGTGAACCATCCTATTAGACAGACAACTCCAATTACCCAATTCAACATCCAATCTGTTGAAGTGTCAAACTGGGCACTTCTGGGTCCACATTGCTAACACATCCATGAGAGACTTCCTATCAGCATTGGAGGCAATACATACATCACCAAATTTATTCTACATTGGGCAATGTGTACTTAGCTCAACAGTTAGAGCATCACTCATGTATTCTGAGGTTGTGGGTTTGTTTCCCACAGTAAGTCCGTGAATGGCTGTGTGTGGGGCTCAATTATCTCCACAACACGCTCAAACAAGCTCTTGAGACCATGCAAAATACTATCTGTGTTGAGCATGTGCTATATTCCACATACAATTGGTTAACACATGCACTGCTATGATTGGCCGTCATAGCTGTTTCATAAAAGATTTTCTCTCTGAGAGACAGTAGAATACACATAAAGTATGTTACTTTTCTTTGACTTAAATTTGTGTTTTTTTCACACTTATTTTTGAATATGGAGACCTTTTTCATTCTGGTTTTTTTATGATATTTTCAGAACATTTTCTACACCAAATTGCCTGGTTGACACATTGGGCCTTGATCAGTAGAATTTTAGTTTCAATATGCACATCAGGAGTTTACGTCTTATGTGAGCTGGAGCCCAACTATGATTGCATTGTTAGGATAACAATGGTGAAAGATTAGGTTGACATGAAAAGTCTAATGATTCAAATTCATGGAGAATTTGACAGGAGATGGTGCTTGCTCAAGCATGATCTTAAATATTAGAGGCTTATGCTCTAAGATGGTTTGGATAAGCACAATAAATTCTGAGGTGAGACCAATGGGAGGGGGGGATGATAGCTAAATAGATACTTTGGGCCCTGGGGCATGTGGCGGCACAGCCGCCCTGGGCTCTTGTTAGTTATTAATCTTTTCTTTATGAATGTTCGAAGACATTTGTTCTTGGAAAAACTTACTTTTTTTTTCTTGTTTGTTGCTGTTGCTGTACGACTTGTCTGAAGAAGCTAATTGATCAATGATTTTTTTAGGTTTTGAGTGAAGAATGCTTGACATCATTCTCTTATTTGTGGTAAAATCTAATTCGCCTGGTCAGAAACAGGATTAAATTAAGATTAAATTAAAGTTAATAATATTTTAATTATTACTTCTATTGAGATAAAACTCAAATATGAGAACAAAACTCACTGGATGTTTTTCTCTTTAAAGAGCTTGAAGGAATGCTATTCCTGCTTTGGCAAGGAATTTTATTCCTGCTATGGCTTGAAGGAATTCTATTCCAACAGTAACTCCACTGGTTTAGAAGATACACAGCCATCCTTCTTTATGGCCAATTCTTTGGGGTATTTTGGATATTAATTGCATACACAGTTTTGAATTCCTCTATGACTTATTTAATTCCTTTATACTGGTCAGATCCACAATGTGGACCTCTTTTTATATTGAATCCCTGTATTTTAGGCTGGATATGCAAGGGATGTATGGTAAATAGTCAATGGATCTTCAGGCCAGCTAAATCACCTCATTTGGGGTGTACCCCCAATGGTGGGCCAGCTACGCTACCCGTAGCGTAGTTTCCGCTAACACTACAAGATTTTCCGGCAAGCATTAGCGGAATTGCGCTAACGCTACGCGCCCCAGGGCCCACTACGCTGCGCTACAGCGCTGTTAGCGGCTTTTTGGAGGTGTTTTTGCCGCTACAGTCGCTGTAGCGCAAAGCAGCTACAGATATGACTAACGCTACATTGTGCTTTTTTTGCCAAAAAGTGTATTGTAGCATAGCGGCCCACCACTGGTACCCCTTTGGCTAAAATCTGTCGCTTTTTACTAGTACATAAGGAGGCCTTCTGCCTGCCAGCTGTCCTCCCCCATCCCATCATCCAATATATTGGTCACTGGTCACTTTATATTCCTACAAATTTCTGTATCCTGAATATCATAGTCTTACATTAAAGGACCTAAGTTCAATCCCTGGTTGAAGCATTTTCTCCCACACTCAACACTTCATCATTCAACTTACCTTATACACATCATCAGCAATCACCATCATTGGCCTTTCATCATCATAACACCATCAACAACTCCAACAACATCAATAACATCAACAATACCAACTCACCTGGATTTGACCTTATAACTAAATCCACTTCTAATAAAAGAACAGCAGTATCTTTGATACACCTACTAACACTATATGAAACTTTCTAATCCAAGATTGGGAGGCTTGTTTAGTGTCTAGTAATCAGATCCGCAGAGGCATCCTTACACCTACCTTTCCAAACTCAACAAAAGGTCTTCACTGGCACTTTTGAGCTTTACACCAGATAAATCCAGCACATCACAAATGTACATAAGGATGATTTGGGTGATGGGAGGGATCTGGGTACATCCAATATCCAGCCAAGTATAGGGCACTAGAGCTGGGAGATCCTTGGAGTTGATACCCCTGCCTTTTAGATCTTGGGGGACATTCACTCCAATTGACCTTTCATGCAATGAATATTTTGTTCATATTTTACCTTTTTTGATTCTTTTATTTTTTTTTTGTCATCATCATCTGCATTTGTTTCTCATTACATTCTCATCACTAATTACCATTACCATTACCATTACCATCATCATCATCATCATCATCATCATCATCATCATCATCATTATCATTATCATTATCATTATCATTATCATTATCATTATCATTATCATACCAGGAGAAAAAAAGAAGAAGAAAGAAAATGTGTGTGAGAGACAGCCCCCCCCCCCCCAAAAAAAAAGGAAAAAAAAGTAAGAGAAAAGACAAAAAAAAAAAAATAGAAGACACAGACAACAACATCCCCCTCAAAAGCGAAACCAATCATCATCAACATGACCATTCATATAATCATCAGAAAAAAGATGGATGGACATCCGATATTCTTTAACTTCATGTTTAGTTTTTTGGTTTTTAAAAAGAAAAAGTCAAATAAATAAATTGTATAAATAAATAAATAAATAATAAAGATCATGTTTTATGGGATTCTGTATGTCTGTGTGTGGGTGTGTAAAGTGTGTGTACAAGCGAAAAAGAAAAAGAGAGAAGGGTTAAAGTTTTGAAATATAAAGAAACAAATTAATAAATAAAAAAAATGTAAAAATTAAAGAGAGGTAAAAAGAGATCTGGTATCCAAAAAAAGAAGAAGAAAAAAAGAAACGAAAAGAAAGAAAGATGAATTGATTACTTTCACACAATAAAAGAGGAAAACCGGAATTAAGAATCGGGCGAGGTAGAGAGAAAGAAAGAGACGAATTAAAAAACAAAGATGACTTCTTGGGGTCTCACGAACAAGCCTCTGGTCGGTCTTTCGTCTTCCAACGAGGCCGAGAAATGCGAGCGATTAGAGGAAGATTTGCTAACGAAGGAAGGTCTGAGGGAGTTAAGACTGCCGACGTCTTCGTTAGCAGCCTGGTTGAGGGGCGGGGCGGGGAGATGGGACGAGTGGGAAGAGTGCGAGCGTTGAGGGTCGGCAGACGAGGGCGCACTGCCCGAAGGCGTCACCGAAAGATTACGGAACAGACGCAGTTTAGATTCTTTGGATTCCTGGCCTAGTTCGAAGTATCGCACCCCATCCACCGTCCCATCGTTCCATGCCTTGTGTACCATCTCTTCCTTCTCAGCTACTTCTACTCCAACCCATTGGCCTGGTCCAAAAAGAGTCTCCCCTAAATACTTGACTACCGCCCGGAACTTCACCGGCTGTTCGAGCCCATCCGCTAGCGTCGTCGTTGTAGCTACCACGCAAGGTATTCCAATCAGAAGTACCGTCCCTGGTGGCTTCGATACCATCGGTGATTCTCCACTCCTCCCCGCAACCACCGTCCCCGTCGTACTCGTCGTCCGTTCCGCACGCCCCGCTAATTGACTGATCGTCGTCGATGACGAAGGCGTCACAATGATAGTGCTACTAGGTGCTGCTGGCCCAGCATTGTTCTCAGTTGTTGTCGGCGTTGGTCGGCTCGACGGTAGTCTGATCGTCGAGTTCGAAACAGATGATCCTTTGGATTGGTGCGAAGGCGCATCACTCACTTCAGATGAAACCGGAAGATCCGCAAGCACTTCAGTCGGCTCGCCACTGCTACTCGTCGTCGTCAGTTTCCTCGCTCGCAGAGACCGCGGCGTCAAGCCACTTGGAGGTTTAATGGTCCCTGGTGGAGTGCTTCCAGGGCTTGAACGTTCAACTCTAGGCAGAGGCGGCACGCCCGCGGTACCCACTTTAAATTTAGATGAACCCTTGGTTGAGGTGGAAGCTCCGAGTATAGATCTGGTCGGAGAGACAATCCCTGAGGCTGAGCCCGTTGCTTTAGCCGATGCCGTCGTCCGTACAGATGTGACAGAGCTTGGCCGTTTAGATGTCGTATTGGGCACGTTCACTGAGACATCGGTTGCTGCGCCAGTACGCGCTGTGGCACTGGTGGTCCGAAGCCGATCAGGTTTGGAGGGGAAGGCGAGGGTGGCTGGGCTCATTTGTGATTTCTTGAGTGAGGGTGAGTTTGGCATAGTAATTCCGGTCGGGCCAAATTTCTGGTTATTACTACTCAGACGCGAACGATGGGCCCCAATGGTGGCCGTAGACGTGTTGGATCGGATTGATATGCTCGAAGGAATCTTTCGCACCGCTGGCGGTTTATGGTTCGCGACGCTCTTTCGCTGAGCCACCGACGTAACGGAGGTAGCTGTTGAGCGTGTGGAAGTCACCGGACCCGAAGTCGTCGTCCGAATCCTGGGTGACTTGCTAGTACTGGCATCTGGTGGTTTCTTGATATCTGCAGACCGCCGGACTTTGCTAGCATTTGAGGTGGTCCGGAGTCTGGTTACTTTTGTCAGGGTCGAGCTAGTACTTTGAGCTGGACTCGGAGGGCGTGAAACCCGGGTGCGTCTTGGGGCGACAGATGAATAGGAACTGGGTAATCCTGATGATTCACTTGGTTTGCTAGAGGAAGAACCAATCTGGGGAGATTGTGAATTAGGGTCAGTCTTAGGAGATCGGACTCCTTCGGATTTAGATGACGCGGGACTCTTGATTGAAGTAGTCGAGCTAGAGGCTGTCATTGTGGATGGCCTTCTCTGCTTGACTGCAGCTGCATCAGGAGGAGATACTCTATTTTCAGCAGGTCGTAGAGCATTGAATGCTGCTGATGAAGGTGTCCTTGAAAGGTGACTTTGAGTTTTAGGCCGGGGTGTTTTAACAGGAGCAGGCGAATGAAGGGTAGAATTTTCGGATGTACGAGCAGTTCGAGTGCCGTTGGAATTGGCGTTTGTGAGGATTTTTGTAAGACGTTCTTTCGGGCTAGAAACTGGGGTGTGTTGAGCACGCAAAGGCTGGCCTCGCGAAGCGTTCCGACTGAGTACGGATGCTCGCAATGAGGCGGCACTGATACTCCTAACATCTTCGCGGACGTTTGACCTGGAACTAGTTGCGGCGGTTTGTAATCCAGTTTTGGTGCGAGGCCTGGGTGAAGGTGTTGAAAGGAGAAGGTCATCTACAGGAACCTCGATTTCTGATAGACAGGAGAACGAATGTCAGAGGACGGATGAGCGATTCAAAGATAGGATGCTATGCAGACTGACCATCTGAGATTTCTTTCAACGCCCAATTTTCCAAAGGGTCAAATCCATTCAAAGCTCGTACGGTTGTCCAGTGTGACTTGATATATTTTAATACACCAGCCTTGGCATCTTCTACAATCACACGTGCGTCCATTGGTAAACCATCTTCTCGTAATAAGACCTGACCGACCAAGACTTGATAAGTTTCAGCGGCGTTTTCATCCGTAAGTTTTTGGACCATTAGAATCAGAGCCTTCTCTAGTACGTCATTGGAGAAGCCTACGCCGACCAACAGATCCGAAAATCCTTTGGATGTCACAACGGCAGGGAACTTTTGTTGCAAGACGACGCCAATCTGTTCATCGACTGGTTCGAGCATGGACAAAAGATGATCGGCCCAATCTGAGCGTTCGTTGGCAAGTCGGTCGTTGAGTCGCTTGGAGCCTTGAACAGCACCGATCACCGTATTCGGATCAATGCTCAAACAGACCAGATCAACCAGATGAGTTTGTGCTTCGTAATGAAGTTCTCCGATGGCCTTATTCCAAAGCAGTCCAAAGTATTGGACGACGAATGGTTCGGCAGCCTTTTCGAGTCGTTTGCTAGCCACATCGAGCGCAAGTGAGAATGCATAAACACGACCGATCCGACTGGTGCAAGACTTGCAGGTATCCTTGAAGTTGTGACACATTTCTGAGATCTTGGCTTCCACCTCTTCACGGAGTAATTCTAGGCCAAGATATTGAGCACTTCGCCAGATCTGCATAGCGGTTGAGAGATCGAAGTTTCGATTGGAGAAATCCAAGGTACCGCAGTAAAGATAACCTAGAGAGAAATGTAAGGAAGCAGGTGTGAAGGGTGGAGAGGCAAGGGTAAAGACACGATTATTTGAATCGGCATACGGGTCGAGTAGCAGGGATGCAAAATATGGTGAGCGGCTGCAGAGGATCGAGCGATGAGCACTGAAGACGGCCTCTTGTTCATAGGTGCTGTTTTCGGCTGAATTGTCAAGATCTTGCTGATTGATTAAAATGATTTGACAGTCTGCATAGAGTTTAGATCGCCACATATAAAGTAAATCCTAGAGAATCAAGATAATCAGTATATGGTGAAAACAGAGTTGACAGAAATAGAAATAGTAGTAGTAGTAGTGATGAACTTTTCTGAGTTTATCTGTTCGTGCCTCGGGACTATCAGCGGCGGCATGATCATCGAATAGGAAGGCAAAGACCTCAGAAAGGCCATTTGCAGTGTAGAGTGCCTCCAAGATGGATTGGAAGAGTGTGGGGTCGGTACCGTTGAGGAGAGCGAGTTGTCTGGTTGAGCCAGCAAATGAGTTGAGACTGTTGACGCTAGGAGAGCCTGGTCGAGGATGAGAGAGAGCTGACTGAGGGGTGGTTGAACGGAGTGAAGGGTTGAGATAAACGGATGAGGTTGAAGCCACTACTCCAGGTAATCGAGAGTGAGGAGAAGGTGCCAGCGCAGAAAGATATTTGAGTTGAAATTGGCCACTGGCACGAGCATAGATGATAGCTAGATAATAACAAATAAAAACAGGAGCATGAGCATAAGTGAAATTTAAGATGAATAGATAGGATGAGTACAGACCCTTGTGAGCGCAGATGAGTTCTTGAGCGCCGGGATGACGAGCCCAAGCGATATCGGCAAACCTCTTGCTGGCATCTCTGAGGAGGTTGTTGAGGTCGAGTTTCCAGCGATCGAGAGAAGCCAGGGAAGCTCTTGAGACAGACAAGTCGAGTGGATCGAGTTTGACTTGAGGACGAGGATTCATGAAGGAAGACTGAGTGGGAGTCTTTGAGAGAGTGTCGATGAGAAGGAAGACAGTCAGGAGAGGGGCTACCGAAGCAGGCCTGTCTTTATAGCAGACCCCCTCAGACTCACACTGCCCTTGTCAGGCTGCCTTCTTGAGCATGCCGCACCAAAGTTATCCCGTTAAGCCAGTCTAACCATCACTACTGCCAGCCCCCAACAGACTAGGTATTTACATAGAACCCTGCCTTCCCTAAATATACCATCAAACCAAAATCAAACTTCTCAATGGGTTCCATCTGGGTATCTCCAACAACTCCGGAGGGACGCACGCGCATACATCCGGGCACAACTCTAAGAGTACAAGCAGAACACATAACGACAGTTCCTTCAAAGTATTGTTCACAAGATAATTAAAGGTACCAAGAAGAAGAAAAGAGTGGTGGTTCAACAAGCTCTCCTTTATCACGCTGGGGAATGGGATGAGTAGTTGACGATGAACGAGACTGGCGACTGGCGAGAATGAATATAATCCAAGCGGCGACGAGCAAAGTCAGGGTCGAGTGAACTGAGAGGCTGGATTCCGCTGGAGGTCTTGACGGGTGGGTCGATGGTTCGGACACGGAGTTTGAGAGTACAACGCCTTCTCTCATCATCATCAACCGATCCTGTACATGGCTCTCCGGATCCTTCAGTCACCGGAGTCTCAATCAAGATGCATCGAGGGTTGACCTGCTCGACTATCTTCTTCACCTCCACACTAGCTCTGTCTTCCAAGATCTTCCAAAACGCCTGATCACCGTTAGTCCATAAAGATTCTTTAGTGATCGTACCTTCTTTCAATGAGAGCTTGATCGCTTCGGCTGCTAGCTTATAGAGATAGGATTGAGTACCATCCGCCCAAACTTTCTGGTCGCTCGTCAGATAGACTTCTCCTAGTAGCTTGGCTGCTTCAAGTGAGTTGAGTACCATCTTCCCTTCCATCGCAATCGTCGAGCGATAAATCTCTTGTGCCTCTTTTAGATCAAGATATCCAAACGAAACAGAATCTCTCAAGGCGTAATCGAGTCGATCAGCACAAATTTCTGGACTTGGTAATTCGAGTAATGGGAAGAGCTCCTCCCTAAAGACTAGATCATCATCGTTTATTACAATCTCAAGTCAGCTACTAATTCCACTTAGACCAATTTTACATAGCAGACGCACCCCTCTTTGGATCAAAACCGTGCTTCTTCAAGACACTTGGGATTTGAGTCTTTTCCAAAAAAGCATCCTTTTCTACCCTAACATCCCAAAGTGAAGCAGTGTTTTGTTTTAGTTTTTGGCTCTTTTTGGATGGTTTTGTTTGGATGCCACTCACTCGTGTACGACGTAACCAAAAACTAAAATTGGTAAAAAGTAACCAGACCAAGTTTAGTGATCAAATGAGTTTGAAAGTATGTATTGGTTTGTATATGGAACTGACCAGCATCGGTTACATGACTGAGTGCAGTGTGACTTACGTCATCTGCAAGTGTAATGTTGGGTAGAGGAGGTCAGGGATGAGATGTTAAAAAAGTGAAACAAGATTTGAATATATATATAGACTCACGTAAGAGTGCAGCCAGTTGAGCTTCTTCAGAGCCACCGACATGCTTTACCAAGATCATTGCGCCAAGACTGTGGTCGAAACGATTGAGGGGTGGCGAGGGAAGCAGGCCGATGAGAGCGGTGATGCCATGTTGGAGGACATGCTTGAGCCGCTGGAACTCGGGTAGGTGGATGATTTCGATGGCACATGGACTGTCGCTGAGCACTTTTCCATAGATGTGATCGTTGATCTGGTATGGTTGACAGTCGTTCTTCTTGGTTGGAATAGTGTCCTTGGTCGTCGAGGGCAAGTTGTTTGGAGAGAGGTTGTTGGTGACATCCTTGAGGCTTAGTTCGAATGGACAAGTGGTTGAGAGTGCGGCCATTTCGAGTGTCGAGTGTAGTGAGTGTGTGGTTCTCGGCAGAGATTAGGGAATCGCATGGGGAACATTCTATCTCATTATCTCATCCAACGAGAACCTCCTTCTTCTCATCGTCTCATCACCAGAGCAATCTCCTGATTTATCTATTTCCAGAGAACACGCACTAAAATCAAACCATCTTAAACAATCATTTGTCCATCATCACAATCACTCAACCTTCTAAGAACCTATGTACAAAGCAAAAGGAATCAAACACGTTATAACACCACGAAAAAACTGAGGTGACTAGATTTCAGGTGACATTCAGTAAGATCTGCTGATACCCCTTGATAGTACTCCAACAATACTCCCCTTAATAAAAAAGGTCCCTTTGTCATTATGTGGGATGGATTGGGCCGGGCGTCCAGCGGGCCGCCCGAGCCCTTGCGGGTTTGGGTCGTGGCCCACCCGCTGGACACAGAGCTTGGGTCGGGCTGCCCAATGGGTTTCAGGGGCCCCAAAACCCCAACATCCATGTGAAGTGTGAGTCTTTGGTTACTTTACTATCTTCTACACCTATTAAACAATTCCCCATAGTTAAAGAGGTTAGATTTCTTAAAATCCATCAAGGAATCAGGAATCATCCCCATATATCAATGTTGTTCATGTCGTGCCGCCTCATCCATCATCCTTGCAATCAGTCACATTTCCAATTTTCTCTAAGTTCTCCTCCATCTGACCCAATCATTCTGTTTGCTTTTAGAACTACACAACACAAAACTTTCAATTTGGAAGTAATTAGATTATTAAAAAAAATCAATATTTATACTCAACCCCCAAACTCACTTGGCCAAAGATATCATGATATAGATATTGTAGATATAAACAGTAGCATCAACAGTCCTGCACTCCATAAACTTTCATCAAGTACCTCAGATAGACAAACCGGCCAGTGTCAATTAATCACAGACAGATCAAGAAGAAAGGAAACATACAAGCAAGGTAAGGGATCTCTTTGAGAGTATCAAGGAAGGTAAGCAAAGGATTGATTTTACTTTTCCATTTTATGTACTCATTTTGAACTGTTTTAATTGAATCTGGGTATAGGAGGAAAAGTAATGTTGCACTGGTTTGTAATTACTGCACCATCAGCTTCTCATCTGGAACAGATCACTTACAACACTATTCCAAATGCTGCCTTGTAGAACCTTGCAGATCTTCTCTACTTTATAGAATCCAATCCAATCTTTTACAATTCATCTCAGGATACCCAGCAAGATCCATCCATCCAACTTACAGTTGCCGTGTGTCACCTAGGATCCAATCACCAGGGATGATTTCATGGCACTGGCATGCAAGTGCCACTGCATGTGTTTTTTCCAGAACCCTGCACAATGCATCCTACATGTGATGCTTATGTTCAACATGAAATAATGGTTATGTGGGTCATGATTTGTGGACAACATGTTCTGAAGTGAACCACAATGATAACTGATATCCAAATGATCATAATTATAATTTTATGATAATTGACTCCACAAAACATGCAGAACTGATGTTGAACTAAATCCTATATTATCATTTTCTGAATTGGTATGTGGACCAATCATCATGGGTCCATTTTGTAACATCTTACGCAATAACTTCACACAAAGTTTTCCATTCATCATCATATGCAGAAATGTGCTAATCAACAAGTCTATACCAACCATCATGATGATTTTATGTCACTTTCCAGCTGATTTTTCATCTGACTATATTGAAAAGTTTTTGTTTTGAAATTCAATGATTGAGTCTGAGCTGTATTTGTCACAAGGATTCCAATCACCTATTTAGGATATCCAACATAAATTTAGAACTTCAATTTCCTTCAGCAGTTTAAGTTTGAATATGTTTTACATAATCATATACATCCCCTGGTCTGTAGATTTGCTGAATTCCTGTTTTTTACCAAGAGAAATCGAATTTTCATTGGAAACAGTCTACATCATCCAATTTTTATCTAAGAAATCTCATTTCTTACCCTCTTCATAAGAATGAGCAGTTGGCCCCCGGAACACTTCTCTTTTCATTAAATTTTGACTTCAATATTTTGCCAGATCATTTTCGTACAGTCACTGTGCATTGAACATGATTTAGATTTCATTTATTTTGATAGTGAATCGGGCCACCAGTTGTGCCAGAGTTGCCAGAAACCAACTCCCATCGGTCACCTTTTTCTTTTTTTTTGGTGCTTGGTACATGCTCGTTACAAATTCTGTGACATCTGGATGGCACTCTATTGTACGGCTGTACAATAGAGTGGACATTCAGATTTAAAAATTATTTACAGGCCTGTGACAGTTTTGGAAGGCTGTTTGTGCTGTTTTAACCACAAAAAGGTTATAATGGGACACCTTGATCACAAATCCAAGCAATCCTTTGCTGAAAAGGTTGGTCCTAGGAAAGAAATGCACATATGGGGTATGTTGAGAACAAATTCTTCATATTTCAAAATTTCGATAAATTGTGGGACAAACCACGATGAATTGTGTCATCTCAAAAATGATAGATGGTGAATTCAGTTCTTTTCCAAAACCAAAGTGTATTCAGGTTTTGTTTCCCCAAATAAAATTAAAGAAAAAACAATTTTGTTGACTTTCATCATAAAAAGAAGTGTACAGGCTTAAAATAATAATTATAATGTTAGAACCATGATTGTTTTGGTATCATTTCAGCTTTGTATGCTTCATGATTTTGGCTTGAGTTCAACATAACATCAAGTATATATTGAGCAACATAAGCTATGTGATTCCGGGTGACTTGGAACTGAATTTCAGTTGAACACACAGTTTGATTGTGACTATCTTTCAACACACTTCAAACCACCGGGGAGGTATGAGTTGTTCAATGGCACCTGTCGACGGGTGCCATGAAATCATCCCTGGTGTATGTTACTTGAAATTACAATTTTTTTTAGTTACGTTACAAAAATAAAAAAAAATGATAACTTTGAAAAATTAATGTTCTTCAACTAGCCTGCTGTAACACAACATAGCGTATCTGCCCACCATTGCCTGTGCTCCTACAAATCATTGACCAAATAATAGAATGATTGATTGAAAGATGAATGACCAAATAAAACAGAGGCATAAAACTCAAAAGTGATATTTCCTTCCTATTTGTGTTCCATATCCCCTTGCTTACCTCTAGATCAACAGGTTATATTTCAATCAATACAAAGTGAATTTCTGCCTTTATTTGATAATATTCAATCAGTCTTTATCATTTTCCAATTGTTTGTACTGCTCCTTGGTTTTCAGAAAAAAACAGACTCATTCTAAATTAAACTAATGAGCTCCAGGTATGTAAGTACTTAAGATGGATGTGAGTGCAGCACCATGTTGAAGCTGAAGACTGAAGCTGAAAATCGAGTGAAATTGGACATACATAGGATTAATTCACTATGGCGTATTCAATATGGCGTATTCAATATGGATTCCCAAGTTTCCTGCGCTCGATCGAACCACTTTGTCCATTCTCAGACAAAACAGGGCCTCGAACTACAAAGCTCAAGAACCAGTTTACTCGAATCTGCACACGATGGGAAAGCTCAAGTCGGACTCAAAGAAGAACAAACGCCATGACCCTTTACTGGTCCAACTCCGCGACGACCAACTGGGCTCAGGGAAATTATCAGCACCTGGTCGACGACAGAAGAGAAATAAACCCGAGGAGGAGAGAAACGTGGATAGCTTTTACTATCCTACTTACCCTCCCAAGTTATCTCACTGATTTTATTCCTTCTTCCTGCATGTCCTCTAGCTAGAAATAGACGACAAAACGTCCAAGAAAATTTTATCGATTGCCAAAGAACAACAGCAAGAAATCTTGTTATCGGAAAACGTGGAGCATGGATCCCTATCCGAAGAGGATGAAGAAAAAGACGAGGATTCTGAAAAGCCGGAGTAAGACTTCCTCATTCCTTCCCAAGGGATACAGGTTGAGACACCTGAACACACGAAAAGGCGACTTATTCATTTGGGAATGTTCTCAAGTTTTCCACCTCGTTCAAGACAGATTGATATGGATTCTGATTCCGACGATCAGTTTGACGAATTCAAAGACGGTGATGAATCAGATGGATTCGACGAAGAAATTGTCAGAACTCAATCTCTCCTTCCCTCCACCGCTATGACCAGCAGTTTCTCAACATTCTTTTAACGCTTTTCGTTTGATTTTTTTCTTGCGGGTGATCGCTGTCAGGAAGTAGACGAAGGAGATCAAGCCATATTGGATTCCTTTCAGTCGAATCCATCCAGAAATTTGGCCGATTTGATTTTGCAAAAACTAGAGGAACAAGAAGATAAGCAGCAGTCGGCGGACGCAAAAGGAAAAGGTAAATCGATTTGGAATATCACAAACAATTAGCTTTATTAGGTGCTCATGCCTAAATTTGAAACGTACCTATTTGTCTTTAATTTCGACAAAGCACGTCAAACATCCCCTCCGGCAGAGCATCCAGACTCATTAAACCCAAAGATCACCGAAGTTTACACCAAAGTAGGACAACTTCTATCCAGATACAAATCTGGCCCGTTACCGAAAGCGTTCAAGATCCTACCATCCCTACGAAATTGGTTTCAAATATTAGAAATTACTTCTCCTCACTCATGGACCCCTCATGCGACTCTTGCCGCCACGAGGATTTTTGCTTCTAACCTCCAACCTCGCCAATGTCAAAAGTTTTACAAGTTCATCTTGTACGAGAAAGTTCGAGAGGAGATTGACGAGAACAAGAAACTCAGTGTTCAGATGTACATGGCTCTCAAGAAATCGATTTACAAACCGGCGGCTTTTTTCAAAGGAATCCTTTTTCCGCTGTGTGAAGTGAGTTTCGCCGTCATCGCAAATATCTGTCTAAGTGGTTGGCCTTCTTGTGCTTTCTAACAGAGACAACGAAGTACGACGGATGCTGATTGAAAAAGTATTATTTGAACACCTTGGGAAACCAGAGTGGAACGTGCACATTAAAAGAGGCGGTTATCGTCGGATCGATCTTAACGAAGGTATCGATTCCGGTTTTACATTCAGGCGCGGCACTACTGAAGTTATCGGGGATGGAGTACACAGGACCGACGTCGGTATTCATCCGGGTGCTTCTGGACAAAAAGTATGCGTTACCATACAAAGTGATCGACGGGCTCGTGTTTCATTTCTTGAGTTTCAAGCGCGAATCGAGACAGATGCCTGTGTTGTGGCATCAGAGCTTCTTGGTCTTCGTCCAGCGCTACAAGTCCGATCTCACGTCGGAACAGAAGGACGCCCTGCTTGACCTCCTCAAGGTCAAGTCTCATCCCCTCATCACTCAAGAAATCCGTCGTGAAATCATGAATAGCGTTGCTCGAGGCGAAGAAATCCCAATCGAAGACGTCGAGATGATTTAGCACTCATTCCATCTATACTCTTCAAAATGCATTGGTCTCATAGTTCCCCTTTTTCACTTTCCAAGTCGCAATTCCGAAACTTGTGCATTTCTCTCACCATATATGCCCACAAACATGTATTGCCACTACTACACTGGTAATCCTGCAAAACAATGCATTCTGATTCTTAGACGACCATCCCCAAAATGGGACACAATGCCGCATCACCCACGCTGGGTTTGTCGGATGTAAATTTAAATCTATGTTCCAGATGAATGAGTGAGTCGTGTACTCCGCCCTTCCATGGGTCCGAAAAAAAAACAATTCCCCCGCTCTGGTGGGCAAGGAGCCTCAAAGTAACTTGCCAAAGAGTAGCAAACTTGGGAATGAGCTTGTTTTCAAGTCTAATCCCAAGTCAGCCAAAGGATGCATCCAAGAATGTAGGAAGAAGAGAGAGTCTATTTACACGAGACATCATCAAAGTGGATCGGGGCACCTTCCACAATACAACATAAATTTCCAAGCACAAAGTCAGATCACACTTATTTGTCAAGTAAAACGGCTTTCGATTTGCTTTCGATTCCATCGACTAATTTGCCGTACGTTTTGGAGACCGTGTCGAGTGATTTCTGGTTGTCTTTGAAATCATCCTTGGTGATCAAGTTTGAATCAAGATCAGCCTTGCTTGCCTTTTGCGCCTGTATACAAAAAAAAAAAAAACAAGTTCCAAACAATGAGTCACTTTTCTTCATTTTTTAAAAAAAATAACTTTAAAGAGAAGAGGTTTATTTTTGTAGATAGGATTGACTTTGTGACTTACAGCTTGTCGGATATTTCGGATCCCGGCCCGGGCTTGTTCACAGAACTCGCCACTATCTTTAGCCAGTACCTTGCGGGTGTCGAGGGTCAATCTACCAAAGCGATAGAGGTAAGAACGAGGCGATGCGGGTATAGAGAAAACAGCACAAGGAAGAAAAGATCCGATTGGGTTGGAGTCTGACCTTGGGATGGAGATAGAGAACGAGCCGTCGGACTGTAGTTGAGGAGCTAAGTTTAAGGGCGAGCCGTAGATAGCTTGTTCGATCGACTTTGTGTACTACCGGTTTCCAAAGGGAAGAAGAAAAAAAATATTTGATCGTTATGTTTCAAGTCTTGAGAGGACAGAATGAGACAAGAAGTCGACTGACTGATGGATCGTACGGGACGAC
Source organism: Puccinia horiana (assembly GCA_001624995.1). Lineage (NCBI taxonomy): Eukaryota > Fungi > Basidiomycota > Pucciniomycetes > Pucciniales > Pucciniaceae > Puccinia > Puccinia horiana. The sequence goes on along the minus strand of LWDY01000064.1, from coordinate 803,305 downwards.
GGATAAGGTCTGGGGGTCGACGACGATCACTTGGGCCACCGAGCTAATCCCCAGACGTTCTTGGTCATGTAGCACTTTGATTCCGTCGAGATATGCCGGTGTCAGTCGGCCGACACGGTTGACGATCAGGTTGACGTTCTGTCTCAATCGAGCCACCGTGAGATCCATCTCCTTCTCGACCTGGTTCCGGTTGAATCTCTCCTGGTTTCCATCCTGATTCCTGATCGGCGAGACTTTAGACACGTTCGAGTCATCGTGCACATTTCCTTGATGTAGATGAGGTTGATGTTAGTGTACTCAATCACTTTTTCTTGGCGGTCTGAGTCTCGGCAAAGTCACTCCACTGACCGTTGCCATAGCCAGTGGCAGCTCTCCTCTTGGCCGATGAGACCGGGCTGGACGAAATCGCACGACCACCCAACGAGCTCCGTGAGACCGACTGAGTGAAAACCAACCGAGAGCTGCTTGGAATGAGGATGTCCAGTTGAGCGGATCGAAGCAGACAGCCAATCGTTCGGGACAACATGACGGCGAGGGTCGATTAGGAGTGGGATTCCCTGGGCGCAGACTTGCAGAGTATTGTTTGTTTTGGCTCTGACTCAGAATTCACCCACTTCCAGAAACTACCACAACCTCAGCACAACCCAGTACATGTCTTTCGGTCGTCCAGGAAACCTTCGGTGAGCTGGATTCGGAATCAGAACAGTCTCAAGCGAACTGGACTCACACCTGTCTGTCTCCCAACTAAACAGAGACACCTTCACGGTCAGCCCGCCAGACCGAGGCTCATTCCCATTGGACCATTTTCACGACTGCTCTTCATTCATGAAAACTTACTTGGAATGTCTTCAAGCCAACAAACGAGACCAGTCCAAGTGTCGACTCGAATCGAAAAACTACCTCGGCTGTAGGATGGAAAAGGGCCTCATGGCTAGAGTCGGCTGGGACGAGCTCGGACTGGCTGACGTGCCCGGAAACGGCGGGATGAAAGACGACCCCTCGCTTTGACTCATCTACCCCTTTCAGTAGAATACTACAAACCTTCTGTAAAGATTCATGTTCAACTGATTCAAACCGAATTCGGAACTTCTCGGGACAGAGTGGATCAAGTTGTCTCCGATAGCGAAACAAGACATGCTGAGAGTTCTGAAATCATTTGTACAATACAATCATTAAGAAACAAAGGAAGAAAACAGGCGATCGGGTTACTTCAATCGGTGGATTCCTAGCTTATAATTTTGATGTAATTCGGGTTGGACATCGGTCACTTTGGACAACACGTCAGAGACTACCTTGGCCTTGTTTTGATTGAATTCAGTCTTGATCATCTCGATCTGAAAATAACACAAATAAGAAAACCCCAATGTTAAGAGACGAGTTTGGGGTGTCAATTGGGTTTGGATGAACAAGTTGAGAGATTTTTTTTCAAACAAGACATACTTTTTGTTTGGTTTCTTCTTCCAGAACTTTTTGTTGAGAGTCGGTGTTACCAGAATGCTAGAAAGAGTACAGGATCAATCATGTCGAGGAGGGAGTGAGATAAGGAGAATTGCCAGAAGAGTGGATAGACGGAGAGCTCGACGAACCAGTTGTTCGAATTGCTTGAATTCTTCTTCTCGTTTAGCCTTGAGGGAATCGATCTCCTTGGCCGCTTCTCCTCTAGCGTCTTTCAACTTTTGAGAACGATCTAGATATTATTACAAAAACATGACAAATGGTCAAGCCGGGTCAGACTAGTGCGTGTTACGAGTGGATGTATTTTTGAGTTTTCAAGACTCACATTCCCGGGCTTTTTCGACGATTCGCGCGGCTTCCTTCTCGGCATCCAAAAGGGCCTGAATACCTGAAATACAGAAGCAATCAGTCAGTCTGATGGGGATACATGCATAGCTGAAAAAACTTGGGCAACGATTTTCACCTTGAGATTGTTGGGCAGACTGTATTCGAAATGATAGAAATGGGATGGTTAGACTTTCAGTTTCGCAGGAAGTGAGGTAGCTTGACTGACCATGGTTGTTCTGAGTGAGTGGTGTTGGAGTGGGAGCTGACTCAAGCTTTCCACCTGGGAAATCTCTTTTAATCCCCCGGGTGGCCCGACTGCACCCTCGGGTCCTTCGGGATGAAACCCTGGTTGAATGCGCGCTGGGAATGGACGCCCGCCTTGACGTTGAAGGTGAGTTCCTGTTGACCATGTCGCGATTTCTCATTCTCTTCAACTAGAAAAACGATTCAATCAGAAACCAGAGTCATCTCGCTATTGGCTATTTCGCAATCGAGCGTGTATTATTGGAACTGTGAATTGGCGACACCTCTAATTGGGTTTAGGATCGACCTTTAGCCATGAAGCCAGTCACTTCTGGTTCGAATGCTACTCAGTCTGAAGTCTACTTTACTGTGAGACCCCGTGTGTTATGGGCTTGCTTGCACTATGAACTGGCAGCTTAAATTCTTCTATACCTTACCAACAGTGTCTTTGGCGGAAAATTCAAACCCGTAAAAATAAGACATGGGAAGGTGATGGGATCCTATGCATTCGAGGCTCCAGTTGCTACATCAAATCCCGCGAGGACGGATCTCAGTTGAGCCATAATTTTTCTGGTTCACATACGCCAAATTTGATAGTCTTGACTGATCCTTCATCCTCATCACTGAATCTCATTTTCCGCCGGTTTGCACTTAAGGGTTACTTCTGGTCAATGGGCGGCTGACCGCGAATGTGTTCCTGGACAGGTCTACGTGATTGGAGAGAAGGAGGTTGAAGTGTGCATTTATTGTCTCGAAATATTCGCGTGGGCAATTTTGTACTGAAGCCAGGGCTTGCCAACTCGGACGCATGACTACATAGATTGACGAGCCGATTTCTTCACAAGAATTGGAGAAGGAAGGCCTAGCGATTCAATTGGAAAAACCTGCTACTCGTGATTATTTTGGTCATTAATACCCTCAGTCAACATGACTGATAGTTTCCTTTTTGCACATTTTCCGTTTAAAGATGCACTTCCAACCACCCTACCGCCCGTTAAGAAGTTTACTCCCGAAGTTGACCTCCAATTTAAACGTCCGATGCGCCTCAATAGCTCAACTCAACCATTGACCCAAACCCATAATGATAAAAGCAAATATTTCGTCAATTCAACCCTTGGCCATTCATTCAACACTCCCTCTACTACGCTCTCGAGTGGACTCAAGCGAACCAAAGTAGCATGCCTTGCTCATGATGAACTCGACAACTTAACGACTACAAAGGAACCGAAAAGAATTAAGCCTCTTGCATTTGAAACCTCGCAGGGTCCATCTGAGACTAAGTCTGTCTTGCAGGAAGCAGAGCACCATCAAGTTTTTGTCTGTCTTTATCGCCAACGCAAGCTCTCCAAAAACTCCACTTGGGATGGGGACGGTATTCTGTCTTTAGTAGGGTCGCAAAGTTGCCAAATGGCCGTTTTAAAAGATATTGGAACTCGTAAAGTGTTGGCAAGCAAGTCATTGAAAGGCAACTCAAGTCTGCAAAATGGTGCGGTAGTTCAGGTGGGAAGTCGGGAGGTTGAAATTCAGAGACCAGCAACAGAATCGGAGTTGTTAGATCTCGATGGGGACCCAAAGGAGTCAGCAGAGGCTGATTGGACTGACATAATTAAAGGCGAAGGTAAGACATCCTACTATCTCGTTCCAGTTTTGTGTATCCTAGACGATGAATGTTACTGATTTTAAATTCCTGGTAGCCCCAACTTCCTGTTTCAAGGATCCCATGATTATCAAACGCCCCAGCAACTGTGGACCTAAGTTCGATGTGCGTAACTTCAGGACATCAGGTTAAATAATTTTCGTTAAAGCTCTTGTTTTTGTTTCTGATTGTAGCCTCAATCCGAGGGTGTGATAGTTTTGACAAGACCCAATAAAATTTGGCTGGAGAAGCACGATCTTCAGTTCGTCCGCTTCGCTTCTACACAATGATATAGATGATTGGACTTTTACCTGACCGTCACTTTGTCATTTAGGAATGCCAAGATCGTTGATGTAGTGGTTGATCCTTCTATTGCACGATCACTCAGACCGCATCAAGTCGAGTAAGTCTCAACGTCTGAAGATATTTTTTGTTGAAGAATTATCTGACATTCCGTATGCTCCATCAAGCGGACTCAAGTTCATGTATGAAGTATGCAGTTCTTGTCTGTTATGATATCGACGAAAAGAATTCTCATGATTTTGCACAGTGTACTATGGGACTTCGCGAAGTCGGTGGTCACGGCTGTATTCTGGCGGATGAGATGGGTTTGGGGAAAAGTATACAAGCTATTTCATTACTCTGGACTCTTTTGAGTGGGTGTCGGGCTTTTGTCCATATTTTCGTGATGGCCTGGATTGAACTAACTAAATCTTATTCCCCCAGGGCAAAATCCTGTATCAGGTCAAGGTCCGGTTATCAAGCGAGCAATGATAGTTTGTCCAGTCACATTGGTGAAAGTGAGTGGGGTAGTATTATCTGTTATCAGCTGTATTTAAAACGTTCTATTGGAGAGCTCATCATTTGATATCCTTCCGCAAGTAGAACTGGAAGAGAGAAATACACAAGTGGCTTGGAAGAAGCCGGCTGAATGTATTTACTGCTGACGGTAAATGCGACTTCAAGCAGGTTAGTAGTTCGTGCAGAACTGCCCCCCACCGCGACAAAAGAAAAGAACCGAAATGACTGATGAGACGAATCTCGTGAACTAGTTTAGCTGCAGTCATTACCATAACGTTCTGGTAATCGGATACGAAAAGTTGAGAACGCTATGCAAGGAGGTCAACGTTAGTCTACTATTCTACAACTCCTCGGTGGGAGACTCTGGTTGATTAATTTAACGTACCGTCTCAACTATTAGTCCATTTACCCCCCAATCGGATTGATAATCGCGGATGAAGGTCATCGTTTGAAATCCACTGAAGCCAAGACAACCCAAGCTTTGCGATCATTAGAAACTAAGCGACGTGTGGTTTTATCGGGGACTCCCATCCAAAACAATCTTACCGAATACTACGCGATGGTGGATTTTATCAACCCCGGGATCCTAGAGGACTATCGCACTTTCAAGAAGAAATTCGAGCAACCAATACTGAAGAGTAGGGAGCCTTGTTGTAACCCGGTTCAGAAATTGCAAGGAGAAGCTCGGGCAGAGGAATTAGCAAAAATGAGCCAGCATTATGTTTTACGAAGGGGCTCCGAAGTGATTCAAGAACATCTGCCGCGTCGGTACGATTATTGCGTGTTCATCTCACCCACAACCGTTCAGAGAAACATATACAAGGCTGTCTTGGATTCACCAGAAACCAGAGCCATCTTTTCCGGGGACATCAGTCAGCATCTTGTGCTGATGAACACTTTGAAACTACTCTGCAATGTAAACAATATTTCATCCGCTTTGTAATCCCCAAAGTGCCACTGATTGGGATTCATCTATACCGCGGTGTACTTACAGTCGGCCGGATTATTAATGAACGAATACTCGATCAAAAGCTTGCGTCAAATTTCTTCAACATTATTTCCTGCTTGGGTAACTCGTGATGACGTTCAACTTTCAGGTACCTTATGCTCCATAAAATCGCATCTTCCCCCTATAAAAAACGCATTACTAAAATCACTTTCAAATTTAGGCAAACTAATTGCGTTGGCCAAGTTTTTAGCCGTGCTGAAAAAGAAGAATGAAGAAAAAATTATTCTGGGTATGTGGTTGTCTGATTAGCGCCAGCGGAATCGCAAGGGGAATCGCTGAATTTGAACCGTTCGTTCAGTTTCAAATTTTACCAAGACTCTTGATATCGTTGAGAATCATTGTAAGGCAAGCAACTACTCATTTTGCCGACTAGATGGGTGGGTGAACTACCTTTTTGCAAGTTTTTTGAAGTGTTTACACCATGATTGACTGGTTTGTGTCCACAGTAAAACGGCCCAAAACCAGAGAGACAATATTGTACAAGTCTTCAACAGATCGTCCGCGAGTGCTCGGTTCATCTTCTTGCTTAGTAGCAAGTCTGGTGGAGTCGGGCTGAATCTAATCGGGGCCTCGAGGTTGATCTTGTTCGATGGGGATTGGTACATGGGTTCCTCACAAAACAACCTTTTTGTGTCATACGTATGTCATACTAACTTCATTCGTCGCACATCATCCAATAGGAACCCAGCAACAGATTTGCAGGCAATGGCACGGATTTGGAGACAAGGACAGAAAAGACCTTGTCATATCTATCGCTTTCTGACAACAGGTACTATCGATGAATGCATCTTTCAGCGGCAAATCACGAAAATTGGGTAAGCAAGAATGATACTTATTTCAGTATGAGAATCGACATAAGTTCTTTGTAATTCATGCTTCCTGTTTTTTTTTTTCTCTAATAGTTTAGCAACAGATCTGATGACCGCACCTAAATTTGGGGAAGAAACTGCAACTGGTGGTAACACGTTCACGAAAAGCGAACTAAAGAGGGTTTTTGAATTACACAGCAATACGAATTGTTACACGCACGACTTACTTGAGTGTCGATGCTTAGAAAGCAAAGCAGTGGAAGAGCCGGAAGAATGGGAGGATGAAAATCAAGCAGAAGACCGGGTCACTAGTTTGGATCATGCGGATTCTGACAGCTCTCTTCCGGACATCGACTTGGGCGGATTCTTACCGGCATGCAAGTTCAACGCATTAGAAAAAGATGTAGGTCCCATGTCTGGTGTGAAGATGAAACACGAGAAGCTATTGGGATACTTACTACCAGGACTTATCATCCAGAAAGATGCGATTAAGCTCAAAAGAAAGTTGGCCGAACTAGAGAAGTGGGTTCATGTGAATGCTACCGACCCACAATCGGTAGACGAATTAGATGACGAGGTCCTTCATCAGACCGTCTCGGCGTTGAACCCAAGTCTGGCCAAGGACTCCGAGGTGTGTTCCCAAGATGACCCAACTACTAAAGATGGTTTCATTGTAAGCTGCAGAATATCCATCATTTTTCTTGATCGCGAATCATGCTAACTAATTCATTTGTTCAACCTGATACAAGACATTTATCTTCACCAAATCAATCGGATAATTTTTCATCCTTAGTTCTGCCGGATATGTATCTGAGAAGGAGATACAAGGTTTCATGTACCAGTAACATAGTCTTTTATCCAAGTTTTTCTAGTGTTTACAAATCATCATGTCTAGCTTGTGACAAATTACCCATCTATTTATTTATTTATATCTGATGTTTGATAATCATGTACACCTTAATTTTAGCTATCTATCCAAGTTTTCTCTGTTCTCATTGCACTTTCAAGTTGATGTTCTTCTTCTAGTAGTAGTTGTAGTGATGCTTGACAAAAGTATGTCGTCAAGTTTTTTTTTTGTGGTGTGTATATATGTATTGGACTAATAATTAAAAAAATAGCATTATCCTTCAAGAGAAAAAAAAGATCAAATCTGTTTTTTGTCATAGTTATGGGCCTGTCTGTCACCTTTTCATCATCATCTTTGAAGTTCCTTAAATCATGGAAATATATTGAATCTATATACATTTCATAATTATGGATAGCATGTATGTAATACTTCAGCTTGAAAAACTTCAATCCAAAATCTGTGAATTGTGATAATTTTTTTACCTTTGCAATTGCTCCTGTCAAGAATAAAACATTAATTCTTGGAGGAATTCTTACCAAATGGTCTAAGAGTATTACATACATAGGTAAATAATTCAATATTTGTGGATTATTCTCATTCATACAGAAAAGGATTTTTTGGGAGGCATAGTGTTTTTCTTTTCACCATTATTGATATAGCAGATTATTTTGGAAGAAAAAGAACTTGATTGGATTTGAACCAATATATAGAAATATTACATCTGATGATAAATTATTTATGATATGTAGATTAATTCTCAATCGAAAAACTTTCATTGGTTCTTGAGGAATTAGCTGAATCGAAGCAAGATGTTCTTTCCCATTTTGGGCCATAGATTCTCGAATATCAGTCAAGTAGAAACATGTAGGAAGATGTGTCATTGGGTGATCTCCTCAAAATGGATTTTATTTGTAAATCCCTTTTTTCATCAGTAAACTGTAAACCCAAATTCTACCCTAGGATATGTTACTTTTTACACAGCAATCAGAATTGGATTTTGGATTCATTTTTCTAACTCATCTTCACTTTGTGTTTGGGTTCCTTGCCTCAAGTTTGATTGAAGCTTCTGGATTTTGTCTGTTAATTTGTCTGATGTATGGGGAACTTTGAGTTTTGGAAATCAAAGGATCATGTTGTTCAATTTCATCACAGCCCTACCATATGGTGGGGACTGAGTTTCCAAATTACTGAGATGTATGTACACCTATGTTATGTAGTGGTTTGATCAATCAACCAATTTGCCATGTGTATGTATCTTCAAAATCATCAATCTGGCAGGTGGGTGGCACCAGGTGGCAAGTAGTATGGATAACCCAAATTGGTTTTTGTTACAATGCCATGGAAAAGGGATATTGAAAGGTGAAGGTTGATGGTTCACCAGCTGCCTTGAATATTAGGTGGGCATAAAGTGCTGCCTCCTTGTCTCAAGGCAAGTGCCATTGAACAAACTCAACATCATAGCTCACTTTAACAAACAAAAACAAGAGTGTTACATAGATAAAATGTATGAAATTCTCATTCAAGTGAGAAATCTCGCAAGGGTACAAATTCCACACATGAAAAGATGGGAACCTGGCAGACATGGCAATGACCTTTTTACCTTCGCCCGCCATGACTTCGAATGTGTCCACACCCACCTCCTTTGTGCTTCAGGGGTATCGTTGAAAATGGGTTAGGAGCGCTAACTTGTGACGTTCTGATTGGAGGATTTTCATTTCTTTCGAAGCTTCCTATATGTCTAGGTCGTGCTGATGCAACAACCAAACTTGTGTTCCCAAAGCACCAACCAACCTGTTGAAGAAGGCAATGCGACTTGGCTATAACATGCCTCCGGGGTCTATTCGCGTCCCGTTTCCTCTCCATTTGACTCAAACCAAAAGGTGCCGACAAAGTAGCCAGATGGTCCTTCCGGCATAGGGTCAGCATCACTCTGAGAGTCCCCTCAGACGCAGGCTTCAGGGGTCACCCAATTACAAGACTGCGGTCGGTGGTAGATAGACAAGTTAGTTTCTTTAATCGACGGGCAGCTTCTTTGAGGGATTCTCTTTGTTGATCGTGGCAATATCCTTGTGACTGCTTTTTTGTTAATATGATTTCCCAAGCCATCGTCTAAAATTCCAAAAAATCCTTCATGAAAACATGTGTCTTTTCTGTGTCTCGATCACATCACCCGCTCAAGCTCCTCCCTTCCTCTCCAACCCACTACACCAATCATAAATTCTTTCGCACTTAATCTTTGATCACTGGCGCCAGCTATTCTCTGACTTGTCAGCTTGTCTTTTGAAATCCCGGGCTTCCAGAAATTTTACACGTTTTGCAATCGCTCTCAATCCATGATAATCTAAGAAAAGGGGAGAAACCTCGGTACGGGTTGATCCCTATAAGGAAGAGAAAAGTTACTCACGGTTTCTCGTTCTAGACTGGAGGTAGGTGACCCGTGGTTAAAGCTACGGTAACACACACATAGATCGAAGCGATTTCTGCTTTAGGGTCCACCATTGTGTGTTAATCAAGCCTTAGTCACAGATACAATTTGGCTAATCCACTGGCTGCTTTTTTTCACGGGTTAAAAAGTTGAATCAATTGCCCACACGTTCAGAATTCATTCATTCAAATCCTATCGACACTTTCATTGATAAATCCAGCTTGAAGAAATGACCAATTACAATCGAGTTGACAGCTGGTACACCGACTCTACCTATAATGCCGATGAGCATTACGAAAGCAGTCCATTTGCTACCGATCCTCGCACCTTTCCAGTGGGGCGGTCTTCCCTGTCTTCCACCGCTCTATCACATCCATACGCGTCAGTCAGCTAGTCTACATCATCCTATTTGACTTGATTTGATTTTACTTTGCTATTCAAAGATATTGACACGAGATGGTGCTACTGTAGAATGATACCCCTTCCCAACTATCCCCACCAGTTTCCTTTGTATACTATTGAAGAAATGATGACTGCTGAAGAAGATGTCGAGCCCTGCCTAGCATCCAAAAAGCGCCGGGCGGAAAGCTTGGCCGTGACGAACGGAGACCTAATTGAAAAATGTTTGAAGTATGACATGATTTTCCTGATGCGTTCGAGACATGGATGGCTAGAAGGCGATAGCTTGCTAACTTGGGTTTGACTGGCTGTAATTGTAGAAATATAGCATTGATCAGGTTAAGACTCATTCAGCAGCAGGAATCAAACCGCATGAAGAATTACGAATTCCAGCAAATTCGTAACTCCCTAGAAGCTGTCCATTCTCTCATACATCTGGTTCACGACCAGAAGTCCAATAAGACCTGGATTGAGTTTGGCATTGATGGATTGGCAAGCTCGTGAGCTGCTATGCCCAATTTTTTTTTCTAATTAAATCCACTCAATCGCTATCTGATTTACTGTATTATTAGTTCCAACTTGAAAAACGTGACGCTCGTCAAACCCAGGAAAGAAATTACCCCACTTCCCAGTAATGACATTGGGAGCACGTCGATAGGTGAGGTTGAGCTGGAGGTAACTGATGGCCGATCTTCCGAGTGTTCATCTCCTGGAACTTGTGGAAGTGAGGCAATGGCAATGGGTCCGCACCGATCTTTTAGGGCCATGTCCATTGCGGCCAACGTTCCAACCACGCCCACGAAACCCTCGAAGCCTAGGGCTACACCGATTTCCGAGATCTACAACCTCTATTACAGCTGTGATTCCGAGGCCACATCATCCGCTGCAAACTTAACAACACAAGAGGGAAATGGACCTACCAAGGTCGAAGAGAGTTACTACAAGACTCAGATTAGCAAACTCAACCTGAAGTTAGTCCATTGAAGAGAGTCCTGACCCCTTTGCGATAGAAATCTGACCTGAATTTTCTTTCTTTTTGGTCTCTCTAGCGGGAGAAATGACTCCGTGGTGCCTGCTGATTACGAGAATTCGCCAGGTAACCTGTCCGTCACCTCTGTAGCTGTGACAATAAGCACGGTGCACGACGATGAGTGGTCTCAGCTGGGTGATGCGCTACACACGAATGAGAGTGTTTATCACGATGACCGATACGAACAGTCTTTCTCCAGAAAAACGCGCATCGCACTCAGCCAATCCAGACCAACGGTGGCAAAGGCCTTCAAGCTCAGACAACGCAACAGCGGAGAAAGAAATATGTAGCCTAGTTTTCTCATTTTGCGCTTCACTGGAAGTTCCGCTACAGGCTTTGATCACCATTCATCAATTTTCACGTCTCCACCCCAATACCACCTTTGCCTGTAATCACAAATAATTATACCATACTTGTACCCCTTATATATCTATCCGCCTTAAAAAAACTCAAATCCATATGCAGAAAGTACGCTACATCCGTTGTGTTCTAATGACATATGAGAGGATGCATATTTTATTACATGTTCAATTAATCTATACAACATTGCTTGTATAAATACGACTAGGAAACTGGAAGATCAGAAAAAAAGACCAATGGTGAGCTGATACACAGATGAGACTTAAATTTCCCTAGCTTGGCATATTGTTGTCAGCAATATTGAATCTCTCTGTGGGCACCAATGGCAGAAGGCTCATTGCCTCTAGCTGCACAAGATGCAAAAGTATCTGGAAGGAGCTACATGTGTAAAAGATACAGTAAACCAGGATAAACAAGAATAAAAATGAAATGAAGAATATCTCTTTACTTCAAAAGGGGGGCCAGCTAGCACAGGTTTTTTTGGAAGTCTCCCTCTTGATTCAGAGTTGGAAAATTGGGGGGTATCCAACTGGTGATAGCCTACAAAGCAAGAAACTGACATTTCAAGATCACAATCAATGTTCAAATTGAGAAGAAGGATGATGATGAGAGGCAAATGCAAAATGGAGAATACAAGATCACAAGGAATCAGCAACTTGAAGGGGACAGAGAGATTGCATGGTGAAGGAAATTGAAACTGAAAATGTTAAATGATGATGAAAAATGAAATTATTAAATTAATCACTCCATCTGTCGGAACAAAAAGCATAGCAATAACAAAATTTATACTGTATAATACAAACACATAATTAATTAGCAACTTGAGGAGAGGGAAGGAGTGTTGAATGAAACTGAAAAATTTGAATGATACTGAAAAAACAAGAGAATTGGATGAAAAAAAGAAAAGGTCAACAACAAGGTCTGGCACCAGGGATGTTTTGGTGAAAATTTTCAGCCAGAAAGTAAACTTAATGTACCTTAATTAAGCATACATTTAATTTACTACACAGACTGCATCAATTGTCTCTTATTTAACCCTTTTATTTATTCTTTCTCAGTATTATCATAAATTTGTTGGATTTTGGTTCAGAGAAGAATTGATGATGGGAAGGAGACAATTCAAGAGGGGCTTGGATTGGACCAAGGAGCTCAAGTAGTGGTTCAGGTTGAGAAATTCTCTGACTTGATTGTTTATTTCAGGTGAAATAAAGACTAGCTAAATAGAAAACAACAAGTAAGACCAACATGTGGTAGAGCTGACAAACAGAATAAAAGCAAATGCTAACAATGATATTAGCATAAACAGTGACAGGAAGATGAAACTAGCTAATAACTAGAGTGAAATGAAACTGCCTCATTGACAGAGTGACAAATGTAAAACTACCAGAAAATTAGAGTGAACTCAAACAACAATTGTGGAGTAATACTTTGATAAAACTACATGAATTGTAGAGTGAAAGAATAAAATAAGGAAATTACCAGAGTTAATTGAAACTTTCAAATGACAGAGTGACATATTTAAGCATGTAAGCGGAGAAGAAAGGCTGAAATCCTGACAATATTTATGCTTATAGTAGAGTTAGTCATAAGCCACACTCCTTGTATTTTCTATTTTCCTCAGAAATCCAAGAAGAGACAACATTTTATCTTGATAATCCCTCCTTATCTTAAAAGCAAATCATCATATCACTACTTTAAGATGGCCAATTCTTAGTATATCACGTTATCACTGCTCAGGACATAATGCCTTGTATTTCTCACATCATCAACCTGCCTGTTGGAAGGCCTCAAGCACAAAGGATTTGATCCGGCATCATCCGGTCGGATACCGGGTCAGGTCAGGTTGTGGGCAGGGTGCCTGGCGACCTGGTACAGAGGGTAAGGATGGACTCTTGGTGGGAGCTCACTTTTGTTGTTGAGCAATGCAGGTTGATTACTTTGATTGGAGAGGAAGAGGAAAATATTTGGCAAGATGAATATTTACATTAAAAAAAAAGGGGGAGTCTCAGAAAAAAGAATTGCAACTGCAGAAGTTAATGTCTCACTTCCAAGCTTCTTAGGTCCCTTGGAATTTCCGGGCTTCATGAAGTGAGTAATTGTACCAATGTCTTGATGATTGGAAGAGATACTGTGTCGACAATCCAAGTGGTTGCTCATACTTTTTGTTGAGCCTCTTTTGTCGACGGCGAGTTTTTCTTGGCAGAGAGTCGTGCTGCCAGGAACCTTGCTGGCCTGGCAAATATTGTAAGGCATGCCACCAACAGTGACAGTCTTGAAGTACTGCCAAACCCAGCTTTTCTTGGTTGTGGCATTGGATGTTTCTGGTGTAAGAGTTTCAATATCGGTTGAACTTGCTAATTTTGGGAGGGGGGCATCTTAAGATATGTTAGCAAGTCTTTCGGAACTACATTAAAGCTCCAAAAGACCACTTTATATATTTAATTGCAGGTAACAAATTTCCAATTAACAATGTCGTGGCAGCTGCCTAGCAGCAATCCGGCAGCTACCCGGCTCCGGAGCCGGATATGGCGGATGAGCCACATCCAGAACTGGCATACCAGATCGCAACCTTATCAAGCACTAGATTAACCGCTGGAAATTCCTCAAAGGCCAACAGAAATTGCATGTAATTCCTATGTAACAGGGTAAAAAGGGGCCCCTTTGTAGTGTGTGATAGGCAATTGCATGCAACTGCAATGAAAACATCCCTGAGGCTGGGGTGAGAAAATCCTGTTCCCATGATCTCAGAGTAGCCTGCATGTCAAATGACAGAAGGGGAAATTTTATTATTTGCAATGATGATGAGTGGCAAGGTGCAAGCCAGTGTCTCTTATGTGACAGATGGACACATTGCAAAGGGGAAGAGCAATAGAAATAAGATAAATAAGATTTAAAAATGTTTCAAGTTTTCATTTCAAGAAAGTATTGAAGTTATAACCTCTTCTTTTAGTTCGCTGTCAATTTGGAATAATCAACACCTCCTTCTCATTACAAACTGATGAAGGGTATTTGTATAGATGAGATCTAGCCAACATGAATTTTTTAGACTAAAAGAAACTAGTCCAGGCTATTTCCAGTGAAGCCTATGTAGTTTTTGACAGTTCTAAAAACTCACAAAGACTTAGAGTAGAAGCTTACAAAGGCGTTAAGAAAAGAACCAGGGTAGTAATGATCAAAAGATCACAAAAGGGTTCAACTTGCAATATTGAAAGATAAAAAATCAATTGAGACTAGATGAACTTAATTTGAAGTAATCCAAACACTGTATAGTGGAGTGATGATGTTGAATGTATTTCATTCATCTTGTTATGTTTATGCTACTTCACCTGTTTCTTCAGTTTCACATGGTGTGACAGTTACACTTCATATACCTGAGGCAGGATTGTTTCAGATGAATTCTCTTCGTCATTTCATGATCCTAACACTCTGCACCCTGCTCTGTGTGTCTTGTCACAGGTATAGTTATCTTTACTTTGTTTATCAATGAATTCTCCATTCACAATCCCAACACTTTGCAATCTGCTCCATGTGTCTTGTCTCAGACCTTATACATAAGAGTGCACCAAATAAAGTTTGTGAGAAGTATCAGAGAGCCAAGGAAGGCTGTATGATCTGGAGTTGGTTTTCTGTGGTACAGTTCAAAGTGCTGGTGCTGCACAAGTGTCACTGGGGGGGGACAAGCCTCTTTTTTTTTTTTTTTGAATATATAGAATTCTCAATTTCAATTGCTTGAAAATCAATCAACTTCAATTTGGATCATTATATTCAGAGAGTGATAAAGATAAATGAAGTTACTGGGGATTGATAACAGGGCAAATAAGGCTTCAACAAGACTAATTATTGACTTCCTTGGAAGGAAGGACAAAAAGAAAGAGAGGAATGCTTTTTTTGAGGTTGTCATTATAGCCAAGTGTCCCTCTATCCATTGTTTCCCTATCCTGTTTTCCTTCTAATGAGAAATCCAGCACCTTACCCACCACATGTGATATATCTATCTCTTCTTTACCATGCAACACTTCTGTGTCAATCAAAACAGTCCCCAAGGAGAACCCCTACCTCAAATCAAGCCCCATGTGTATAGTATTATCCTCTCTCTTCATGCCAGAGCATTATCATTTTGACCCTTTTCTTTAGAGGAGGTCTCTGTGTGTCACCAATTAATGCTTGAATTGCTCCTGGATATTTCTTTTGGGCAACCTATCCAGTCTAACAAAGAGCATTTGGGCTGTATTTGATTGTGTACGTACAGCTGCTATGAGAATATTTATTGCTCTGTCTGTCCACTTTCCTCATTATTTTTACCAATTATTATCATTTTTTCCTCATTATTATTTTTTCCCTAATTATGATTATCATTTTTATCTTTATAGTTGATTATTTTGGAGGAAATAGAAGGATTAAAGGACCTTGAGAAATCTAGAATCCACCAAGATTTGTATGGCTTGCGACAAAAGTTCTTTCCAATTCTGTGCGATCCAGAACCTCCAGTGAATAGGATCCTCCAGGTAATTTGGTCTTGATTCTGTAAGGGCAATTCCATCTGTTTTCACTTAACTTTCCCCATTGACTGTTCAGGCATTTATTATATGTGTATGTACACCAAATTAACTTTCTTCAGGGACTCCCTCATTTTTTCCTCTTGTTCCAAGATATCCCTCACCCACAACCAGGCTCACTCTTCCAACACTTCATTTTTTGTCTTGCTTATTCGTCACATTGGAATAAATCTTTCTGAACACCTACTGAAGTAGCTACTTCTGAACGACTAGGTAATTTTGATCTACAACCTCAGGGATAGAATGTGCAAAATACCTGTTGGCCTGCTTGTCAGGGGCCATAATCTACTTCGACATTGCCTCAGAAGGTATATACTGGATATAATATTCTTTTGATGCAATGAGTGGGTGTAGAGTGATGGAAGGGCTGGTGGTGGGGCATGGTTATCAAGGCTGTGCCCATGGTTTCTGGGGTAGTTGATATTGGGTTGGATGGCTTCTGTGGATAAGGTATCCAGGGCCCGAGGGCGGAGTGAGTCGGGGGCTATTATGTAGTGGTGTTGTATTGGAATTTGGGAGGTTGATGGAGTTCGACAAGAGTTTCGCTGTCAGAGAGAGTGGACAGTCGAGGGACGTCACCTGGCCGATCTGCCATCCCAGCCTCAGCACTCAGCACTCACCATCAGTCAGCCCCGGCCATTGTTAATCAGCCCAACTCTGTCCCACAACTAACCACAACCACTTCCTTCCCTCACTACTCATCCTCTTCATGGCTCTCAAACGAATCAACAAAGTAAGCTACCACCCCATTCCTCTCCTACTCTCTCCACCCACTCACACTGCTCTCCCTCCCATCCTCAGGAACTTCATGATCTTGGCCGAGACCCTCCCTCGTCTTGCTCTGCAGGACCGAAGGGTGACAACATGTTCCAGTTGAGTACCACCTTCCATTCCACAATCACCACATCCTGCTGATTCGTCTCGTCTCCCTCAAATTACCAGGTGGCAGGCAACCATCATGGGTCCTGGCGATAGTCCATACGCCGGCGGTGTATTCGTCTTGATGATCACTTTTCCTACCGATGTAGGCCTCTCTCCTCTCGAGATTGTACAATCTCTACCTCCTCATCAGTCACTCTCATCCTGACCGTGTTTGTTTTGATTGTACCTACTACATAGTACCCCTTCAAAGTCAGTCTCTGCTTGCTCTGTCTCAAATGAGCTCGGCTACATATTCAACCAAGCTTCCTCTCTATCTCTTGACCCCCCTCTCTACTTCTCTCAGCCCCCCAAAGTCTGCTTCAGAACCAAGATCTACCACCCTAACATCAATAGCAACGGTGCCATTTGTCTCGATATTCTTCGGGAGCAATGGTCACCAGCCTTAACAATCGCCAAAGGTTCGATCTATCTGCTCTTGATCAATGAGATTTGTAGAACCCATCGTGCGGAAATTAATACCTGTCTATTCTGTATTCCATTCAGTCCTGCTCTCGATCTGTTCGATGCTCACAGACCCCAATCCCGACGATCCGCTCGTGCCGGAAATAGCCAATCTTTATAAAACCGATCGAGCGAAATACGAAGCAACCGCTCGAGAATACACTCGCAAAGTAAGTTCACCATATTGCCTTGTACTCTTCTATGAGCAAGCTCAGGACAACTCATGCTTAGCTGATCCTTCTTTCCTTCATCCTACCCGCAGTACGCCCAGTGACTTGTTTCTTGTGTTTGATTGACCTCCTGATTCCTTCTCTTCTTTTGTCCTGAAACATGTTTGTTTTCATCCTTTCACATACGTAAATCTACCTCCTTTTTTTGGCCTCTCTCTGCTCCTTGACTGTTTCTCCTGTCAATCGATCACCCTCGTCCATGTATAACTATCCATGGCCGGGTGTTCGATATGGCCGGCGAGACCAACCCGATATGTGTTACCCGATCATTCCTCCAAAAATGAGCCTTTAACCAATCTTCAAGTTCAATGCATGATTACATGATTGGAGGACCTCCCGTTGCTCAATTTTTCTGAGTTAGACTTTCTAATTCTAATTGCTAAACTTTGCTTGGTGGTGAAATTTGATTGACAGGGAGTTCTGACCATTTACAGGGTCTATCCCTTCGATCTACAGCCCCCCTGTAAAGTCAGATGCCAGAGGTTAATTGCAGCTGAAAAGCTAAAAATTTAGCTTTTCCACTTTCAAATTAAGATCTGCAGGGGCTGCAGATGGTGAAGGGAGGTCTTCCACTATGACTTCCCTTCAATCTACAGCCCCCCTGTAGAGCCAGATGCCAGAGCTTAATTGCAGATGAAAAGCTAAAAATTTAGCTTTTCCACTTTTAAGTTAAGATCTGCAGGGGCTGCAGATGGCAAAGGGAAGTAAGTCTTCCACTGCTCCACTGATTTACATATTGTGTTTTTATTAAACCTTGGACAGAAAAAAAAATGAATCCCAAAGTTATGGGCTTACACCATTGGAGCAGAGTTTTGCACATCTCATTTATGGGCTTACACAATTGGAGCAGAGTTTTGCACATCTCATTAGTTTCTGACCAAGTGACATGTAAGAGCAACTCCAAAGGGGTAGCTATTCAGATTTTAGCAACCTGAACCCCAAAACCCTGAGCCAACGGGGTTGCCACTCCTGTATTTATTTTAGATTGGTCGCTTTATTTCAACCTTGGGTCACCACATGTGGCAACCCTCTACATCCCCAATTCACAAGGTTCACACGTCAGTTTCTGTGACACATCATGACTACATCATTGACATCCCCCTGAAACTAAACATCAGTCACCATTCACAGATGTTTAAATCTCAGAATGGTGACTACGGCTGTGTGCTGCAGCAGCTCGGTAGTTTGAGTTGTTGTGCAACCTCTTTTAGCTACCCGATTTAGATTTCCCATTGGAGATGCTCTAAGACGGAATTCATCAACCTTTGACCAGCGGTTGGAAAATCCAAGCCTAAGCCTCCGATCACCAAATCCAACTGGAAGATTTGGATCAACTTGATTGTGTTTGTGGTATTCAAAGTTGCATGAAATAAAAATATACATAAATTCTTGAGCAAACATTTGGCTGGGATCTGTCAAATAAGGTTTTATGTATGTTGACAGGTCCCTGCCAAATCTTGCTTTTTATGCTGTTGAGAATTTACGTTTATGTAACTTTGAATAACACAATTCAGACAATTTTTGTTGTTCAAACAATGGCTGCTTTGAGGATTGATCTCTTTGAAAGAGGTCCACCTAACGGCCAGGACATTGAGGTCAGAATGCTCTGAGTCTAGCTTACTTTTGGATCTAGACTGATTTCTTTGCTTTGCATAGGTTCATCCAAAAATGCTCTGTGCAACCACCTCCAAGCTGTTTTATTCAAAGTAAGCCAAGAATAGGAAGGTTCAGAAAACAATCAGTTCTCTGAAATCCTTCAAGATTGAATTGATTGCCAATTGACCTCTTATGAAGCCTTCCAAGAGAAGGTGGCGGCCAAATCCAACCTACAGCTTCCCAGTGCCAGGCCATTGCAGCTAAATCACCTCTGATCGAGTGGCGTGCTTATCTGACTTGTTTTCCTTTGTTGTCAGAGCTCACCATTGGTTCGAACTACCATGAATCCTACAAACATTGGATTGATTCCACCGTCAGCTTAGGCAAGGATGTCATTCACACCACCGGCTTGAAGCTTACCATGGAGGATTGTGGTGCCATCAACAATCGAGCCGCTGCAGCAGCTGAGTCTGAAAGCCATATCTTGAGTATTGAGGCAGCCCAACAAGCATCACCCTCTTGTCCCCATGCCAACTTGCAAAATCCAGATCTTGCTTTATCTCCACATGATTTTAAAGAAACAATTAACATCCACATACAGAGTATGTATGAAGCTAATGCTCCCAACCAAAAATATGAGAAAGAGTTTGTGGTCTTCATCAACCCCACCAACTCAAACCACTACATCCTGTTGACTGCAAAGGCTGCCCAAACTTGGGCACAGGCCTTGGTCAGTGCTCTGTGCTTATTATCTGGTTTCTCAAACTGATTCAATCCCAATTTTTCAGGACCTAGGCACAGCGGGAGTGTCTCTTTGCTCTCCACCCACCTAACTCAAGTTTTTGACCCTCAGTTCAAAGAAGATAAAACTCAATGAATTGATTGGCTCAGCCTCAAGTGAGATGGGTCATCTTTTGGCCCAGCTGCTTGCTAATACAAACCAGCGACCTAGCCCATCCAATTCAGACTCAGTGCCATCATCTGAAGGCAAGTCTGGTTCACTTTCAATTGAAGATTATGTTGATTTTGTCAAGATCCTGCCGTCTAAGCGAGCAGCTCTCTTGGAGATACTCAAGCGCAACAACATCACTCATTACAAAATGTTCAAATCCAAAAATATCACTCAGATTCAGATGAGCCTATGGGGACTCAGTAATGGTACCATAGCCAAGTTGAGAGTCCATGTCACAAAGTTCAAAAAACACTGCCATCAAAACTAAATCAATCAAATCAATCAGTACTCACTAGTACTAAGCTTGTATTGAGTTTCTCACTAACCCACCAAAAAGCCCAATCAATCAACTCAATTAGTCGCTAGTACTCATTTTGTATCCAGTATCTCATTAACCCAACAAAAAGCCCAATAAATCAACCCAATTAGTTGCTAGTACTCATTATGTATCCAGGATCTTATTAACCCCATACAATTTATAACTCAGAGTGGTACAGACAATGTTTTTTTTTATTTAAATAAGCATGTGGCTTGTTGCGAGTCTTTTTTTCTAAAATTTGTGAGCAGTACAAATGAAGAATTTGAGAAAGAAGATAAATAAGAAAAGTTGATCATTGTGATTCCATCGGCTCAGAGACACAGTATCCACAATGATCATAAGCACTTTGGCAGAATGCAGGAGTAAACACATCTGCAGCTGATTTCCGAGCCTCACATTGTGGGTCTGACTCTGTGGCATTAATTAAGATCTTTGAGGCTCAGAGTGAACTTTTCATGGCCCCAAACCCAAGCTCAGGACAATAAGGTGGAAGCAAAAGTTGGTGAACACCAGCCCATTGGCAGAGAAGCTGGACAAAATCACCTCTGTGTATTGTTGCATTGTCTCATACTAGAACAGAATTTTATCTGGGGTGGTGATTCATGCAAGCAACGGTGGGCCTGCTACGCCAACTGTAGCGGTAGTGTAGTGCAGCGCAGTTTGATTTGGCTAACAGCTCAGAGGGTTTTTCTGTTGGCTGTTTTTAGATTCACCGCTGTTTCTACGCTCCCCAACCTCAAAAAAGATGTCATTACTCTGGGTTACAGCCGTTTTTAGAGGCAAAAACCACTAAAAAAGGCTGTAACACTGTGTAACACAGCATAGCGGCGCTAAAAATGCCACTAACGCTACGGCATTTGAAGGCTGAAACGTCGATCGCTTGGCCCAGTGATGATGCAAGGGAGCTTTCCAGAAAGTCTGGTCAGATGTTAGTCAAATTACACAAGATCAGAGCTTTGGATCCGCTTACCAAGTCAAACTCATCAAAAAGCTTGAATCCTTGCCTTTGGAATGTCTCTTCTGTGGTTCTGAGAGCAACCCTCCCTCCCAGTGAGATAGATGGTAGTATGCTAATTTTCTTGGGATTCTGATTGGCTGGGGTGCCTCGAATCAATTGGGAAAATGTATAGAGCAGATCACAATTGCAGATTGAACACTCATCTGGACAGGAGCAAAACTTCAATTAGGATTGATCATGAGGAAAGAGGGAAAGCAAATTACCTGTGAATACCAGCCAATGAGATGGAAAGAGCATCATTTGTTCAACAGGCAAAAACTTTGCAACCAACAACTTTCTTATGTTGTTTGTCCTGGATTTCTTGAGTGTGATGGACACATGATTAACTCAATTTTGATGTAGAGCTTCAATTCTGAGAAGTTTTCCAGTAGTGTCCTCAAGATGCTCCCGTATTTTGCTGATGAAAAGGCCCATCTCCAGTATTAATGGATTAACTGTTTTATTTGTCTTTTCCTTTGGTTTTCTTTTCTCTTCTTTACAACCTTTCATTCTCATTTCACATACTGTGACATCTTGTAAATAGTTTGGTCTAGGTCAGGGAGCAGACGTGTAACTTCTTCTTTTCTCATCTGTTCCACGTTCTGTCTCACTGGCCTAGGTAAGTCCATCTCTCATATCTTGTTTTCTTTTCTCTTGTTTCCTTTCTCATTTCTCTCTTCTTCTTTCTAAACTGAGATCTCATCCATTCCACTCAAGTCAATCATGAACATACATTCATTGGCAGTGAGCATATATAGCGGGACGGCCATGAGCCTTGTAATATATGTTTTCAGGATTGTGTACCACAGATTTGGCCTGCTCATATAAATTGATCCAACGGGTAGAGGATTGTTGAGAGATGTTGAAGCGGAAAGTATTAATGGAGTAACTGCTTTATTTGTCTTTTCCTTTTGTTTTCTTTTCTCTGCTTTACAACCTTTCATTCTCATTTCACATCCTGTGACATCTTGTAAATATTTTTGTCTAGGTCAGGGAGAAGACGTGGAACTTCTTCTTTTCTCATCCATTCCACATTCTTTCTCACTGGCCTAAGTAAGTCCATCTCTCATCTCTTGTTTTATTTTCTCATCCGCTCCACATTCTGTCTCACTGGCCTAGGTAAGTCCATCTCTCATCTCTTGTTTTCTTTCTCATTTCTCTCTAAACTGAAATCTCATCTGTTCCACATTCTGTCTCACTGGCCTAGGCTCGGGTAGCTTCACTGCAACAGGTCATGAGTCCCATTAGCATCTAGCGTGCACAACAATCTATCTAGGATCCGTAAGCTTCTCGTTAAAGCGTTTACTTGCACGTTTCTATCATTGCACACCATGCCTGCCAATGCATCAACCTCAAAGCCCGCCATCTTGTCACCGGATCTTGCTGGTCATCCTGCTCTGAAAATCTCCGACGTTGATCAACTGAAACCCCCAAACTTGATTGGAGCTGGGTTCTGAAGGTCTGCTTCAGAGCTACAGGTGTGGCATACATCCTTGAACCGGATGTCACCAAAGCACAAGAAATTTTGGGGACAAGGAGCTGGGTTCAATACAACCTTGTGGTTGTCTCTGTTTTCTCTCACACCATTCATCCCTCCAACATCTGCTTTGTCCAGAAATTTGATGAAGACGGCTGTGGCCTCTGGCTTGCACTTAGGTTGGCCCATCTTGACAACTCCTCTGGGGGAAAGATGTACTGGCTATGCAAGCTCAACAGCTTCTGCCTCACTGGTGACAATTTCACTTCCCAAGTGTTTGAAAAACTCAACTCGCTCATCTCCCCGGCCAATCCTCTTACCTCGGAGGACATCTTTGCCTCCAACATTATCACTTCCTTGCCCTCTGACTGGCTGGCCTGCATCTCCTAAATGCTGAACAATCCGCGCATCAAGCCCCTGAAACTCATTCAGGCAGAACATCTTTGGCGTTGTGGTGGTCCAAATTGGTTCAAGTATCAAATGTGGTAAAGAATAAATTATCCCACTCATATGTCCACATATATTTAGATTTAAAGCATTTATTATCTCATATCACATATTCTAAGTACATAAACCATAGTCCAAATACATAATAAATAGTCTAAATACATAGTAGATAGTAGATTTAAGTACATAATTAGCTTCAACCAATCAGGATACAGGATTCAGTCACAAAGTCACAACCAATCACAATACAGGATTCAGCCATCAAGTTCTGACCAATCAAAGCTCACGGTTCACCTCTTGTATTTTAGTCATCAATTTCTGACCAATCACAACTCATGGTTCAGTTCACACAATTTCAGTCATCAAGTTCTGACCAATCACAATTCATGGTTCAGTTCACAAATACTATCATCAAGTTCTGACCAATCAGCATGCACAGTTCTGCCATCACATCCTGACCAATCAGAATTTATGGTTCAACGCACACCAGCAAAAATGCCTCAGATTTTAATATAAAAGGAGGGCCTCTTTCCCTTCTCAACAGACATGGATCCACAGATCCGCCTTTCCCCAGTCATCCATCATCCATCCAATCATCAATTAAATAGTACAGTAGATTATCTTGGATATTTTGTTCCCTGAGGTATATATCATATACATGTACCTTGGAGAACAAAATCTTTACTCTTACTTCAACTATCTTCTCATAAACAAATCTCACTTCACTCAGTTTCACTTATCTTTATAATCCTCAAGTGTATTCCAAGAAATCTTAACTCTGTGCGGATTCCATCAGTTTCATCTTATCTATTTCATTATCTTTATCTATTTCATTATCTTTATCTATTTCATTATCTTTATCTCTTATCATCCACTCACCCCATTTCTGCTCATCCTTTCCACCAGTGTTGTTGTAACATCCTTACAGATAAAAGTTGATCTAGGTCTGATTAGAGACTGCTACACATAGTTTTCTCTATCATTAGTCTGCCACAATAAATAAATAATTTGTTGTGTTAGCTCTTGTGTAGTACATAGAGGGGCAGGTCTTTCAAACTACCTGTATCAGTTGTAATAGTTCATACATACTTGAAATATTATCTTCTGTTATTTCCCCCTCACAGAACTTCCATGCCATCCCAAAAGGAGTTCTCACAGCGTAAAATGTGTGGCGACAATTCTCCCCTGGTCTAATCTCTTGCCAGAGCCTCCATCCAACCCTCCTTTCACTGGCTCTCCCAATTTCGATGGAAACCTCTATTGCAAATTTTGCAAACAGTCTTGTAACAACCTTGAGGTATGTGAAAATGCTTCACGTGTCCTTTCCAATCATGATAGTCGGGGAGCTGGCTCAGACAATTGTCGTGATGGCCATGGCAGAGCTAAACCCTTCAGGAACGGCTTCCCAGCTATTTGATTGCTGGCTTCAGGCATCTGCACATGCGCCTCTGGGGGAACCCTCTCCCGCACCTGCCATCAATCAGGAAACCCCGGATACTGCTGTGAATCCTACTAAGCCCGCTAGTAAATCCTCTCGTCAAAGTCATTGGCCAGACAGATATGGCTCTTGGTTGAAATCTGCTTCCTTAAAGGATAATCTCAATACTCTCAAAATGAAGTCCCCCAACAAACAGAAATTACTTAAAATTACTTAAAGCCGCTGACAAAGAATTCTCTTCACTCCCAGGGATGCAGACCCGGCACCTTGTGCCTCGAACTCTTCAACAAAAAGTAATCAAGTCCAAGTGAGTGTTTAAGGCCAAGTACAGGGCCGACAACACCATCCAGAAACTGAAAGCGCTTCTGGTAGCCATGTGCTATACTCAGGTCCAAGGTGTTGACTATGAAGAGGTCTTTGCTCCCAATTTATGGCAAGAAACATTGTGTCTCATTCTATCTCTTTTCAAAACAGCCTTTCTGAATGGTAAGCTCTCTGAGTCGGTCTACATGAAGCAGCCGCCTGTTTTCGAGGATCCTAATCATCCCGAATGGGTCTGCAAGGTGAACAGGTCAATATATGGTTTGAAGTAGTCCCTTTGTGAGTGGAATCTTGAGCTGCACAAAGCCCTCATTGGCTGTGGTCTCCGACAATCAAAATATGACCCCACACTCTATTTCAAAATTGAACAAAAATCTCTTGTGGGTTCCATCACTGTACATGTAGATGATCTGGCCATTGTTGGAGAACCCTCCTTGGTCGACTCTCTCATTCTCTCCCTGGGAAAATCCTTCAAAATCAGTGCAGATGAAGACCTCCACGATTTTCTTTCTATAAAAATTTCCCATGACATCGACAACAAGCTTGCCTTTCTCTCTCAAGAACACTACATCGACAAATTTGCAAACTGCTTCCTCCCCCATGGCTTTCTAGCCGTCTCCACCCCAACCAACTCCGTATTCAAGGATCTAGCTCCCCATCAACCTGATGAACCTTCCTCTTTCAGGCTGTATCCTCAGCTCATTGGTGCCTTACTATGGGCAGCCCAATGTACAAGAACAGATGTGTCCTTTGCAGTGAATTGTCTCTCTCAATTTCTGAGGGATCCGTCTGAGTTGCATTGGAAAGTGGCGACACGTATTCTTAAATATGTCCACACCACCAAGCAACTACAACTACCTCTAGGAGGTAGCCTCACCTGTGCCGGCTACTCTGACTTGGACTAGGCGCTCCACATTGGCCTACACATTCCATATTGGTGAGGCCGCTATCTCTTGGAAGTCCTAGAAACAGTTAACCATCTCCCAACGGTGGGCCAACTACGCTACCTGTAGTGTAGTTTCTGCTAACGCTACAGGAATTTCCGGCAAGCGTTAGCGGACTTGCGCTACAGCGCTGTTAGCCTCTTTTTGGTGGTGTTTTTGCCACTACAGTCGCTGTAGCGCAAAGCCGCTATAAATATGGCTAATGCTATGCCGCAGCGGGCGAAAAAACCACTGCTACGCTGCACTTTTTTTTCCAAAAAGGGTAGTGTAGCGTAGCGGCCCACCACTGCATCTCCCTCTCAAGCACCAAAGCCATGTCTTACTCCTACAAGGAGGGGCTTTGGCTCCAATATCTACTTTCAGAACTTCACCTGCGACTGATTACAGCCCTTCCCTTTCATGATTACAACACAGGTGCCGAGACACTTGCAAAGAACCCAGAGCATCACTCCAGAACAAAACACATCAATTACGGTATGACTTTGTTCACGACTGTGTCAAGGCCAAACACCTTGTTGTTCTCCATGTCTCCACGCAGGACATGCTCACAAGCCTCTTCCCTGAGTCTTGTTTGAACTTCAAAGATGTTGTTTTGGCCTTTTCTGATTTCTTTCTTTATTTCTCTCATTCTCAGGCTGTCAGCAAGGGGGGGTGTTGGAGTAACTGTTTTATTTGTCTTTTCTCTGCTCTACAACCTTTCATTCTCATTTCACACCCTGTGACATCTTGTAAATAGTTTGTCTAGGTCAGGGAGCAGACGTGGAACTTCTTCTTTTCTCATTCTTTCCACATTCTGTCTCACTGGCCTAGGCTTTGGTAACTTCACTGCAACAAGTATTGCAAATTTATCCTTGGGAGGAGCCATTGAGCGACTATTTTTGTTTGTGGTGTATAGGATTGGAAGACAATTGTTGGTCAATAATTGAATGTTGCAAGTGGTTAGTCTCAGAACGACCCTGGAAAGCTAAAAGAAAATGATGACAATGACTTACCTGAGGAGTTGAAAGAAGTAGATCAGGAATGGAGGATCAGAAAGAAATTGTTTAGTTGGAAATGCCTGTTGGGTAGAAACCCAATTCTTAAACTAAGTTTTGGGCCAACTGAAGCCATAAGTGGGTCCGGCAAAAGAAAAACTGTCCAAGGTTTAACAAAAACATAATATGTAAGAAAATTATCAACTTTTCAAATAAGCAATAAGATGATGAATTGATTAGTAAGTGTAATACTGGAGATACCATGGGGAATATGGAGGATATGGATGATGAGCAGTGTCATTAAGGTTATGAAAGTCCTATTTAGACTTTTGATCTCACTCCTCAATTATATCTTACATATTGTACATGGTAAGAGTTAGGAAGCAAAAGTGAACATTGCTGATTGATTCCCTTTGTGAAATGTGCTTGAACATTATGAATAATAATAATAAAAACTTACCAAAAAGGAAGATGTTTAATTGTTAGAATTTCAGATTTCTTTTCTCTCATTATCTTCTGGCTTTACCAGCTTATCCTTGCTTCTTGACTGTTCCAGTCTTCCTTTTCTAATTTGAGTAGACCTACGTACTAGCATTACTTTCCTAGCTGTTCATCTTATTTGGATTTAAGACTCACAAGGTGTTTTGGAAACCCTTTTCCTAAATTGAGAAGGGGATAATGGAGTTTCAAGATCAGTCCCTTTATGTTATCGGAAAAACAAAACCACCAAGATTACCTGCAAGTTTATGTATTGTGACAGAATGGGTTCAAGATGAATGCAGACAAATATCTGACTCTCATGATGGGTATGAAAGTGACAATGATGATAAAATAGATATGTGATATGTGATGCAAGGAAGTGAGGTGATGAATTGGTGTGGGAGAAGATGCTTCCACCAGGACAGTGCCCTGGAAAAGGCCCCAGACATATGTCACCAGGCTACTTCCCAGGCAAAGATATAGTGAGCTCCCAGGTAAATGTCAGAATTCTGGCTTCACCTTCCACTCACACCTCTCCTGTATGGCCAAGTGGCCTGTTCCTACCCTGTCTGACCAATTGGTCATCCTGTTTCCTTTTCCCTGTTCCCTCTCCCCTGTTCAGCTTAGCTGTTCAGTACCCTGTCACCTGTCCTCCTGGTCTGTTGTGCCTAGGCCCCCTTTGGATCTTGCTATAGTGGCTATGCAGATGGGTTTCCACCATTTTCCAAGCAGGTTCTCAATCTCAATCAGTTCTGCACATTCACATATATTATGCATAGCTGCAGCCCTGGAAAAAAATATGATTGGCTTTCCTGCATTTCTGAATGTGTCACAATCAGCTAGCTTTTTTCTCTTGGACAGAAGGGTCAGCCTCAAGGCACACCAAAACTTTACTTCATGCACACCAAAATTTTGGGGTATACAGCCTGGTACTCCAAGAACTTTGGTGTACAGGCAAATTTACACCTCACATAAGGGGGTTCAGACCCCTAAACACCAAGAAAGTTGATGTATGTGCACTATAACACCCAAGTCATCCAATTGTTGGTGTATAGTACCCAGTACACCAGACAGAGTGGGGTGCACAGGTGGTGTACACCAGATATTTTGGTGTGTGTTGCAGAGCACACCAAGTGCCACTTTTTTTGGTCTGAGTAAGCTATTTGTTGGTGTGTCTGGTGCAGCATCTAAATGGGACAGGACAATTTTTTCATATTCAAGAAAAGAACCAAAAAAAGGAAAACAAATCAACATGAGACAAAACAAATAAGGAGAGTAATGAAAAAGAAAAAATACTTAAAGATAGTAATGAAAAAGAAAGAAGAGACAACAAAAAAAAGTAAGCCAAACTTAAAGAGAGCTGAAGAGATCAAGGCCTTTGTGGATATGGCTCATCCAGGCTTTACCAATTTTGGATGCCACCTGCTTTTCCATTAAAGGTGGCGGAATGGGTTTTATGCCCTCCTTACCCTGCATGTTGGCCGAAACCCAGTGATTACCGTCCACAAGGAGGAGGTAAATGGGATCTGGCTCCCCTGATGGTGTACCTTGTGATGGAAGGAAGGAGCTGGAGTTGTCTCTGGATAGGAAGATTAGTGGTCTCTTATAGGTGTTTGCAGCAATCTGGCCGTGATCCAACTTTGAGAGCCATTTTTTGTAGGTGATTTTGGTTTCTTTGGTCTCCACCTTGAGTGATTCGATAACTTTGTCCATTGCTGCTTGACCTCCATGGAATCTTGAGTAAACCCATTTGTTTTTTATAGCCTCTTCCATCATCTCAATCCTGACTTGGAAACACCCGTCTTCTTTGTAGCCAAGCACTTTGGCCAAACAGCAATATCCACAATTTCCATCGCCAGTGGGATTGAAAATTTCAATGATAAACGCTTTGAGAAGCTCAGGAATCTGGGAAATGTAGGGCTGATCAAAGTTTTTGTAAATAATTTTTCAATCAAAATAACAAGGAATGATTGAAAATGACAAAAGAAATAAAAAAAATTGACCACCTTACCTTTACCGACTCTATCTCTCCCCCACTCAGCAAAGACTCGCTAATAACCTTCTTCTCTTCATCCACAGCTTCACTTTCATCCTTTTCAATACTTTTCTCATCTTCACTATCCCTATCCTCATGGTCTTGATTAGATCCGTTCCAATTGTTGCTGCTTTCACACGAACTTGCTTGTTCAACGTCTTCTTGATCCATTTCTTTATCCTCATTATGTTCACTGCGGCTCTCATTGACCTGTTTGGAATGTTTTCTTTCTTTCAAATTCAGTGCTTGTTTCCTAGTCTTGTTCTCGTGGTTGATCTTTGCTTTGACAAGCTCAAAGGTGGATGGATTTCTTTTTGTGGTTGTCGACCAGTTTTCCTTTGAACTTCGTTTTGACTTCAGGATCATGAATTGCGACGGCAGTATGGGTTCCAGAGGCAATTTTTTTGAATGGATTGAGCAGGCCAAGCATTTTGTTGGGAGTTTTGTGTAAGAGGCCCAACATGAGGATCTTGAACTCCTTGTCCAAATCAACATTGGGAGTTTTGCTTTTCTGAAGGCCACACAAGATTTATCAGCAAATCAGGGAATAAAGGTGGTTGTTTTGAGTGAAAAAAACTTACCATTATTTCCGGATTGTATTTTAGATGCCATTGATAATGGAAATCTTCTGGAGCCAAAGCCTCCTTGATCTTGTGTGCACAAGGGATTCCAAGGCCGATCGTAACTGTACCAGAGCAAGGCTCGGTAGGATTGATTTTTTTGATTCAGACATTCCTTGAGCGCAAATGTTGAGATGTGGCCTAGGAGTGGGATGAAACATTTAGGTACGTTGACAAGGCTTTTGACCGTGTCCCGACCGATGGACTCGTGGACCTGATTGAGTTGAGTATCAACAGCAAGAGATAGAGACTTGAATACTGAGAGCCAGTCTCCAGTAGAGTTTTTGATGAAGGTTTTAACATAGGTGTGGCTAGACTCAAGACGAGATGTATTGAGGTTTCTGAGATGAGTATGTTGGCATGCCCGCGCAACAACAAAGAGCTCCTTTACTGGGAGGATAGACAACTCGATGTATTCAAGTACAGAGGGGCAAGAAGAAAGTTGTTGCTTCAGGTTTGACAGTCGTTCGTGATAGATATTGGGTGTCTTAGCTTTTGTTACTTGAGCCCAAGACAACATGAATTGTGACCAAGGGTCCATTGTCTTTTGGTCAGAGGAAGCTTGAGGTTTTTCGGTGGGGAAATATCTCTTGCAATTGGTGGCAATGTTCTTGGTGAGGTGCCAGGTACAAAGATCCGCCTGAGAATTGGGAAAAACATCTGCCAAGGCGCCACATAATGCACTGTCCCTATCGGTGATGAAGTTCTTTGGGGTCTCCAGACGTGCTTCTTCAGGTTGTTCACGGCCCAAATGTAGCTTTGACTTTCTTCGCGGACCAAAAATCAAAAGGCTATCAAAAAAGATCAATTGGAGGCGGCCTGGCCAATGAAGTTGATATCGATTAGTTTTGTAAGTCAAATCCAACAGTGCCACGTGATGATTGATCCAGGCTCAGGATGCAACCGGGCCGGGCTGACCCCTGACCTGCAGGGTCATGGGTCGGGTTTGGGCACAGTTGAGGCCAAAAAATCAAGAGTCTGACCCGGGCCGGGTTCGGGAAGTCCCTTTTTGTTTCGGGTCAACCCGCCTCAGTACATTTGTCTGGTCCCCTTACTTCCAGTCTCACCTCTCGGCTTTCCAACTTGTCGGCATCGGCCATCAACATTCAACTTTCAACCATGCGAATGCCCAGAGCCTCCAAGCGGCTTAGGCCTCCCTCTTGTACAAATTCAGAGTAACCAGAACACGAACCCATATCCAAGAAACCAAATCAGTCCACCAGCCCCTCCAACTCTGAAGTCAAAATCACCGGTGAAAGCTTGACGACTACGAGTAGGAATACCCCACATCAATTCTCTCTGATTCCCTACACTGGCTGTCCTAGCGAAATCGATTCTGATGACTCCGATGATGCCAATTGCATTGGAATCAGCCTTCTCAACTGGTGGCTGTGTACTCAGCAATTCTAGTAACCGCCTCAAGCCAGAAACTTTAGAGGCGCTCATCTGCAGACAAGACTGGGTGGCCAACAATGACGGCCTTACTGAAAGTCAAGCAGTCACTGGAGAAGTTGCTGAATCCGAGTGATTTTTCCTTTATTTCTTTCTCCATTCAGGACCCCGACTACTTATGTAAATAGATAAACAAACATGATAACACACAAGTAAGAGTAATAGAAAATATTGAATGCAAAAATATATGGGTTGACCCATGGCCCGACCCAACCCAACCCTAACCTGTCTTGATTACACCTGCGTCAGGTTTGGGCAAGAAATTCAACATTTTGACCCGACCCAGTCCTCTGGCGGGTCAGGTTTGTGCAGTGTTTTCCGACCCGAACCCGGCCCGGTTGCATCCTGAGCTGCACCCCAAAGAATATGGGGTACACCACTAAAGCACACCTTTTTGGTGTGCCTTTAGGCTGACCCAGACAGAATCAAGGTTTGGTCCAGGTCAAAAGTATTTATTACTAGTCCTCCATTGTTTCTGTTGAAGGTTTCATCCCTGTAGAAGGGAAAGTGGCCAATGTGTCCACAACTGCTGAGCACTATGCAGTGCCAACTACTGAGCACTATGCTGTACCAGCTGCTGAGCACAGATCAGAATGCTAAACCAATAAGAATAAGAATTCACCAATGGAGTGGTGCATTCCGGCTAAAAATTTTAGATGTTAAAGTACTTTACTTTAACTGAAATGTACAACAACATGTGATTGCTCGACAGATTTTAGTACGGAAATTGGGAGTGAACTGAGTTGGGGTTTGATTACAGCAGGAGAGAGGTCTATTTATAGACGGCATGGGTAGATAGGAAGGGAGAGAGGCTTTAAAAGAGGAAAGGTGGCCGGCCAGGGTAACTAGCCAGTTCCGGTCAAGTTCCATCTGATGGAACTTGCGGAGTACAAGTATAAGATGGCTATCTATAGCAAGAGAAATACAAGTGCGCATGGAGAGTTGGGATAGGTCCTGCCGAGAGCGGCGTACAAGGTGGCCGTGAATGGCAAGGGGTCTAGGGACTAGCCAAGAGCGGCATACAAAGGTGTGCTGTGAGCGGCAGTATTCAAGTAAGAGAGACTGAGAGCAGTCAGAAGAGAAAAAAGAGAGGACCTTTTAGGTCCCCAGAAAAGGAAGTGAAGATTGGTCTTCACAAACATTCCTGAAGAAAAGTATCAATACTTTTCTCTCCACAAAGCTGGAAATCCCTGTGGAGCTTTCACCTTTAGAATGTCCACTGGACAATATTTCCTCAGCATTTCTTCTCTATAAATACCAGGGCCTTTTGCCCGATCTTGTATTCACATTCATTCATCCACATTCATAAATTCACTCACCCACTCACACTCTTACATACATACTCTCATCCATCACCCTCATATTAACCATCACCAATATCGCCCTTTATATATTAGTAATATATATTCATCTAAATAAACCCTAAATTACCTCCCATCTCAATAGTTTCAGCATCAGCATGTTTTTTAATCTTATTTCATTCCTCTAAGAGTGTGTGGGTATAAAGATGGTTATGGGGTACTTAAAGTTGGGCCAACTTGCCTGCTAATTGGCAAGTCACTCTGCAAGGTGGCAAGTGATGAGTAAAATTTGTTTATGCTGTTAAAGCCTCAAGCTGGTAACTTGATCAGTCTCAAATGGTCACATTCAGCTTTACAATCCACCTCTTTTTTGTAATTTGTCTTGCTTCAATCCTCTGCAGTCTTTCCCCACAACCTTTTTGTTGACCATCCAAATGCATACTTGTAGGGAAAAAAATGGACCTTGATCAATTGAGAGCTACAATCATAGCTATTTCCTTATGGGATTCCATGTGAGAAGAACACCAAATCACAAGCCTATCAGTTTGAATTTTAAATTCCACCCTGGGTTTGGGGTTGGGTGTGTCTACATCACGGCACCATTTACTTCTTGTTGATTTGAATCAAGCTGATTTATTTCTGAGCTTTGACCAATAGTTCAGTGTAGGGTCAGTCATGGCGGTGGGGAAAGGGTGGAAGGGATTGTTCTGAAGAAATTGGTGATTGAATACTGGTTGGAGGATGGGGGGATGCTGGCACCGGCAATGCCGGTGACCCTGTGCCACTTCGCCGGATGAATCAGTGGTACGGGCAAAACCAAACCAAATAGAATCTTGGGGGACTCCATAGAGCCAATCATGGGACTTGGCTGGAGCTTTAACTTTCCTTTAAATTTTAGCTTAAGATACAGCAAATGCAGGCGCAAGATGAGCGTAAAGTGAAAAAAAAAAAAAAAAAAAATACATCTGCATGTCAAACCGTGTCAAGCTTCCTTGTTATACCAGTTAGCATTGTTTGTTGATTAAAGCAACAAATACAACAAGTTTTCAAGATGTAGCAAGTGAGGAGATCATGTAGGCTGAAGTCCAAGTTGATCGCGCAAAGCCATGGCCTGATCTATCGCAGATTGGTCCTCAATCGAACCTACATTATAGATAATTTCAGCCTCGAAGAGACCTGGTTCAGGAAGCTCGGCCTCCGAAGCGGAAGAAAGAGGGTCAGGGTCATCGGGCTTGGATTGGGTTCGAGGTTGGGAAGCAAGGGTGCGGTGGGGGTTGGAGTTTGAATGTATCGCTTGAGATGTGAGCGTTTGAGCAAGCGAAGATGATAGTTCGTGAATTGGGTTGAGATCTTCAGAAGCCTTAGTCTGGACCAAAGGAGATGTCTTTGAGGATGCAGAGAAATTCAAGAATCGATGGTCGGGGTCCTGGTTATTTGATAGATCAGGTGCTAAGGGAATCGATCTCCGAGATGGTGGTAAAGTTGATTGGGGAGGATGCTCGATGATTTGGATACATGAAAAGATCGGATTCAGATTCTTATCGACCCATTTAGTCGTATTAAGGGATTGGAATTGGGTCAGCAATGGTTCGAGAAAGTCATGTTTTGGCGGTGTTCTTTGTTCTTGAAGTAGCACATGGCTCTCGACCACTGGGCCAGCTCCCTGCAGCTCCACCGAGGTACCTGAATGACAGTTTGGTAGATTATTGACTTGACCCAGTTCTTCTAATAATACAATCTCATCATCTTCCTTTCCGTTGCCACCACTGCTGCTGATGCATTTGTTCTGGTTTCGAAGAGACGAGTTTTTCAAGATGCAATTCAGATAGTAATCGCTTTGATCCTGGCACTCTTGACTACAAAATCGAGGTCCTTGTTGTGAATTGACACATGTCTTCGCCCATGACGCAGAATTCTTAATAGGTAGCTTGATGTTATTAGATGTCTTTGAATTTCTAAGCGCAGGAATGATAGCCTTCTTGACGTTCTTAGATTCATTTGAACAGATCGGGTAGCCACACAAGTTGATCAGATTTCTTTCGATCAAGATCTCCTCCTCGTACTCAGTCGGACTAATGAATCGGACCTAAAAACGTGTTATGCAGTCAATCAGTATTTTGTTGACAAGATATACATTTGTATTTGAGAAAGAGCCATGCAAAAGCCAAAGAAATGAGGAGGACTTAGAACGGCTCTTTTGAGATGCTCCGGTTTGATTGTCTGGCAACCGGCCTCGTTATCGTTGGTCAAGAAAACGATCCAATCCAACGCCGACTCGTGCTTCGAAAAAATCTCGTCAAATTTGTCTCTGGAGCTTGTCGCCATCATCTCTCAGCTGTTATCCAAAATTTCAATCGCACGTCCTTCCTTCTGGTTTTTTTCCTTTGTGTTCCGATTCTAGCTGCTTGTGTTTTAGTGAGGCGGCTTTTGGATGTCGTTGACCAATGACCATCGGCCGTAGCTGGCGTTGGTCGACCCTCGTTAATTTAGAGCCTCCCCACCGCAAGCTCTAAGCCTGGACTGTCACACATCCTTTCAGCTGGCCCTGTGAAACTTAGCTACTGTTGCGATGCGGCTGCGGCTCTGTGCTGGGATAAAAGAAGGACAAAGATCTCTGCCACTTCAGTTTTTGGGATGCTCCTTGAGTGCTTCATGTCTCCGCTCTGACTTCTTCGGAGATGGGGGCGGTGCAGTTTAGATTACGCTGCAACGTTTTCTTTGACGTGGATCGCGGCCAGACAGGAAGTTTGAGGGGAGTTGAGGCATCCTTTCAACCGTTGCCCCCTCCGGCGATCAAGCGTTAGCCTGCGTAGAGACTGCAGTGAAGCTTACCGGAAAAACACTCCTGCTTCTATCTTCAGCCTGACGAGTCGATGTGATGCCACCACAGCCAGATTCTTGAAATCTTATTCACTTCTAGAAATCAAGAAGAGATTTTTATTGACTTACAGAATTTTTTATTTTTAATGCCTTCAGACAAAGCCTCCTCTAAATCTTCTTCAAAGGACCTGGGGTCTGATCATTCACACTCCAAGTCAAGCAAACACCGTCTAGATAAAAGTTCACGTCATCGCCGACACTCTCATAGGAAGGAAGACGCATCTGTCCGGTGCGGAGACCCGCCAAAGACCTCCAAACATATCGATTCCATCCCTCACCATTCTCAGGAATCAGAATGGAAAGACTATAGTGGGCAAGGGCTCCATCGTCTGGATGAAGGATCTCAGATTTGGCGCACAGATGACGGCAACGTAACTTATTGGGAGGTGCACAAACTCGCCTACAAAGAGCTTTCAGAGGCAATTTGGAATTGGGCTGAACGTGGGCTGGACCAAACACAAAAACTTTAAATGGCCAGTCTTCGGCCTCCTCACGGTGGCCATCGATCGGGGTTAATGGATTTCTTTTGCTCGCATCGTAATAAGCTCGTACATGATGATCATGCGAGTTGAATTTTACCTGAACTTCTGGTTGCCCAGCTGACAAGTATACTCATTCATTTTTAACAAAAAAATCTTGTTCTGAATAGGTTCAACGGATTTACAGTGAGTAAAAACATCAAGAGTGATAGACGAGCTTGAACCTGCTTATAATAAGTTGAACAATCAAATTTTTCTTTCATGTTTCAAGGTGACCTTTTTCTAATTTTGCGCACTTGGACCGAACTTAAGCATTACCTTCATCAACTGAACGAAAAAAATGCCCCGCAAGAAAGCAGTCAAACTCTCAAAAAGATCGAAAACAGACTTACATTTCATTTGATGGTTGCGCTAAGAGAGTACTGCGGCCTACCCCTTGATCCAAAACATCCGGACAAGCCTAGCTGGCCAGTGACAGGCGGCAAAAAGCTCGATACGACTCGTCTTGAGTCAGATGCTCTTGCTTCTACTGCCAACTCGGTCTCGACTTCAAGCATTAGTGAAAAAAATGGTTCACGAAACTTTGATTTAGATACCAAGACCATCTGCTGTCATTGTCATCAGATCTTGGATCATAACCAAACTCAAGGAACATCAAAACAGAATCCAAAGAAATCCGCATCGACTACATCCAAGCAAGAATCTTCTGAGCACTCCCGCACTTCAAGATCATCAGATCGTAAAATGGATACCCGTAGAAGCCGCTCAAAGAGCAGGAAATCCAGTCACCATAGAAGAAAATCAATGAGCCAAAAGGAGAGAACAAACAAATCTGAAGCAAAAGAATCCAAAGGAAAGGATCCAGAAGGCTCTACTCACGCCAAAACAAACAAAGAAGCGAAAGCAAGTCGGTAAGTGACTGTGCTTCACACAAAGCAAATGAGTCTAGATCTTGTATGAATTAGTCAATTGATTTTACTGCAACTGCTTTGTATTATTTTCAACATGATAGAAGTAGGCATTCGGAAGGGGTCAAGAAGGAGGATGACTCGGACGATTCAAGTTTGATTTCTTTTGATTCAACACAGTTCTCGAATGCCTTTGGAATGATATTCCATCTTCGTTAAATTTTCAACGGATGGTTTCTTATGAGTTTCTGTTTGAGTTTCTTCTTTATTTGTCTCAAAAAATAAAAAAAACCTCCAATTCAGGTTGAACTTGAATAAATTTTTCAGTGTTTTTAGCATGTTTTGGGTTTCTATGATTAACCAGGACAGTGAACATTACTTTTTTTTCTTTTAGTCATGGATGAAACATCTGTTTGGCTAGTTGTGAAATTTTGTTTAATGATAAGAAAAGAAAATCAAAATAAAATAAAATCCAATCTTGGCTGTGGCAAGAACTTCTTGACAAGTACTGTCCTCACAAGGTAATCCTCCATTAAACTAAAATTATAGGCTTTGGGAGCCAAAGAATCCATGCAACATCTGCATTGACTCTCTTAGTCTTCATGCAATGTAATGGGGGCCCCCATACTGTAATGGTGCACTCAACACAGGGCAATGGCTTTTTTCAATTTTGAACTCCTTGGCTCCCCAAATTTGAGGGTAGAAAATCTTGTTGATTGATAGGGCTGGAGTGTCAATAACAGGCAAAAACAGACTTCAATGTTTTCAATTTTAGTATGAATTTAGAAAATAGAATATGCAGTTACATCTTATTACATACCCCATTAACATAGTTGTTGAATATTGAAGCTTGAGGCGCACATGCTCTCACCCTGTGTTGTTTGAGTGTCAAGAAAAACTTGCACTTGTCTCTCTCCTCATCTTGACCCAAACCAACAAGTTTTGGACCATCATCAACAATGACACACCTCACAAGAAGAATCAACCCTCTGCCATTGTGTCTCTCAAGATTACCCCTGAACCCAACCTCTGGAGTTAGCAGATCTTTACTGTCTTCAGGTATATCTTTGTATCCCTCAAAATTAAGATTAGAAAATATTGCATTGAATTCTTCTTATAAAGCAGTAAAAAACTTCAGTTGTTCCTATTCTTTCAAGAAGAAACCACTTTTGAAGGTTGGTTCCAGACAATAGACCAGTTCACGTAGGGCTTCAATCAGTATATTTTAAGTTTCATCAGCATAACAAACTATTTAAAATGAGTTCATTTCACACTGAAATTAACTGTCAGCAAGCAAAGCTTCACACCTCCATCAGCAAGCAAGACACTCCTATGTGGACTGCCCTAATTGGAGTTGCATTTTTTTGCTCTGTTTGCCCAAACACAAACAACCTGTAAGCTCTCACTGCCAACATAATTGGCTAGGTTGGTGGTATCCCAGCTTAACTAAGATGCACTCAACCAAGAACTTTGTTGGATTAATGATGGCCCCTTGCACCCGGGTACCCGCCATGTAATTTCACTCAACTTAGACGCCTGTACCCGGGTTCAAGTAGCGAGTACCTGCGGGTGTCTGCATCCAAACACTAGGAATGTGCTGCATTGCTTCTCTGGCACCACTGTTCTGGGACCCATTTTCTTGGCAGCTTGCAAAAATGGTCTTAGTTCCTGAGACTGATGTTCCCAGCTTCTGAGACCGCAAGTATCAGCAGATGGGACCAAAGGTCTCCAAATCTGGGGGTCTTAGCTGCTGAGGATGTTGGTCTTAGCTGCTGAGGATGTTGGTCTTAGCTGCTGAGGATGTTGGTCTTAGCTGCTGAGGATGTTGGTCTTAGCTGCTGAGGATGTTGGTCTTAGCTGCTGAGGATGTTGGTCTCAGCTGCTGAGGATGTTGGTCTCAGCTGCTGAGATCAATTGTCCCGGCCTCTGAGCCCGCCGGTCTCAGCAGCTGGGACAATCAATCTCAGCAGCTGGGACGATTGATCTCAGCAGCTGGCCAACTGAGCAGAAGCTGAGAATTTTGGACTCAGCTTTTGGTCGGTTCAGAATCCAGTGGCTGAGACCGATAGTCCTGTCTGCTGAGACCAATGGTTCTGCCTTCTGAGACCAATGGTCCTGGCTGCTGAGACCAATGGTCTTGGCTGCTGGGACCAATGGCCTCAAAATCTGGGACTGATGGCCTCAGAAGCTGGAACTGATGGGCTCAGAAGCGGGGACCAATGGCCTCGGAAGCTGGGACCAATGGCCTCTGAGCGGGTACCTGGGTATTGCTTGTTTTGGCTACATAAGCTTGACACCCGGTATTCGCAGGTGGGTACCCGCTGACAAATACTGGGTACACCTGGTCAAGCCTCATCTAATGATGGATAAAATTGAGGGCCCTTTTGGCAGAGTCATAAAAAATGGTGTAATATTGAACATTTAATTCCATAAAAACCAAACTGTTGACACAAAATGTAACAAAATTGACATAGAAAGAAAGACTGCTACCTGCTTCATCATTTGTTACATGATTATAGGCATGTGAGGATGTCATTGGCATCTCAATATTAATATTACACTTGAAACAGATATAAAGAGTAATATTTCTATTATGGTTCTAGAGATGGCCCAATACATGGATTCTTATCTTGCCAATAATGGAGCAGGTAGTCTTCTTTCATTCTATGCCATTTTTATTACCTTTTTATGGACCGTTTTTTTCTATTGATTTAAATGTTCAATTATGGCATTCAAAATTGAAACATAAAATCCAACATAGAAGTAAGGTTTGAGGTTTTCCCAGCAAAAACTCAAGTAAAGTTTTATGATTTCTGACAGCTCCCTGCCAGAAATGTTTTTGTAAAAGTGTTTATGATTTTATGATTTAATTTTGAATATCATAAAAATTACACCATCTTTATGACTGTGCCAAGCAGGGCCTAGAGTGACCAATTCATTTTAACGCACTCATGCACTACAAATTTTAATGAAATTTTGTTTCCGTGCATTATTGGTTAGGAGAGCAAGGCACATAGCGTTCTGACCAGTGTCCATGCAAACGGTATTAAGTACTGAACTAGGTTATGACAAACAAACCGTCCTGCCACGCCAGATGGTGGGGAAGAAGAACTCATTTATATAGTCCTTCATCTAGTTTGTTCAATAACCGGCAACAACTAGATCCCATCCTTTCTAACTGTAACTTAATCCTACACTTCTGGAAAGAACTTTCAACCACCACCAACCCACCCTGGGTCTAACTCTCACTTTCCTTATAAAGCTTTAGATTAACAATTCTTGACATTGGAAATCAAACTTCCCTCTCTGTTTTGTGATAAAGGATAGATTAAAAAATTGCTTCAAGTTTGTAAATAATTACCCATCTTGGAATTCGCAATTTCAAATAGATCTTCCTTTGATTTCCACTAGCCCAAACACTGGGTTTTTTTGGGTATATAACCGGAACACCCTAGGGGTTTCCTCAGAATCCCCAACGACTCTTTCTACCTTGCTGATGCCGGGGATCCTTGTTTTCTTACCGTGGGGTTCGTTATCACTTGTGTGAAAATGAACAGGCAGCACAACGGTGTGTTTACTACTACCTTTTGTTTTTCTTTGTTCTAATAACTGATCAGGACAAAGTTAAAGGCCAGCGAACAAAGAGGAGCTGTATAATCTCAGGCATTCGATGCTTCGCAACGTCGTTGAGAGAACTTTTGGCACCTGGAAGAAACGATTCCCAATCCTAGTGCACCCACTGGAATACAGTTTGCCAACTCAAGGAGACCTAGTCCTTGCACTGGCTGTTATCCACAATATGATAATCGATAACAATGGCCAATCAGATTATTTCGATGACTCTAACTACGTGGGGGATCCACCACATGAGGACGATATCCCCAATGAAGAGGGCAATGGCAACGGCAAAAACTTAAGGAGCGAGCAAGACTCAAGGAATGGAGAGATTCAATTGCTTCAGAGATGTGGAACCAATATGTTACTTATCTTCAACAAAGGTCACACAGATAGATCGAGCGAATTAAAAAAATGACTTTTTTAGCTTTTATTCCAATCTTTAATTTGTGCTCAAGCGAACGATCAGAATGGTTTTTTATTCTATAGAGTAATAACCGATAGACTTATGAAACATCTGACTTTTTTGGCTGTTATTTTGATCTTTTAGGCTACATGAGAAACTGGACAATTTTTTATTTTGTTTTATAGAGTAATCAACATATAAATGATGATAAAAATGTTGGGAATAAACATCAATTGTTACCGAAGACCATCTTGAGTTCAATCTGCCTGTCTAACCAGGCTTGGGCATGGTCTTGGGAACAGATGGCTAGAAAGGTAATGGCAGTCGCTTCATTCTCCAAGACGCTGAATCCGGCAACAAGCTCATCGATGCTCAAGTTACTGGCAAAATGATCTTGAAACTTGGTGATTGCTTGATGTGTGGGTGAGGATTGGGGGTCTTCGGGCTGAGGGTTGGTGGCTATTATTGCTTCAACCAGATGTTCGACCGAGTTTTCAAAACAATCGCCTGAGGTGACTCGATGTCGACGTGGAGGCCTGGCACCAGGGCGCTGAGTAGTCTGAGCTTCATTACTTCAATCATCTGAGTCTCCAGCCTGGTTATTAGATTGACTGTTTGGAAGGGTTTCTTCAGGTACATCGATAAGCTCGGTTGCTGATGTGCGGCGCAAAGCTCCACTGGCCGTGTTTCCCTCAAAGATCACCTGATGGTCGCTGTACTCTGGGAAGGGGGTGTTCTTGAAGCGTTTTGCGTTTGGGTGTGACTATGAAAATTCAAAACTAGAAAGTCAGGTATGGAGCATCGAGTGAGAACATACCACTAAGAATGCATTCCAGACATCTTCTGAGGCTGTGACCATGCATTCAGCCTCGTTCCAGCCGAATCCACTTGCCCCTTTGCAAGCAGAAAAAGCATCCCAAACCTTTTTAAAGGTTTGGTTAAACTTCGATTTGACCTTTGCAACAGTGAATTTGACCCCTGGGAACTCCTTCGAAAGCTCAACAGCAACATGTTGATGCACCTCGGGTTTGAAACCTGCTTCGCCCCGCTTGCCCGACTCAACCGCCTTCATGTACATCTCGAGTGCACTGTGTTCCATGCCGGCCATCCAGATGAGGTTCTTGCTCGTCTATGTCTGGGCTGTCCTCTGGTTGGGTCTGGCAATTTTGAGATTGAGAGCCCGGTGGGTGTTGTGATTGAGTTTGGCTCCAAGGTACTGCAACCATTTCTTGTGATTCTGTGGGTACACTGCCTGTGGCCTGAGTAGATTGCTGAGTCATATTTTCGGTACCTTCAGGAGAATGGGATTGTTTGATCGGCCGTCGGGTGCGCTTGGGAGTGGCAAGGACTCTGGAAGGCTTTGCCTTATGGGTAGAGGATCTGGGGCGAGCCATGGTTGATTTTCTTGGGGGAATTTGTGATGGTTGGCAAGGACCAAGATACAGGTCCTGACCTCTATTTCTGAAATGGCTGGGGTGATAAATGTCCAGTCATACAGTGTCAGGTATTTTACAATATTATTGTCTCCCCCAAACGCAAAATAACCAAGTG
This sequence comes from Puccinia horiana, assembly GCA_001624995.1. Lineage (NCBI taxonomy): Eukaryota > Fungi > Basidiomycota > Pucciniomycetes > Pucciniales > Pucciniaceae > Puccinia > Puccinia horiana. The sequence continues at coordinate 760,603 of LWDY01000064.1, read as the reverse complement.
TTATACCCCGCGGAACCCCCGTTATAAGTTGTGCAATTTATAACAAAATTTGGTGCGTCCAAACGGGGCCTTAGTTATCTCTCTTGATCCACACATAATGATACCATCATTATTACAAAAACTATCACTTGGGTTCCATTAATTAGAAGTTCAAAACAAAAAGACAAGAGAGATACACAAGAAAAAATGAAGAACGAAAAATGAAAGATGAATAGTGAGAGAGACGACAAATCAACAGAGACAAAGAAAAATAAAATAGAGAGCAGAGAAAAAAAGACAAAAAGAAACAAAACAAAAAAATGGAATGAAACAAATATCAACCACACCATTTCCGACAATCATCGAACATTTTAAACCAAGCGAAGATGGGATTTTGATGATCGGGATTAAGATTTCGAGGAGAGATATTGAAGCAGCGAATGGATTCGAGTGAGATATTTCTTTCAGGATGAGGCATGAGTGCCAGGATTCGACCGTTAGCGGCATGGAACCCAGTGGCCCCATTTGGCGAGCCATTCGGATTGTGGGGGTAGTCTTCAGTGACAGGGAGGGCTGTCCGATCGATGTATTCGAGTGCTGGTAAGAAGCCTAGAGTTTGCTGATTGACTTGATCGAATTCAATTCGACCTTCTCCATGCGAAACTGCGATCGGTAACTTGGAACCTTGAAGTGACCTGAGAAAGACCGAGCGTTCATTGAGCTCATTCTCGGGGATCTGGACCATCGAAATTCGGGCTTCGAACCGTTGGCTCTTGTTCTTCTTCATCTTTGGCCAGCTTGATTGGATTGAAACCGCCCGGTTCTTGATTGTGTTCTCAGGCAAGATCTCAGCTAGATTGCTGAGCATTTGACATCCGTTACAGACTCCCAACATGAAACTATCGGAGCGTTTGAAGAACTGCTCGAACTTCGGCTTGGTCTCCTCGAGAAGAAGGATCGACTTCGACCATCCATTTCCTGACCCAAGCACATCTCCGTAGCTAAATCCACCCACAGCAACCATTCCTCTGAATTGATCCAATGAGATCTCATCATTGATGATATCAGTCATGTGAACGTCGATGGCGTTGAAACCAGCAAGAGTGGACGCAAAGGCCATCTCAAGATGTCCGTTGACACCTTGGTCACGAAGGATTGCGACTTTGGGCCGATCGTTTAATGGGCTTTTCGAGAGCTCAAACTCGAGCGGACATTTGACTTCATAGATCAGCCCTTGATCGGTGGTCGATTTGATCAGCTCGAATTTTTCCTTCGCGCAATCAGGATCATCCCGCATGGCTTGGAGACGATAAGAGGTTTCACTCCAGGTTGACTGAAGCTCAGATCGAGTGGAACTCCATATTGTTGTTCTGAGTCGGGTGATTGAAACCGATTGATCTTCGCCTATCTTGGAGCCGCCAGAGACCGTTCCAATGACTTGAATGCACGAGACTGGAAGGCCGAATCGTGCGAAAGTTTCGGCAATCAGTCCGACCTTGGATTCTTCACACTGGACCACCGCACCAGCTTCTTCATTGAAAAGGAATGACAAAATGTCCTCGGCTGTCTGGATTCTTTCCGGGAGCACCAATTTAAGTCCACGCCGAGCTGCGAAACTCATCTCCACACAGCTGACAAAAAGGCCCCCATCCGATCGGTCGTGATAGGCCAGAACCGGCTGGTCGGGATGCCGGTGGAGCTCAACACAGCCGTCGACGAAACCTTTCAGATGACTACTCGAGTCAATGTTCGGCGAATCGTTACCCAACTGATTGTGTACTTGAGCATGGGCTGATCCACCCATCCTAGATTGTCCGTTGGAGATATCGATCAACACCAACACTGACGTCGAAGTGGTTGCTTTCAACTCTGGAGTCCAAGTCCTCTCCACAGATTTCACTTCACCGAACGCAATCACGATCAGCGAGAGTGGCGCGGTGACCTCTTTAGTCATACCTTCCTCCTTCCATTTCATGGCCATGGACATGGAGTCCTTGCCCACCGGGATGGTGATGCCCAACTCGGGGCACAGCTCCATGCCGACCGCTTTTACGGTGTCGTACAGGCGCGCATCTTCGTTTCCATGATTGGCCGAGCACATCCAGTTGGCACTGAGCTTGACATGTTCCAGTGAGCAAATGTCGGCGGCGACCAGGTTGGTCAGTGCTTCAGCAACAGCCATTTTAGCCGAGCTAGCCGCCGATATCAAGCTGAGCGGAGACCGTTCGCCCATTGCCATGGCTTCGCCCGAGACAAGATCAAAGCCATAAGAAGTCCTTGTGACTGCCACGTCCGAGAAGCCATAAGAAGTCCTTGTGACTGCCACGTCCGAGACTGGTACCTGATAGGGGCCTACCATTTGATCACGAGTGACCAAACCGGTAACAGATCTATCTCCGATCGTGATGAGAAAGCTCTTGCTAGCAACAAATGGTAGCTGCAAGACCCGCGTCGAGCATTGTTGGATGAGTTCTGAAATAGATACTCCTGCCGGATAGTGTGACAGGATATCGATTTTCTTGTGCGAAGCGTGAGCAGTAGCCGAAATCCGATCTACTTTGGGGGGTTTGCCAAACAAAGTGTCCATGGTGAGATGAAGAGGAGTATCATTGAACAGACGGTCGGTGACAATCAGTTCTTGAGACTCGGTGGTGATCCCAACGACCGAATATGGACACCGCACGCGTTTAGCGATCGCTTCGAACTTAGCCAAGGTCGCATCGGTAGGAGACAACCCAATCACGTAACGCTCTTGACTTTCGTTACACCAGACTTCCATTGGGCTCATCGTTTCATCATCGATCTTGATGTCCCGGAGTTCAAATCGGCCACCCAAGCCGCTGTCGTGGACTAGCTCAGGAAGAGCATTACTCAAACCGCCCGCACCGACATCATGGATGCTATCAATTGGATTGTCGTCGTCATCCAAATTGACACATGCATCGATCACTTCCTGACATCTTCTTTCAAGTTCAGCGTTTTCACGTTGGACTGAGGCGAAATCGAGCTCGGCTGAGCTAGCACCTGATTGAATTGAAGATGCCGCCCCTCCACCCAGCCCAATCAACATTCCCGGTCCCCCAAGAACTACGATTTTGGAATTCGGTCTCAACTTCCGCTTGTTGATCATTTGAGGCCTGACGGTTCCGACGCCTCCAGCAATCATGATTGGTTTGTGGAAGCCACGGATTTCTTCGGAGGTGGGACCAGCTAGGGCGGGAATCCTCTGGGTGAATGTGCGGAAATAACCGCATAGGGCAGGTCGCCCAAACTCGTTGTTGTAAGCACTGGACCCTAACGGGGCTTGAATGATTATATCCAAACTGCTGGCAATGTGTGATGGCTTGCCGAAATTCTCGACCTCCCAGGGCTGAGAGAAGCCAGGTATGTGGAGATTGGACAATGAAAAACCAGCGAGGGCAGCCTTAGGTTTAGAGCCACGCCCGACGGCACCCTCATCACGAATTTCTCCCCCCGAGCCAGTAGCAGCACCTTCATATGGAGATACGGCGGTTGGGTGATTGTGAGTTTCTACCTTGATGACATAAGGCATTGACTCCGTTTGACTTGAGTAAGATTTACCACTGAGGGCATCGGAGGCTTGGTTTGGATAAAGGCCGAATCGGGGTACTGTAGGACCTTCAACTACTGCGGCATTGTCGTGGTAAGCCGACAGTGTGTGCTTCGGCTGTTTGGCATGAGTGTTGCGGATCATGCCGAACAGGGTGCTATCACGAGCAAGGCCATCGAGAGTCCAGTTTGCATTGAAGATTTTATGACGACAATGTTCAGAATTTACTTGGACGAACATGAACAATTCTACATCGGTCGGATTGCGTCTGTGGGAAGCATCTGCGCCAGTAGTGAATGCCTGGGCGAGGTACTTGATCTTATCGGGTGCCAGGGCAAGTCCAAATTCTTCATTGGCAGACTGAAGCCGGGCGCAAGCAAACTGGATGCTTGATTTTTGATCTGGATCTTCAGGGAAGATGTTGATGGTCCTCAAAGTCTGTCTCGATACGGCTACGTTTGGGGTTGCTGCAGCTTCATCTGATGATAGAAGCGATGTCGAGCATACTTGCGTCATCCGATCATGACCGATCCAATCAAGCCAGGATTGGTCGAAAACAATGGGTTGGCCGCTGACAGTCTCGAGAAGATACAGACCGACGCGCTCAATTCGATCGACATGTTTGGAGAGCTGACAGATGCGGGCGATATCGGTTGCTTTGGATGACCAGGGTGGAATGGTACCAGGCCTGGAACGGACAACGAAAGCATTCTGTAAGACCGAACCAAGGGGTAGGGTCAGGATTTGACCAATTCGTTTGCGAGAGTGATTGGACACGAGATGATTGCCGTAATCTAATAGGCTGGCAAGAATTTGTGATGCTCGGCTTGTGGAGTCCTTGAGCAGACCGGAAGATTCCTCAGATCGAGGATGGATGATGTGAATCTATACTGAGTCAATTGCTTGAATGTCTGGATCAACACATTGAATTGATTTCAGAAGTGATTTCTGTTGATTCTCGGAAGAGATAGAAGGGCCTGGATATAAAAGAAGCTGTGGATTAAGACAGAACCTTGGTCAGGATGTAATTCTTGCTGCGTAGAGGTCCAAGTAGTAAATCAAGCATACCATTTTTAAGATGAATCCGGGTGAAAATTGAAAGGCTAAGAAGGGTATATATATCCAGTAGCGATTGACTCAGTGATATAGAGGAAACCGAGAAACTGGTACGATTTCACAGTCGCAATCTGCAGAATTAAGTTAGTTAGTCAAAAGAATAATGGATGGCAGATATTTTGGAAAGACGTACGCGCAAGTTGAGGTGTGACAATCCCAGTTTATTTAAAGCACGGAAAGATTGACGATGAGACAAGCTGCAGGGTCAAATCCTTCAAAAGTGAAAGTAGTCAGTAAGAATATACGACAGCCAAAGATATCGTTCCAAACGTTTTGGTGCTTCGGGTTCATTCTCTAGCTTACTTGGATGAAATTTCTTTAAAAACTAAAATCGGGTGATGGACTCATGTCAAATTTTTGATTACCGCCAAAAACAAGAACACTGAAAGAAATCTCAAAACAAACCTGGCTGTTAACCTAAGTGCTCGAGAGGAACCCAAAGCCACGATAAGTTCAGTAGATACTCAATTTTCCTCTGGTGAACCTGAAAGTGGGGTCAAATCGATGTCAACTGAGCACACGAAGAGCTAGCTAGAAGAAACTCACAGTTTAGTCGACGTGGGCTGATAGGATCTTGTGAAGTAAAGTGGCAGGTTCAGTTGAGGACGATTGTTACAATTTTGGTGGTTGAGCTTGCGGGCTCAGACGGCACTCCGACGTCCTCGGGCCTCGAGTCAAGACCGTCGTCCACGCAGCCCGACACTTGTGAAAGGTCAAGAGAACTTTTATTGCATCGGCAGCTGATCCCAAAAAGCTTGCGGCTTATAAAGAAGCAAATCTGACGATAATAGATGCGTCGCGGTATAGTTCTGGCACGCTTGGATTCCGGTTTCCAACTTGGATGAGGAAAGGGGAACCGGAACCGGCGGGACAGAAAAAGACTAAATACAAGATACACGTCGCAGCAACACCTCTGATAACTTTTGGATTAGGTTTACCAGATTGATCTGTGGATTCATTCTTGTCCATATTCTTGGCAGCTCAACTCTAACATGGCACAGGTGGGGTTAGTTTTCACTTTTCTTTTTTCTGTAGTACAACAGGCAGGCAGATACAGGCCTTGTCATGACAGCCCAAAGATTCTATCTTCTACGTTTTTTATGCTACAGGGATGGGACCTATTCCAAACAATTTCTTGGGTCAAGCTACAGTGGTTGACATCATACGCAATCTCAAGATGCATCAAACTCCCTGGCCTCCATTGAGGGTCTTGTTGGAATTCTCACCTTCTGCCCTCAGGAAGATCTTTTTCCTTTTTATTCATTTTGATTTGTTTATTCACTTCCTGTCATACAACAGACTCAGCACTAAGGATCTCGCAGTTGGATTGTCCTTGCATTTACTAAGGATGCTTTTCTACCTTACTTCACAACCTCAGAAACTTTCAAGCTTTTGGTTAATCCTTGGGTTGCATATCAAATTGTATGTATATGCACCCTCAGCAATCCTCAGTGCTTTCCTCAAAGTTACTTTCAAACTTCGAAGATTCAAAAGCACATTGCTTTCCAGTTATGCAAACAAAGGCAAGACCAATAACCCTCTTACTGGTCTTACCTATTTTGGCATTACTTTTTCATGTGCTTAATCTCCTTTCTGGATTCACGCACTTCATCTTTGAACTTTTGAACTTTGGCTTGCACAGTCCTCAAACTTTGAACTTTGATTCAACCTTCTTTGCACCCACCACACTCACAAATGCTTGGTCCTCAGTCATGGACTTGCCCTGGTTGCTTGAACTCAGAAGCTATGATCTCCCTCTCTCATTTCTTCTGCTTTGGCCTTATGACCTCATTCCTTGTTTGAACCCATGTCATACCTTTGTAGCACTAGTTGTATTTTCTACACAAACTGTCTACTTCTATGCTTTCATCTTTTCCTCATCAAAATAAGATTATAGTTTTCAGCATAAATTGATTCCGCCTTCTTCAAGCCTTGCCATTGTGAACCCTTTCAGTGTTCTTACTTTAAGTCCCTCTGAGCCTAGTAACTCTTCTTTCTTCTTTGAAACAAAGAAAACCTTCGAACAGTCAGTCCCCTATTCAAACTATCTCCTTTCCTTCATTCAATAGTGCCCACCCGTCTCTTGTACAAGATGCCGTGTGACACTTCCTAGACTATGCTGCTGGACTCCTTGTATCTAGCTGTTTCAATCAATGCTAGTACTAGAGAAATCAATCATCTATTCTTATCCAAACAATTCCACCTAAGGGATTTTAACCCTTTTAGTTGTCCCACTCAAGAGATCTGGGCCATTTAACCCCCTCTAGCTGAAGGGGTATCTCATCCTCTTTTACCCTTATTAAATGTGAAAAATTCCTAGCTTTGACAGGTCTGGCAGGCCTCCTATCAGCCACTGAGGTTAACACTAAGTTAACCCATATGGCAGCAACTTCAACAACCACATTGGTCTAGTCAGCAGTCCACTAAGCTCTGAGCTAGATTTCATAACTCTAAACTATCATGGGTTCAATTCCTACTCTCATCACACTTATCTACCCCTTTTTAAATTTCATTATAATTAAAATTAAATTTCCTGAAAATAATCTACCTGTAGCACCGTGAAAAATTTCATGGTACTACACGTCAGGTGACGTGCAATGAACTCCAGGTATGTCTCCTGTGTTATACCGCTTTGAGACTGTAAGTTTACCTTTGTATATGCATAATGGATGATGGATTTGGTATTCATCCAATTTCAACTGAACAACGTCCCTATATACGACTACGACGGTCTCACCAGATGAGCGGGACGGGTCATGAGCGGTTGACTCTGTCAATGGGCTGCCTCCCTCCTGCAGTGTGGCTATTCAATGGCCGAGTACAGCCTGTACCCTGCCATCGAGGAGGAATCCTCCTCGGTAGCCGGTTCCTCCTCAATGGGCAGGTACGGGCTGTACTCGGCCAGTGAGGAGGATTCCTCCTCCATAGCCGGGTGAAGGCTGGACACAGCAATTGAGGAATCATACTCTCTCCACTCACCGGCCACATCCTGTACCCTGCCATTGATGAGGGATGCCCCTTGATAGATGGGGCACCCTGTAGTAGTACCCGACCATTAACTACTTGGATGGATTCCTCCTCGATAGCCGGCTACTAGCTGCACCCAATCATTGGGGAGGTTTCCTCCTCGATAAACGGGTGCAACCTGTAGCCGGCATCAGATTCCTCCTCGATAGCCGTCCTCCTCGATAAACGGGTACAGCCTGTAGCCGACTATCAGATTCCTCCTTGATAGCCGGCTACAGGCTGTACCCGGTCATTGAGGAGGTTTCCTGCTCAATAAACGGGTACAGCCTGTAGCTGGCCATCAGATTCCTCCTCGATAGTCGGCTACAGCCTGTATACGTTAAGCGAGGAGGAAACCTCCTCAATGACGGGGTACAGCCTGTAGCCGGCTAATCTAGGAGTAATCCTCCTTGATAGCCGGCTGCAGGCTGTACCCGTTTATCCAGGAGGAAACCTCCTCAATGACCGGGTACAGCTACTAGCCGGCTATCGAGGGGAACGCTCCTTGATAGCCGGCTACAGGCTGTACATGTTTATTGAGGAGGAAACCTCCTCAATGACCTGGTACAGCTAGTAGCCGGCTATCGAGGAGTCCTCCTTAAAGATAGCCGGCTACAGGCTAAGCACGTGTATCGTGGAGAAAGCTTTCTCAATAACCGGGTACAGTCTGCAGCCGGCTATTGTGGAGGATTCCTCCTCAATAGTCGGGTACAGCTGGTACTAGGTAAAAGAATTGGAACAACTAAAAGATTCATTTCTGTTATTTTTACGTTCTAACACTTGTATTAAATGAAGAGTATGAGAAATGAAATAAACAAGAAACTCAGGATGTACCTAAAAGCAGGAGTCGACTGCTGTCTTGGAGGAGAGATAGAGAGATGAGAAGAAAAGAGTTGAAAGAAGAGCAGTAGACTAATTGCGTCTATGCGATGAATGTGGATGAGCTGCGTTCATTCTCATTGTCAGTCCTGTACTCTTGTTCTTCTTCCTTTCTTCTTAGGACAGAGTTTGACTTACTGGAGTAAACACTCGGGGCTTGTGAGTACTCTGGTGCTTATGCACTTTCCTGGTTTCCAACGACGACGGTTGTTTTAATCATTCAGACCGTTTTGTCAGTTGTCTTGATCTTAGTTCGCTAACCATTCTGGATCACTCACTTGTAGTGTCCTCAAGCTCGTACGCTCCTGCGTCGTAGGGTATTCTCCCTTGCTCGTCGAGTTCCAGATCCTGGTTCTCCGAGATTCCGCTTAGAAGGTTCTTCAGGCTTTCTGAGCCTGGCGCAGTGATCCTATGCGAGAGTGCAACAGCTCTACGGTAAGAGTCTTATCAGCTCATTTCCTTTGTTGTCTTATTTTCTCTGTTCTTGCTACTCACGTTCTATTCGATGTGGTGCTAATCAGTTTATCCGTTTTTGTCTCTTCTCGGAGATTTGCTCTAGGACCTGTAAGCGATTGATTAACAGAGCTCAAACTCTCATCAGCTTAGGTCTACTAGGTTTATGCTGCGGCACGTGACTCACGTTTCCGCGCTATTGAGTTTGAACTCAGCACGTCCATTGGACCGTGCTGGCCTGCGGGGACTAAGCGCGCATTCTTACAGTCGGCTAAGAGCGCATTCTTACACTAGGCTATTTGGTGTGCAGGTCCTGTACCTGCTCACTGAGGGATTCCTATCGGTAAGCAGGTCTTGCACCTGCTCGCCGAGAGGGATTTCTCTTGGTGAGAAGGTCTGCACCTGCACACCGAAAGGAATCCCTCACGGCAAGCAGGTCCATTAAAACCTCATCGCAGAGAAGGATTCCTCTCGAAGATCGGCAGGTCTTGCACTGTCTTGCACCTGCTCGCCAGGAAAATCCCTCTCAGCAATCAGGTGCAATGCCTTATTGCCAAGAGAAACCACCTTAGCATGAACTTTCTGAAAATTCAATGAAGAAAATAAATGAAAGAAAAAGAGGAAAAAAAAGAGGAAACAGAACTACCTCAACTCAAAAAAACAAGATCTGGGGGATCTAGACAATGAAGTAAAAATGGAGCAAAACAAAAACAAATCAAGATGATAAGGGAGTACATACAATGCCAGATTTTCAACATCATTTGACAAATTTTTAAGGTCACCAATTTTGGATTACATACAGTTTGAATAAAGATTGAGGCCCTGCTTTTAAATTTCAGCAAGGTATATTGATTGTAGCTTAGGCCCATCAATCAAGATTGGCAGTTCCTATGTACCATCAATGGTGGGAAGATACGTTACATTGCATTACAGCAGGGTAATTGGATAACGTAACTTGTTCAAAGTTATCCAAAAAATATATATTTCTGTATTGTAACTCAAAAAAGCTGTATTTTTATGTAACGTATCTTAAAAAAATAATAAATTGGGTAACATAACTTTTTTTAGGATGATGGTCTGGTCAGAAAAAAAATGGAATTCCAAACTGAATGTAGCTTACACTACGGACAAATCGCTGTCTCAACATCCCGCTGCGACACCAAATTGTCCGTAGTGTTAATGGTTAATGCATCCCTCCTGGAGGGTGCAAAAGTCAAGGTTGAGGGTTCAATCCTCACACTGAACCACTTTTGGCCTGGCTTGCTGTGGAGAGGACACTTAGAATTTGATTGTTTCAAATTGAGCAAAACATACCTCACTCATATTGAACTAAACGATTTAAAATCTAACACCTCTCTCAGAAAGTTACAAATAAGTTATCCAAATTTGGAAAAAATGTAACGTAACCCTGGTTTTGCTGAAACAAGCTTGGAACGTAACTAGTAAAAAATAGGGGCTTTTTGCACAGCAGATATCGTAACTGGATTATTGATATCCGTAATGGGCAGATAACATAACTGTAAAGGTTACATTACAGCCATAGTTCTCCATTAGGAGAACGTATCTGCCCATCATTGGTACCATGAATCAAGAGGAAGAGTGCCCAGGCACCATTGATCAAGGTAAAGAGGGCCTTGGCACCATTAATCAAGATGAATAGTGCCTTGGCACCATTCATCAGGATTAATAGTGCCTTGGCACCATTCATCAGGATTAATAGTGCCTTAGCACGATTAATCAAGATTAATAGTGCCTTGGCACCATGCATCAGGATGAATAGTGCCTTGGCACCATTAATCAAGATTAATAGTGCCTTGGCACTATTAATCTTGATTAATGGTGCCAAGGCACTATTCATCCTGATGCATGGTGCCAAGGCACCATTAATCTTGATTAATTGTGCTAAGGCACTATTAATCCTGATGAATGGTTCCAAGGCACTATTCATCTTGATTAATAGTGCCAAGGCACCAGTAATGCAGAACTTCACACCACAAACTTGAAGTAATGAGACTGGGTACAGGGATGGAAAATGAGATCTATAGATCATATATCACATCAAAATAATGAAATATGGAACCGTGGATATGGGGAAAATTATTTAATTTATCACAAACTTCTAACCTTTTTCAATACTGTCCAAACCAAGGAAGAGTCCAGCATGGCATACAAAAGTATGGTAAATAGTGGAGAAATTGAAACCATTTCATATAATTTTTTGGAGGAGTGGGGTATCTACCAATTTCAAATGGAAATCAAGGACTAAAGTCCAAATCTGAAGCAATTTGATTCAATTTATTTTATCAATAAGAAATATTTCAATTGGTTCTAGACATTTACAATCATCTTCATTCTTTTTACATGCTGTACTGTGCCCACCCATTTTCTTGGCTTGGTCTGAAGAGTGTACAGTTCTTTTTCAAGAAATTTGCATCAAATCAAATTATTTTCAAACTTTTGATTTCTCACTGCTCCCTTGCTATGACATCATATTCATTCTTTACACATCATTTTCACACCTATAGCTAGTTACATGACTTCAATTTTGCGGTGTAAAATTTGGCAATGAAAATGTTGGTTGGGTCAACACGTTTTGGCTAGTTAGGGTATTCAAATATTGTTTTGAGGAAAATTGCCTAAAATCTTAAATACAAGATTTGGCAGGGACCTGTCAAGAATCATAAAATTTAAGTTTAAGTTTCTTGACAGGTCCCAGCCAAATCTTGTGTTTAAGATTTTAGGCAATTTTTCTCGAAACAATATTTGAATACCCTAAGTGACTGTACTTGCTGGTTGTCTTGATGACCAGTGTGTACAGGCCATCGAGCTGTCCGCTCTCCCAAACTGATGACCAACGTACTGGTCATTGAGTAGGGAGAGCTCCCGGCTCCATGGCCTGCACAAACTGGTCATCAAGTCGGGAGCGCTCCCATCTTGACGTGTAGTGTTTACTGGCCATCGAGCTGATATGTAGCTCTCCCTGCTTGATGACCAGTGCGTGTACATCGGTCATCGGGTTGTATTGAGGGGTGTCAGTGATATGTTTGTGAGATGTCGGGGAAATCTAAGTTGTAACCTAATCTCATTATAGTTTCAACCTGGTTTGTCTTGCTGTGCCACATCGCTTGTATTTAGTCTACTTACCTCAGCGCGAGGTACCAGTTCCTTTCCCCACCGATATTGAGGAACCGGTGCCGGACGCGAAGGGTAGCTAACCGCCGTCCCTGAACTCTCTGCAGCGTCACGGGTTGTCTTCTTACAGGTTGGGAGAGCGCACAGCTCGATGACCGCAGTAAACAATGGACATCGAGATGGGAGCGCTCCCATGTCGATGTCCAGTGTTCACCGAATTTAACTAAGTCCCGCGCTCGGGGGCACCCGGAGTTGCACCCCCCGGGACTGTGCCTCCCTCTCCAGCGGGACTTATGAATTATCCGCACATTTTGGCGTGAGCGGTATGGGCAAGCATACCGATTTTGATTGCCAATATCTTTTTCATTTTGCGGTCAATTTTTTTTGTTTTCATCTCATTGAATAGCCAGGAATCCAAACTTCATTCCATTTTTTTCTTTTTTTCTTTTTATCTTTTATTTTTTATTTTTAAATAAAACAACTGTTATCTTTAAAATCCAAAGTAATCCACTCCAAGCTCGTGTTGCCAGATGCAAAACGGCTATGAGCATTGTCTCGCAGTTTTCTCAAGTGATCTTGCAGGTGTCAATTTAACTTTATAAGATTTCACCTGAATTATGCGTTTCAGGATGGCTACTTCACCATTGCCGGATTGGAAGTGGTTGAAAGAACTAAGCCAGCAAGTCATCAGCTATCTAAAACATGCCTGCCAAGTCGCTTCGAGCCGTGGCTTTGGATTCGACAATCACTGAACTAGATGATGAAAATCTCCTCAAATATATCCATCGAAATGCAGAAGAACGGTTCTCTCAGTCCCCCAAAAAGCTTCAGGTCGAGTCGGTCATGTCCCTGGTGAAGCAACAGCACACTTTTGTTCTTGCTGGGACGGGATTTGGCAAGAGTCGTATTGCGGAGATGTTTCAAAGTCTTTTTCAACCTGGTCAAAAATCTGTAGTTCTTGTTCTCAATCCACTAGATTCTCTTGGAGACAACCAAGTATGGTACCTTTATCAATCACACCGTGTTCTTTTTGTTCATTGACTTACTTCAATTTTGCTTTATAGGTTTCAGAGAAAGAAAAAGCAAACATCTCTGCAATAAACCTGACCAAAATGCGACTCAACTTGCAGAGCAAAGAAGAAATCCTGAACGGACGTTATTCATTCATTTATCTGGTAAGTTTAACAATAAAAATAAATGCAGAGGAACATGTGCACTAACCACTACACTTGTGCTCTAGAGCCCCCAGGTACTTTTGACAAGTCCAATCTTTCACCGGATTTTCTTCAATCCAACATTCCAGTCTCGAATTGTTCTGACGGTCGTAGATAAAGCTCACATGATATATATGTGGGGCTTGGTTGAGAATGGCCAATCAAAGGGACTAAACTCTCATGGAAAGCACGATGACATTTGTCCTTTCAGGCCTTCCTACGGATCAATGGCTGAGCGGCTCATGGCTACCAACCGTCCGATTCTCCTGCAGTCTGCCACTTGTCGACCGATAGCAATTCAAGGAATTCTACAACGATTGAAGATCAAGGAGAGCGACATGAATTTTATACGGGGTGAATTAACCCGCAAGGAAATCACGATTGTGAGGATTCCGATGGCCTATTCACTGGCATCGTGTTACGATCTTCTGCACTTGTTTGGACCGCAGTCGGTTATACCTGATGCCAATTTAGTACCAACTATAATCTACTCAACAACTCGAGCACTCACCATGCAAGTGTTGAAAGTTATCAACAACGCCCGTAGGACACCCAACGGTCATGAAAATCCCAACAGTAATTTTGCACGACAATTCCATGTTTGTACCGGTGACAAGGCAAAAGAGAATGTTATCCAAGATTTCTCGAACAGGCGGTTTCCAGTAGTCTCAAGCACTATGGCGCTTGGCCTTGGACAGAATTGGACGCGGGTCTCACGGGTGGTTCACGTCGGCCGAGGTGACCCAGCGACAATATTTCAGATGATTGGGCGGTGTGGTCGTGCCGGTAATCCAGGCCTAGCCGTTTTGCTTGTGGAGACAACACGACGAAATGGGAAAAACGATGTGGCTAGCTTTGATAATCCTGTATTCCAAAACAACGATGATCGTATGGATGCACTGGCGATAACCGATGTATGTTTGAGGATTGCGTTTGCGGTGGATAACAAGTGAGTCAACATGATGTTCTTATGTAATGGAATTTATTGTTGACGCATGCACCCATGCTTCTGACTGAAAGGATTGGCTATGTACCACTTGATGTGAAAGATCCAAATGTTATACGCGAAGCACAGCGAGAGGTTGATGAGGGGTTCCCTCCCTGCTGTTGTTCGAATTGCAAGCCAATCTGGAAAGAAGCTTGGAAAAACATGATACATGTCAAGCTAGATTCCCTCGAAGATTTCATCTTGGATCCAGCTGGCATACCTGCAATCCCAGGAAACGATGTATTTGTGCCACCATCACCAGTTGTCTCCTTTAAGCCTGGCCGAACGGATATTCCTCTAGATCCAATCCTTGAGGAATTTGCATGCTATCTAGTGGACAAGTTTTCCGAAGACTACATCACACAGTTTGAAAAATCAGCCTTACAATTGTCAGCTCGGGCTGTGTTTGGGATTCGAAGGGCTCGCACGTTTGTAGTTGGGTACGAGAAGAAACAGCCAGATGAAGTCCTTGATTGCCTCATCGGAGGCGAATTATTTGAAGGGCATCTCGAATGCCTCAAGGGTCATGGTATTAAATTCCGGCGGGACTTAGTTAAGTTCGAGTGTTCACTGGTCATCGAGCTAGGAGATCTCCCAACTCGATAACCAGTATACTGGTCATCGAGCTGCGAGGATGCTCAGCTCAATGACCGTATCTTTTGGCGATCGAGCTGGGAGCTCTCCCGGCCCAATGACGAGTCATTCCGGGTCATTTAGCCGGGAGAGCTGCCAGCTCGATGGCCAGTCATTACTGGTTATGAGCCGGGAGAGCTTCCAGCTCGATGGCCAGTCATTGCTGGTCATTGAGCCGGTAGAGCTCCCAGCTTGATGGCCAGAAGATTCTGTTCTTTGAGCTGAGCATCTTCCCAGCTGAAGACCAGTATACTGGGATCGAGTTGGGAGATCTCCTAGCTCGATGACCGGTATATATTGGTCATTGAGTTGGGAGATCTCCTAGCTCGATGACCAGTGGACACTAGACATCGAAATGGGAGTGTTCCAGACTGATATACTGGCCATCGAGCCGGGGAGCTCCCAGCTCGATGGCCGGTATCCTGGTCATAGAGCCGGGATGTCTCCCAGCTCAATGGCCAGTCATGACTGGTCGTTGAGCCTGGATGTTTCCCAGCTCGATGGCCGGCGTGCACTGGGCATCGGTCTAGGAAGATGCTCAGCTCGCCGACCAGTATCTGCTGGCCATGGAGCTGGGAGCTCGCCCAGATTCATGACCAGTAATGACTGGGAAGCTGGGAGACATCCCGGCTCAATGACCAGTATGTGCGGCCATTGGGGGGTTTCAAACCTCCCCCAGGTCGGGCCGCAGGTCCGACTTCGCAGGAGAAATCCTGCCCGCCAAAATTGGACCCGTGCAGTCTGAGCTTTGAGTGCCCCGCCGCGAACCTGCAAAACTTGCCGGTTCCCAGGTTGCCACCAAGGACAGCCGGCTTGGGGAATAAACCCCAACTTCGGCGTCCCGGCCAGCTTGACTTGGACAAAAAATCCAAGTCGATCGAGGTTCGACTTTTTTTGGTTTTTTTTTGCTAAGTCGTACCGATCCCTGTATGCAAGGAGAAAAAAACCCGAAACTTGTTACACAAGTCGGATGGTATCGGTAAATCGCCGGAAAGTTCAGGATTGATCCTCAACTTCCACTCGCCGACTTGACTAGAGCTCTCGCGACGTACGGACCGACTCGACAAGGATCAACTTTTGAATCGAAGATCGACGCTCGTCATGGTGCGAACTTCACAAAGGACGCTGTTGATTGCTGTTAAGTGTAAAGAATCAGGAAAGATTATCGCAGTTTTGTCAGGGGGAGGTGTGGCAGAGAGTTTCGCACTATGATTTTATCAGTTTTTATGATGAAATAAGAAACTGTTGATTTTGATTTTTTTTTTGTTTGAAAAGTATAATTCGTAAAAGTTAACAAAATAAATCTCTTGAGGGGACAAGAGTAGACGAAAGACAGGTATTTATAGAAAGAAAATTACAAGACGCGTGTCGCGTAACTATGTGATGGAATCTGAAACAACGCGTCGAAAGAACATAACTGTGTATTTAAACTCAGTATGTATTTTAAAGATGAATAAAATTAAAACCGAGAAGATTTGAAGTCTTGAGAATTTTGAAGGGCGAGGTGAGCCGGATGTTGACATTGAGCTATGAATCCTAGAACTTAGATGATGAGATAGAAAACTCCCCCGAGGGAAATATATTTCTGAGAGTAGAACAACTATAGATAGGGTTTTGTAAATACATACTTTGGTTGATGAGAAATCAACACATACCAGACTATAGAAATAGAAAATATGGAAATAAAACAGTATAAAAGTAGATGAAAGTATATAAATAGAAATAAGAACATATGTCGACACAACAATTGCGACACTGGAAGACTCAATCCAATCCAATGTGATGGCTTTGATGGCCAAATTGATCTTAGGAGATGAAGAAACAACATCAAATGAGGGCTCAGATGAAGAAATAAAAGATATTGATCTGACCACAACCAAATTAGAAGACAAAGCACGCGCCCTTCTGGCAATCAAGAGCCAACACTATCTGAACCCCCGTGCTGCAATTGAGAAGGCTCCTGACATCACTGACTTCTTACTGAACCGCCTGGATGATAAGAGATTCCGACGAGAGTTCTGAATGCCTCAATTGACCTTCATGAAACTCTGTGATCTAGTCTCAAGCAACCCTGTCTTCCACAATTAGTCCAACAATTCTCAACGTCCAGTACCCAAACAGATGATGGTTACCTTGAAGAGACTTGGCTGCTTTGGCAATGGTGTGTCTGTGGGAATGCTGGCAACTTTTTTTTGAATTGGAGAGGGGACTGTCGAGCTCTATACCAACCACTGCCTCATGGCTATCTTGACTTTGCAAGAAAGATTAATCAACTGGCCCACTGTGGAATCCCGTCAACTCATTCAAGAAGAATTCAAAGCTGAAGGTTTTGAAGGATGTTTAGGTGTAATTGACGGTACTTTGATCATTCTCCAAAACTGCCCTGAACAAGATGGACAGGACTACTATAGCCGAAAAGGTTCTTACGGGATTACTACTCTACTGGTCTGTGACAAGAACAAGAACATTCTATACGTCTACACAGGATGGCTTGGATGCTCTCACAATCAAAGACTCATGACCAATTGCTCTCTCACCAAGTCTCCTAAAGATTTCTTCTCAAATGGCCAGTACTTGTTGGCAGACTCTGCTTTTACACCCACCATCAATACTGTACCTGCTTTCGGTTCTCAGTGAAGAGGAGCACAATTTCAACAGGCACCTTTCGGGAGTACAAGTGGTTATTGAAAACTGCATAGGACTACTGAAGAACCGATTCCAAAGCTTGAAAGGCCTCCGTTTAAAGGTATCTGGAGAGAAGGATTTGGTCAGGATCAATGCTTGGATCATGGTTTGTGGAGCTCTTTCAGTAATTCATTATTGTTGACTATTTTTTGACAGTTATTTCTTCCTCAGGCGTGTGCTGTACTCCACAACTTCCTCCTTCAAAATGGTGATGTGGAGCTTGAAAATGATGAAGACAGTGACGATGATCCAAATGAGAAAGGGGGATCTTTGGATGATGCAGAGCCAATGAGCTCAGGCAATGCGGCAGGGAAAGAAAAAAGAAGAGATGTGATGGCTATGGTGTTGGCCTTTAGAGAGAAACTTGTTTGATATTCCAAGGGTTTATGTTTATAAAGTAGTAACATTCACATTTCAATCATCTTCTTCAGGAAAAATTTCTGTCCCGTATGACCAACTGTCCTCCAAAGTCTTGCGCACAATAGGATCAGTCATAGTCGTATTCAAATCTTCTGCAATTAATCCCATAGCAGTTTCAGCTATCAAAAACTTCCGGAGGAGGTATTCAGGTGAAAAAGGGTGGGCCAGCTGTGAGGTTTTTCCATGTTCTGAGAGACTGAGAAATGTCTTGTGAAGTGTGTGGTATATAATTTCAAAACCCTGCACCCCATAGCTTCAGTCATCAATACAAAGGCATGATTAGTTTCTGATCAACATTTGAAGAGAAAGGTGGGTCCAGATAAAGGAATAATACTGACTAGCCTGGCTGTTCGAGTTGGAATGAGCCAATATCATAGAACACACTTTCAGATTTTAGTCGGCCAAGTGTCACCCATCGATTGAGGGCACTATCCAGGAAATAAGATGGTATGCGCCTGTGAATGATCAACAAGAGGTGATCTTTGAGGGCCTCCACTTGGCTGGGAAGGATGGTGAGTGAGTATCTGTAATCGGCAACGGGAGTCAAGGAATTAAGACAACAACTCACATAGTCAAGCGTCCAAAATTAATTGTAGTTGGCCATCCTTGGGCCAGACCATGGGGGATAATCTTGGTTTCCGCTCGATGCAGCAGTCAAATGGAATGGGAGATGCCACCCTTGTTGTTTTCCCAGTCCCCTTTGGGTTCTCCATGAGTGACTTACCAAGCCTGCACAATCTATCTGATGGAGCCTTGGGGAACGGCTTGTCGCAGAATATGCAAAGATCCCCTGGTACATATGTAAAAGTTTGACCGATTAGCTAATCCAATCAGTCAAAAAGAGATTTGACATTCATACCATTGTCATCATCCGCCAAACGCGCATCAGGTGGGTCCGGAAGCTGGGACAAATATGGCCCATGAAGATCATCGCGGAACACAGGATGGATTGCCTCATTGGAAGAGTGATCCTTCAACAACAGTCCATGCGAGCGGAGTGCTTCCTGCATTTCAACTCACAAATTGATTTTTCTTTTGGTGGTACTTGTTGGTAATGGTGAGTTAGTGGGACCAGGTGCCATGTATGCAGTTGGTGGAGGGAGGAGGGTTGAGGACCTGAGGTGGACTCAAATGATCACCATCAGGGATTGCAGAGCGTTCAGTCTTAGGATCGGAAGATGTGGTTTCTCTATGTTTTTTCTTTTTGATGGCCAGATCGGCAATTTAACTTGTTGAGGATCAGATTTCCCATCTCTTTCTTCCAAGCTTCTATTGGTTTGGTTGGCGTGTAGCAGTTTGATTTGTGCAGATAGGTTTTGGTGGCTTGAGGCAAAAGTTGGGACGGTGCCAAGAGGCTAGGTTTCAAACACCAACGCAAGAATATATGTAAATAATTCATTTGGATAGGTGTCAAACGGGAAAACAAAAAATCAAAAAGGGAATGAAACAAGATGAAAAGACAACTGTTCGTGTGAGTATGAGGCGATTGTCAGAGTATCAAGCAATCAAATGAGTATGAGGAGAATTAAAAGTATTATTTGTCCACATCTGAATCCTCATCGTCAGATGAGGCATCAAGGTTTTTTTTACTGCTCCCCTCACCTTTCTTAAACTTTTCGGAGAGGAACTCCTCAATCTCTTGGGGTGAGTGACCCATTTCTTTCAGCTCCTTCATGAAACTTATTCATGCCCAGACCTCTTCCATTCCCACCTTTCGGACCCTCATCTGCACCTCCATTTCGACTATCTTGAACTTCTGCTTTTTGAGTTTCAATCTCTTGTTGTCAGGGGACAGTTTGAGCGCCTCATGTGCTTCCCGGGCGGCAAAGCACTTTTCGCGGTGCTTGACGCTCTTGGATAAAACATTCTCCAAGGTGAGTGACTCAGAACCTGCAAACAGAGCAAAACAAAATGAGATACTCAAACTGTGACAGATGAGGTTAATGACATACCCTTCAACAGTGCCTTCCTCTTAGAGGGCCCATTGCGAGTGGTGGGAGTAGTCACAACAGTGTCATCTTTGGTATTGACCGGGATCACTGTTGCATTGGATGTGTCCGGGTCAACACTAGCATTGGAGGTGAGAGTGTTGCTTGGTGTCTTGGCTCCACTCCCTTCAGTCAATCCAGCTAGGAGGTTTGACAGACTCCATTGTGGCCAGTGGGTTTGCACAGGTCCTCAAGGCCATGATTGGGTGAAGTTTGTCCCAGTAACGACATCACTTGGCAAGGGCAGCTGGAGAGAACTACTGTCAGATCAAGCCCAAAAGTTAACCTGTCCCAGGAGGCACTACATACCAAAAAGTGTAGTTGTACCATTCTCAATATCCTTGTCAAGTAGGCCGGCCCCAGAGCTGCGTAGGAAATCACTTGCTTTCCCATATGAGCTTTGAAGCTCTTGAATCTTCGTTTGAATTCCTTTATTATCGCAATGAGTGATGCCGGTGTCGACTATTTCTGTGAGAATCTCTTTCGCCAACGATGCTTTGGTAGCCCCTCCCTTGACATTGCCGCACCAGCACTGATAATTCCCTTCGACAGCAAGCCAATCCAAGATGATGGCTATGCTCGACGTACCGTTGGGACTGTCTTTGTCCCACATGATAGGGTTTTTTTTTTGCTTTGACTGGGTGGTTGGGGTAGGAGTAGAGGGGTCTTGAGTCGTATTCGCAGGTGCTGATTTCTTGTGCAGCATGGTGGAATGTCAATTCGGTGAGGTAAAAAAAATTGCTTCGACATGAATTTGGATGATAGGGGAGTAGAAGCCGGGGTTTAATCCGTTGTTTCTGACCGTTTTCTGCCGCGGGTGCCTGGGGCCTCAGGCACACAGGCACCAATTTCTCCTGTGGCCCGACCCGGGGGAGGTTTGAAACCCCCTATTGAGCTGGGACTCTCCCAACTCAATGAACATTGTGCACTGTCCATAGAGCTGGGCGAACTACCGGCTTGGTGACCATTATGTCCTGGCCATTGAGCTGAGAGAGCTCCCAGCACAATGGTCAGTAGTCTTACCTGTTGGGGCCGCACTGGACATTGGCCTGGGGGCCCCCATCTCAATGGGAATAGGCCATTGCCGTTGTGCCAAACGTGAAAGGGACTCACTCACACAACAAAGGATTGAAGGGGGTTCAGCTGAAAATTCTGAACATCAAAATCCATAAACATTTTGCACAAACATCAGAATTCAACATGGAGTCCTGCAGGAGATCAAGCTAGAGTTACTTCACGTCACCTGACGTGTATTCACCTTAAATTTTTCATGGTGTAGTGTGATTTTTATCAGGAAAATTATATTCAGACTATTTACCCAATAGGCTAAATAGCCTATTGGGTAAATCCCTTTTGATTTACTAAAAAGGACCTTTATTGTGTTTTATTTCACATCTGTGATCTCTTGCACAGATAGAATTGCCCCACCCCACCGGGTGAAGGCCTGTACTCCCCAAATCACCAGGATAAAAGGGGTTGACCTTTCTTGATCCTTCCCCCACCGTGATTATTGAAACTTAATTCCTGAACAATTACTCTCAATAGTATATTTACTAGTAGGTAACTTGGGTTCACAATCTAAACCCCAGTCTTCTTTTCAAATCTTATCTTCTACTCTCTTCGAACTCCACCTTCACTCTTCACATATCTTGAATCTCCACCTTACTCCTTTCTTCCCAATCTGACTCAAAACTTCCTTGATTCAGATTAATCCGACTGATAGTAACCGCTTTGGTGATACCTATCCCTGTCTGAATCAGACGAAGAGCCGGCACGGTTCTCATTGAACTTGTTGCCACTCGACCCTACTGGGAGAGACACTAGCCCCCCCACTGTAAAGCGTCAAGGCGTGGTTTTTTCCTCCCAAAAGAGAGTGATTATTTTCAACTGGCAGTCACAACAGAGACTCCGGCTGGCTGAGCCTATACACCAGGCCATACAGGTTGCAAGGCACAAAAAAAATATTTTCAGCCACACCAGTGGTGGGCAGTTACGTTATCCAAATGGATAACTAAAAATTAGTTACTTTATCAGTTACCGTAACTAAAACTGAAAACTGACACACCAGAGAAAGCTCAGTAGATCAAATTTTTGTGAGATCATTTATCTTTTTGGGTGTTTTTAGATCAACTTATTTGACCATCTTAGAATTCAATTTGGTATCAGATTGGTCAAAATCCATTTGTTATACCAAGAAGGTATTTTTAGATCTAAAAAATCCTGGTAACTGTGATAAAGTAACTTTTTTAGCTACATTCCTGGATAACTAGCAATTAGTTACTTTATCCAATGGAAAAAATTGGATAACTAAATTCAAGTTACTTTACTATACTTTACACTGAAGATAAGTTACTTTACTTAAACACCTGATTTTGGATAACTAAAATAAGTTACATTATCCAAAACTCCCTGGATAACCCCGTATAATGTAACTGCCCACCCTTGGCCACACAAGCTTTTTGGGATTGGCTGAATTTACATAGACCACCAGAAGTTTTACAAAGTAATGAAAGCTTGGAACTGCAGTTTAAATATGTACTATTGGGGCAAGACAGTGGGACCAACTTGGGAACAGAGACTTTCTTCTTTTTGGGACACTTGTGGTTTTCAAAGCTACATAAACTAAATGTCACATAAAAACATAAGTTGCACGATTTTCAGGGACCTGTCAAATTGAGTTTTATGTATGATAACAGGTCCCTGCCAAATATGGCATTTTTTGTTGTGATGAATTTAAGTTATTTTTTAGTTTATGTAGCTTTGAAACACATAACTGTACTCCAATCAAATTATTTGCAGCCAACATGGATTGTAGGATGTGTCCACATCACTTCTGCCTCTGTACACATTTGGGGTTTCCTTTTTTAAGGAAACCCCTACGGTAATCCAGTTGTGAGACTCAAAGTACCCAGTGTTTGGGTTGTTGGAAATTGAGGGAAAGACTGTCCCCCAGTTGTTAACAACTAGTATTTCAAGATATTAGGTACATAGTTACATTCTTTTCTTGAGGTGTTCATCATTCTTCTTCAACACCAAACAGAGACAAAATATGTATGAATAGTAAATTTACTCCTAAGGAAGGAAATGCTGTAGGAGAGTGGGAGTTACACCTGATGTTTAATGCCATTCTCTATCAAGAAATGGGTGGGTGGGTGGAAGAAAAAATGGATACCATTGGATATGTCTATCATTGGTGTTTATGAGAGTGCTTGTCAAGCTGTGACTGTTTGAAGAAGCAGGCAGTGCTAAAGGGTGTGTGATCAATTGAGCCAAAGCCTTCAACTTTCAACTTGACACCTTCTTTTCACAAGACACACATCTTGATACTTCCATTTCACTCTGGGTATTCCTTGGTTATATGATTATCCTCGCATTTGCCACATCTGGCCTTCTCCCCGCACCACTGGCCAAAGTGGCCCATTCTCAAGCACTTTAAGCATTGAGGGGGTCATGGCTTGAGCTTCATTGTGCAATGCTAATCAAAGTCGAGAAAAACTCCCAATTTATCGCAGCTAGCCGCCTTATCCTTACGAAGGAGGATGAAACGAGCGATGTGGCTTTCTTCTCAGATGATGAGTTTTCTGCTAGCTATTTGAGCCGGACAAGGTGGTGACTGGAAGTGAGGATTCGAAGGCGGTGGGGAAGTTGCCGGTCCCCCGTTGAGCACTCCCCGTACTCCCCGTACTCCCCGGGAAACAAGGATCACTGACCGCCACCCGGCTGAGACAGGAAAGCTGACAGCGAAAGACACAACTTATTCAGACTGCTATCTTCATGGACGACGACAACAACAGATTATCATTTCGAGATTTCCCCGCCCATCGAAATGGAAGAGTACGGACGAAGCTCTACATGCCATCTCATGATACGCAATTCGATCTCGAGGTTGGTCTCTACGTCTTTTTTCCTGCGGGTCGCCTTACCCTTACTCCGTTCCCACTTCAAATAAACAAGGAGTCTGTCAACTTAATCTTGGTTTTTCATGCTCTCACCCAACCACTTCAAAACTATCTGATGACTCCATACAACCGGGGTCCGTTTCAAGATGGCCAGGCGTACATCAAAAACCGCGGATGGTACACAAGCTGGAGAGGACTTACATCCAACAGAAGCCGTCCCAAATGAATTGATTGAATTTGGTCTTATCGGCCAAAAACCTGCAATCGACGATGAAACTTTGGAACAACTATGTGAGCTCAAGTCTGCTACCCGAGCTTTGTAAGCAAGATTATTATTCTGACACGCACCTTGTTTTTCCCTCTCGGATAGCGATCCCGCCCCCTCTGAAATACCACCCAGGCTTAGAGCGTGAATTGAGGCCGAACGCCATATTCATTTACAACCGATCAATCGCCCTGTTGAAAACTGGCCAGATCATTTCACATGTACTGCAACTTCTTACCGGTCGAAAGACTACGTTTAAGCATCTCGAATGGGTCGACGATTTCTCCTGCGTACTTGCGTTCGCTTCTGGTACCGATTCAATCGAAGCTTATACAGGTCTACTGGTTAGGCCAGATGAGGTTGAAGGCGAAAACGGGCTTCCAGAAGCTTTTGCTTATCTCTCCTCAGAGGATTCAAGCGTCGATGTAAATACAGCTGCCTACGAATTCGTTTGTACCCATCGTCCTTCGAAGCCTTTCTCGGGAAATCTATTCGAATCAAATCCGAAGAACAAATTCCATCGTCCTACCCGGCCTGAGCAGTTGATCCCTTTCGTCCGATTTGCAACCAACTTCGATGTCAAGGCTTCGAACGCCAGAAAGCAAAGTATGTTCTATGCTCTCCATGGCAATGAAGCTGGTCAAGAAGGCGTGTTGTCCGAAAGAGCAGGCTCAATCTTTCCCCCCAGCAAGTTACGAAATAAAGCTTCCCTGGAAGGCCGGACGAGTCCCGACCCTTCCGATTCGAATCCCCTGTCAGCGCGCCTAGTCAACCCTCCGCGTCCAATCAAACGTCTTTCACAATCGAAATCGAATGCCAAACGACCTAGAACAGTCACCTTAGGCACAAGGGATGATGAACTTGCTCGGTTCATGACGAATTCTATCGAGGTGAAGCCAGCTGTTGATCGGACGAAACGAAATCGAGAAAGAGATGAACAGGTAACTGAAGCAGGCGCAGAAGAACAAGAAGAAAAAGAAACAAGACCTCCAGAATCGAGCAGAAGTCGAAAACGTAGAATGCCTTCTCCCTCAGCTATCAAGCCTTCCGTCGAACTGCTTCCAGACCGACCAGAAACACGCGGAGGAAACTTGCGAGACGAAATTTTCGAAAGTGATAATCTGATAACTGATTTCGAGGAAGCCAAGCCTCAACTGGAAACAAAAAATGAAGAAGTGACGGAGACGGATAAATTTGAAGAACTGTCGACAACAGAAAACCAGATCCTAACCGAACATGCACGAGTATCTGAGCCAATTGTACAAGAAGGATACAGTGATCGCGAAGAAAAGATGGTCGATGTTGCAAAACCAGATGTGCATGATGATCATCTGAAGCCATCAAGTTCTGATGATCCACCAGCTCGTGTGCCGAAACCTGAACCCAAATCAAAAGGTCGTTGGGGCCCTTTATTCAGTCGATTATATTGAAGAAACTCTATCAGCTCTCATTGACTCTATGTAATTGTTCGTCTATCCATCGTTTTCTCCTCCCCCGCTCTCATTGAAGTGGTAGTTCCAAGTCTTGAAATGAAACACACTTGTTCTCTCTGCTCTGAATCGTGTTGGCTCTCTAGCTGCTCTTTACATCATTCCACTTGTTTTGTTTGCTCTGCGGCGTCATAGAGTAACTTACGTTTCTTCAAGCTCACATCATTGTTTCACAAACAGATCAAACTAGTTTGTATTGCTTGTACCTTGTCACGCACCTATTTTGTATTGATTTTTTTTTCGTAGCAAAATGCAAAATAAAAAGGGGTTTGGCTTGGTTTACTGTGACCTTCGATTTTTTTTTCTACAAGAACCCCCCAACTTAT
This sequence comes from Puccinia horiana, assembly GCA_001624995.1. Lineage (NCBI taxonomy): Eukaryota > Fungi > Basidiomycota > Pucciniomycetes > Pucciniales > Pucciniaceae > Puccinia > Puccinia horiana. Next base: position 734,559 of record LWDY01000064.1, on the reverse strand, counting down.
CGAGTGAGTTGTGGTTGTCTCAAGATTCCCAAGCATGATGAAAGAAAGATATTTGAAAAGATGTGAGGTTATCAAATTGAAATTTGAAAGCTCTGTTTGCAAGAATAAAGAAGTGATGATGGTGATTGGGCCAGTCCGAACTTAACAAAGTCCCTACCCTGTGCCTCGCCCGAGGGGCCCTCCGACCGCAGGGAGGCCTAGTTAAGCTCGGGGCCAGTCATGTCTGTCCCATGAGTCTGGCTGATATTATAGGGGTAATGCTGACAGTGCAATTTTACTTTTGATTCTAGGGATTTATTGACATTCAAAAAATCATTGTGATTTCAATTTATGACAAAGGCAGTCACCAGAAACATCAGTCAAGAGATGTAGTCATTTTTTTATTTATTTTTTGTATTTTTTTTGGGGGTTGGAAATACGACTCCCAGGCATTGGACGAACGACTCCCAAGACCGAGTCGACGTCCAATTTGGGAGTCGTCGGTCCAATTCAGGCCGCGGGGTTGGGAGTCGTCCTCCCAATCCCAAAAAAATTAAAAAAGGAGGGATTCGTTCTCCCAAATCTGCCAATGGACTGGGCGGAATGGGAGTCGCCCTCATTGACCGGAATCCACTCCGCCTACCCAGCTACACTTTTGTAGGCCCGGCGGTGCGCGGTGCGCGCCGCCCAAGTCTTACGAGTGTATGGGTTGGCCTGCCCGACTGGTGCTGGGGTTAGAGGCATCTGCCTTTTCCTTTAGGCACCTAGTCGGTATTCTGCCAGATGTGGTTGTGATTCCGAGAGAACCCACCTCTCAGATGCTCCTGGGAGCCTGAGCCCCCGGAGGGATCACACCCACACCTCCCAGCCGAGGCGCAACTCGGATTAGGTATCTGAGGGGACATATCAGCATATGTATATGATTGTTACTACTAGCATTAGGTAAGATACTGAAGACCCAACATTCCAGGAATCCACCGGTCTCATGTCATGGTAGGGTATGGAAAACCACCGTATCCTCTTGCGGCACAGGTCTCCATGCGGCACTCCTAGCGCATGTTGTAAGGAGTAGATGGATTCTGCTCGGACCATGGCCGGTTAGCTTGGTGCCTGTAGCTCCCAGTCGCTTGAGCAGGTTGCCTTCTCCCTTTCACCTCGCCGGTCGCGGATCCCAATTCGCACGAGGGCCTCCAGAAACGTATGGGTTATCTTTGAAGATTGTCTCACCGTGCTTGATAGCGATTGCGTGACACTTTGCCGCAGTGTCTTCTCCATATGTCCTATCGAGGTGCGACCATGAAGCAATTGTCCGCGTGAAGTTGATCAGCGTGCTCCTTGTGACGTAAAGCTAATTGGGGGAGGGGACGGTATCAACATCCGAGCGAAGTCCAGATTACAGAAGTTTCAAAAGTTTTGTTTCTGACTTTAAATTTTCAATAAATCATATTTCCATATTAAATTCATAAATGCATATTAGTTTAATCCATATTTCAATTCTAAATACATGTATATACTTCAAGGTCTCAACGCGTAACAATTGTAAACTTCAAGAACGCGATACGCGACCTGTCAAATTCATGTCTATAAATACTTGTCATTTCGTCTCACCTTTGTTCCCTTAAGGGATTTATTTTGTTAACATTCTACAAATATAGTTTTCCTTTTCTCATAAATTTTATAAATCTATCAATTTCAGACTTTCTTATAAATCAGACAAAAGTCACAGTGCAAAACTACTTGCCATACCTGCTACCTGAAAATCCTGCCAATTGCCCTGTTTCTTTACAGACAGCGACATCTGATGATATCTCTTCTTTGGGAGGATCTTCCGCAAGGGGATGTTGTGCCTCGAATCATCTCTGTTGTGTTATGTCGACTAAGATGCTGGCGATTAGTGCGTCTTGCGCTTGGGAGCCATTTCCGGTTGGCTTTGGGTTCTCAACAACTCTCTTTGCTTTCGATCTCGTCTTGGATGGTAGCATCTTTGCTTTCGCTACTTTGGGCAAGGACGTGGCTGGTGTTCCGTGCTCTCCGGTATCTTTGTTGGGGATCAGAGCAGACTCCACCAAAGCTTCCTCTAATGAGTCTCCGGCGCTAACTGTATCTTTGATAAGATGAAATTCATGACTATTTAGCTTATGAGCTTTAAAGTTTATCGAGTTACGAAGACCTATCTCCGGTAAAGGAGTGGTTAATGCTGTTAATACACATGGTTGAGTTGGTATCCATTGCTGTCGCTGGGAGGGTTTATGTCTGGTAAGGACGTTTGGAACCTTATGATGATTCGATGAGATCTGTCTTGTAAGGACTGATTATGAGTTTGTCTGCCTGAAACTTGAGTCTGTTTGGAGTTACGAGACGAGCAAAAAAAAAAAAAAGGAGGTCCAACCAGTGGTACACTCAAGACAAGATGCAGAGTACGTGAGATAAGCTTTGAACGTATGAAAGTAAAACTAAAACTATCCGAGGTAATATTTCTAAAATATTTGTAACCGAAGTTGTGGAAGCTGTAACGGGGAAAGAGGGGAAATGGAGTAGCTAGCGTCATCTCCGAGGCCAGGCCTAGGGGGTCCTGGTTTATGTAGGCAAGAGCAACGGTTAGTGCTTCTAGTTGCGTACAAGCATCTTTGCTCTCCGCTAACTACATCACTAGGGGTGTGCGTTCGCTCCGTTACGCTCCGTGGACCTTAGCCACCTCCTTTCCTCGGTAACCAGCAAGGAAAACCTTCCGGTCGACGAGGTACAACAGCCGCATTGACCAGAAGGTTTTCCTTCCGATCGATGAGGTAAAACAGCCTCACTGACCAGAAGGATTTCCTTCCGGTCAATGAGGAGTTGTACCTCACTGACCGGAAGGAAATCCTTCCGGTCAATGCGGCTGTTGTACCTCGTCGACCGGAAGGTTTTCCTTCTGGTCAATGAGCTACAACTCCTCATTGATCGGAAGGAAATCTTTCCGGTCATTGAGGACTCCTCCTTGACCGGAAGGAAATCCTTCCGGTCATTGAGGACTCCTCTTTGACCGGAAGGACTTCCTTCCGGTCAATGAGGCTTTTTTACCTCATCGATCGGAAGGAAAACCGTCCGATCGATGAGGTACAACAGCCTCATTGACTGGAAGGAAGTCCTTCCGGTCAAAGAGGAGTCCTCAATGACCGGAAGGATTTCCTTCCGGTCAAGGAGGACTCCTCAATGACCGGAAGGACTTCCTTCCAGTCAATGAGGCTGTTGTACCTCATCGATCGGAAAGTTTTCCTTCCGGTCAATGAGGGCGACTCCCAATCCGCCCAGTCCATTGGCAGATTTGGGAGAACGAATCCCTCCTTTTTTAATTTTTTTGGGATTGGGAGGACGACTCCCAACCCCGCGGCCTGAATTGGACCGACGACTCAGTCGTGGGAGTTGTTCGTCCAATGCCTGGGAGTTGTCTTTCCAATCCCCTTTTTTTTGGTGTCTAGAAGGAAGGGGTTGGTCATATCGTGGTTTCTGTGAATTCTTCCATCACCATCTGATTACTATTCATAGACTTGAAACCATCTTCCAATGAATTAATAATTTCAGTGGAACCAAAGTAATGGGCATGTATTCTTATGTTCAATTGGTTTATCAAAACTCTGTCATTGGTTTGGACTGATAATGTATTTTGAAAAGCTTTTGTCTGATTCAGGTTGCTAGTGGTAGGATTGACTTGTGGAGTAGTTGCATTTCAATTTGAAAAAAAAAGGAAAAACAATTCAAACATCTGGTCAGGTCTGCCAAAACTTGATCAGATGTATCATGTCACAAGAAATTCAATTATTTCGCGGCCAAACGAGGCCTAAGCAGATATTCCTGGTGTTAAAAGTTAAATAAATTCCAAAATTACATGAATTCATGATGTCATAAAACACTACTTTCAGCCAGGACCTGTAAATTAACATACATCAAACTCAATTTGACAGGTTCCTGAAAAATCTGCAATTTATGTTTTTATGCAAAATTCAATTTATGTAGCTTTGCACAGCCTAATTATTTCTTAGGGATGTGAAAATCACAACTAGGTACTTGGGGTCCAGGTGACTTGCCATACAACTCACAAAAGGCATCCAGGGCTGTCTGGAATTGCTACAACCCTCTAGTTTTGGTAAGTCTGCTCCTGACCTGATGGGCCATCATTTTTTAAGTCTGAAGTCTGCACTGCACTCCTCTTGGACTGATATTCATATTATTATCACATTTTTACAAGAGGACAGGATTCTGTCACAGGAAGGTCTCTCTTCCCTTGTCTTTGACAAATCAAACTGTATTGTTCTGAGAGGAAAGATGACAGGATCTCTACTGGACCAATCTATTAGGCCAGTTCATGTATGCCGGGTTTCAGATGGATGGTTTTGCCTACTTTGCTGATGGCCTTAAAAAGCTTATTGAGTCAGCCTACATCTTGCAGCTGAGGAATTTAGCCCGCAGACACAAGAACTTTATGTTATAATCTTGCCTAAATCCTGACTGAATTTTACTGATGCAGGTGTAAAATTAACAAAAATTTAGTGAAATTAGCTGTAAATCAACTGACCTATTGTGTATGCCCAAGAAAGCATGAGGGAGGAGAGACAGTCTTCCTTCTCTGTATGTAGAGGGATGACCAGTTCAGTCTGGCACTTCTGAAGCAAAGTGATTATATAAAAAAATTTGGGTCACTATCACCACAACATAAATGGGGGGCAGATTCATGTGAGTGCCTCTCTAAATTACAAGGGGCCCCTTGTACTTCCCACATGAAGTTGTAACCTGTTTTTTTTGTGGTGTATATCTTGTGAGTCTGCTGTGGACTATTTCAGAAATGAGGTCTGTGATTCCTTGTGTAATGTGCTCCAGGGACTGGTGAAGATGCTCTTATCGTGGTGTGTGATAGAAAACATCAAGATCTAGCACATTCTTTTTATGCTTGCAATGTCATTTAGAACCAAATAATTTCTTGGCCTTATTACTATGGAATCTTTTGGTCCCAACCACAATTTTCACTATCAAATTTTCCAGGAGTGAGCCAACTAGATTTTTTTCTGTAGTAAATACACCATATCCGTTGAAGAGCCTTAATTTACCACTTTCCTTTGGTCTAAAAATTAGGATTTGTTTTCAGTCATCAACCAATACCTTCCTCATTTTCTTTTGTGGAGGAGAAAAAGTGCTTTTGAGGCTGGTTCTTCAAGTGGCTTGGATAATCTGAGTAAAGAATTATAACAAGTAAAACTCTGATCATCTAAGTTTGTCTCATCCCTATAATTACACTCCCTTTTTCAACAGAAACAAGATTATCTTCCCCCAAATTAGGGGAGCTCATGTGTCAATCATAAAGAAACCCCAACACAGGCTAGTATTGAGTGGGATGCACTCAAACTTGGACCATAAAAATTTCATGTGTTGATTCAATACAAAGCTTGTAGGCTTTGTTTAGCTCCTTTTCTCTAGTTTCTGTCCCATGATTCAATTTGATAGAGGTACATTTGTGATTATCAACTTTGCACTTGAAGATGTGTGAGCATTCTACCATTCACCTTTCAGGCTTCTGCCCAGAAAATTTTGTGTAAGGAATCTGGACTTTCTTAATTTTTGGTTTTTGAATGATTGCTGTACCCATATTGTTTTATTAATAGGGGGGTTCACATTGGGTTTTTTTTTGCTGATGCTGATGTGAAGCCTTGCTTACTGACGGATAATTTGGGTGGGAATCTGACTAAATTATATGTATGCACTCTGCTGATCAAGTTAAATTTCTACTGACCAAAGCCTTATGTGTGTCAGAATTCTGGACCTTCTGCGTCCCTCCTTTTCTTCTTTCTTTCTCAGTCTCAATCCAGTTCCTGTCTATTCCCATTCCAGTACCAGTACCAGTCCCATTCCAGTCCCCATAACCGTACCTGTTCTTTCCTGTCCCCCGTACCAGTACCTTCCTGTGCCCCGTACCTGTTCTCCTGTCTAGTTGTCACAGATGCCACTCTCATGTCACCTTCTCCTCCTTTATAGGTTGTCAGTTCCCCAATGAAATAAAACCATTGAGTCTGAGCAAGAACCACCTGAACCACTGTGCCCCTTAAGTTCATCAAGAGTACATATTTTCAGCTCCACTTTCACTTTCCTTAATCCATTCTCATCTTCTCACACTGAAATCCCAACAATGTGAACCCCCTAATATATAATGCTAGTCAACGATCATGTATGTTTTAATCACCTGGATAAATATATAAATTTGTGCTCTAGTGGTTGTGTGCAAGTTTAGTCCCTGGTTGCATTTTGTGATCTTAAGGCAGCTGTAAAATGGCAGTTGGTCAAACTGCTAAACATGTTGCACAGTTTCAAAATAATTTAAAACTTAATTAAGTCCCCCCTGGGCGCAAAGAACCTGCCTTTGTAGGAGGGGACTTATGAATTATCTGGGTTTTTTGGCAGCACAGGTTTTTCAGATTTGGCAGGGAAATTGCCATTTCTCAAATAACTCTTACAATACTCAACCTTTTTGGGAGTAATATAAAACAGGGAATGGAAGACATATATCATGCCTTAATCCTCACCAAATTTGGTGATCATCCATCATCTCTTTGGGGTAACATTTTGCCCCATACATCCTCAAAAAATAAGGTTTTGTTGGTCTCCCATCACTGCTAATCCACACACTCCTTGACCTGAAAACATGAGAAATTAATCTTCCTTAGCAATACAAAAATATACAAAAAGGAATGTAGAAATGCAGCAGAGACTCTGGGCAACTTACTAACTTAACTAAGTCCCTCCGACTTATGAATTAATGGAGTTTTATGGCGTGAGAGGTATGCAGATTGAGGCCGTTTTGATTTGGCAATATCTTTGGTTTCATACAAGTTAAAACTGATTTCCATGATCAGCAAGGCTATTGATAGCCAAGAATGTCAGCTTCTTCACCTTTTTTTTTCTTATTTTGTGACAATTTTTCACAATAAGGAAATATGATAGATGTGTCAGGTTTTTTTTGCCAAGGAGGCATTATGCACTTGGTCTGCATGGGCAGCCAGGCAAATCTCAACTTCTGAGCACTTATGAAAGAAAACAAGAAGGGGATGCAGGAAATGGTTGGGCATCAAAATTGGTGGGGATGAAGGCATGAAGCAGACATTTCATATCCCGTTTTCAAATCCCAAATAGGTGAAGTACTTCAAAAGTTATTTCAGAAATGGGGGTTTCCCTGCCATTTCCGAAAAACCTGTCAAGCCACAAAACACCAAAAATTCATAAGTCCCTCCTTCGTCCTTTGGAGGCGGGCGCTTCGCGCCCAGGAGGGACTTAGTTAAGTTAGGGCAATTTAGGGGATGCTCCAACATCAAAATTGGTTGCTTGGAGCAAAAGAAATCACAACCCAAAAAATGCCATTTTTGAAAACCTGTCAGGCCAAAAAAAGCGGATAATTCATAAGGCCCCTCCGACGGAGGAGGGTGCTTGGCGCCCAGGAGGGGACTTATTAAGTTCGAAATAATGTGGGCAGCTTTTGGATCCGATGCTCCAACTGTTGATCCGGGTTGCTGGATTGCGATGTTGTGTTGGGCCCCGGGTGAGCATTCGGTCCCCCGGTCCAGTCACCCTCATTCCCACTCAAGCAATTTCCGATTTTTAATTTATTTCTCGATTCTGACCAAAAAAGTACACGGCGTGATGGTATCCAATAAGAACGAGGGTCGGTTTTCCTGATTATATTATCTGAATCTAATTCAAACTGCTTACAATGAAACCTAAAACCATTCTAATTTGCTTGAGTTGTCCACTTCAGATAAATTTTCGGTCATCTTACCCACTTACAACGAACGGCGGAATTTGCCAATAATGATCTGGCTTCTCGCTCGTACATTTGATCAACAGTAAGCCTTCGGTTGGATCTTCCATGAGAAATCTTGAACCGTTAATCTGACACATTGATTGTTTTTTACCTTCATCATTCAAAGTCAATTTGATTGGGAGGTGATCGTAGTCGACGATAATTCTCCTGATGGTACTTTGGAGGTTGCTGAACAACTACAAAGGTTATACGGTCCGCATCGAATCGTCCGCGCCTCTCCCTCTATAAATCATCCGTTCCTCAGTTTTCTTTTTATTGGTTTCCTGCAATTTACATCCCCTCCAACATATGGAAAACCTATGGCGGACGAGCTGATTCTTTACATGTTTGGGGAACCCTTAAAAAATAATAATATACAAGGTAGATTCTTAGACCCCGACCAGGTAAACTAGGACTAGGAACGGCTTATATGCATGGGCTCTCAACCTGTACCGGCTCGTTTACGATCATCATGGACGCCGATTTCTCTCACCATCCAAAGTATCTACCGGAGTTTATAGCACTTCAAAAAGCACATGGATTGGATATCGTTACAGGCTCTCGCTACCGTTCAGGCGGAGGCGTCCATGGTTGGGACTTTAAACGAAAACTAGTCAGCAGAGGCGCAAATATGCTCACTTACATTCTTCTTGACCCTGGTGTCAGCGATGTTACTGGTTCATTCCGGTAAGTGTTTAGTTTTTTTTTTTTAAAAAAAAAAAGAGACATTCAACACATAAAGTGTTTGGGGTGACGCGTACAAACACTGATGGTTCCCAATTTGATATAAAACAGATTATATCGAACATCGATTTTAAAAGAATTAATTCAGAAAACAACATCACGAGGTTATGTGTTTCAGATGGAGATTATCGTCAGGGCTCGATCGATGGGATGTAAAATCGGGGAAGTACCGATCACGTTTATTGATCGATTATATGGTGATAGCAAATTGGGAAAAGATGAGATCTTGGGCTTTATCAAGGGGCTTTGGAAACTGTTTTGGACGATCTGAAAAAAAAACCCTTCTTACCCTTACATCGTCCGCCCATTCCACACATGATGCCCGTCGCTTCCCTCACATCCTCTCTTTCAGTTATTGTTGTCAAAATTAAACCCTTTTTCTGAATTCACTCTTAATCATCCTCCAAATTGCGCTTGATTCTTTATCGATATTTATCTCACAAGAAACAGGATCTTTTATCACCCACAATTCCTCGAGTTACCGAGACAGGCATTTCAGGTATTTGGCTTTGGCCGTACTCCAGACACTTTATTGGCGGCCGAGTGAGAGACTAAAAAACTCAGAGTTTGAAACAATGGCTGGTTGGTACAATCTTAACCTACCGGCCAAAGAGAAACCCTCACAAGGCTGCAATCCACTCTCACTATCGGATTGGGTTTGATTGAATCTAAACCTTTGTTTGCAACATGGACTTCAGCAGATGTATTATGCGCTTCTTCTAAGCAGCGTAGAGGGAGAACTCAAGCTCATGTCTATTTACAGATGTTGACCAGGTGGGCTCAGTAGATAAATACCACAAGCACCTCTGGTGTAGCGTTTGCGAAGCCAAAAAAAAGCGGATTTACAAACGTTCGTCACCGAACCATTTTAAATTTCATCAATATTTTAAGCTGAGTGGTACCAGATTATTTGCGGGGGCTTCGTGATCGAGAAACACTAGATCGCGTGTAACTTGAAGAATCACTTCTAGAATAAGAGCGATTTTTTCGAGAGCTTCGACCACCATATTGGGGACTGGGTCGTCTGGTGCCACGTCGGGGACTGCGGCTAAGACTTCGACTGGGGGATCGTTTCCGACGGTAGACTGGGCTTCGTGATCGGTTAGAGCGACCCGCAGGACGACTATCAGCGAAATTTCGCCGTGGGGGACTGCGACTTCTGCCTCCAAACGATCGGCGCGGAGGGCTGGCATTGCGACGAGGCACGTTGGGACCACGAGGTGCAGCAGCGTAGCGATTTCCGTTGCCAGAAGAACCTCGGTAAGTATTGCTACCGCGACGTAGAGCAGCCGGGCCTCGTGGGGGAGACGGTGGTCGATGAATCTGAACAGATATGAGGGAGCCGTCCAGTTGGCCTCGATCCATGTGACTGACTGCCTTCTGTGCAGCTTTGTCACTCTCAAACGTCACAATAGCCGTGCCGCGGTGTGAGCCGACTAATTTTGCATAAGAATAAGAAGACAACAACGTTCATTAGACTTCATTGAGGCGAAGGACTAAAAAGGAATGAAAATAATCACTAACTCCGCCGAACGATTGGTAGGTCAACTTCTTTAACGTTACCATAAGCCTGGAAAATCTCTCGAACGTGTTCAGCAGTTACGTTCTTTGTAAGCTTGGAGACTTCAACCGCCCTAGATCCACCACCACTACGCCCGGCTAATTCTCGAGAATCGCTTCTTGAGTAGGCAGAATATGATCCGGAACGCGAACGGGAGCGGGAACGAGGTGAGTCGGAATAGGACCTCGCACGCTTTCTACGGGGAGAGCGTGATCTAGAACTGGAGTAGGAGCGTGATCTAGAACGGTTATCTGAGCTGGATCGAGATAGGCTCATGGAGCGTGAATCGGAACGACGGGATTCAAAACTAGCTGCGCGGCTGCTTCGTCTGGAGCCGGAAGCAGACCTGATCGAAACAAGCAACGATAAAATTGACCACTCAGAATGCTTATCAATCTGAGCTCTGAGAAATTAGTTGAACACTGACCGTGATCGGGGACTAGCCTTAGATTTCTTGCGACCGTTGGGGGCATCCTGCGATCCTGACTTGGCAGCAGTTTTTTCAGTTCTCAGAGGTTTGGGGGAAGCTGATCGACCACGAGCTGAAGCCATGAAGTGGATATCGAAGTTCAATCGGTCTTGGTGGTTGGTTGAGAGACTGTTGGTGCTGCCAAAGAGGCCGACGTAGTTCAGGAGGTGGGTGGGGGGGCAAGGGTCACTTGTGGAGCCCCCTCTCCCCAGCAAAATGCGAGCTGCGGCTTTGGAGTGTCAGCACTGTACATACCAGCTCGCGCTCTAATCAGGACCCCAGCAAGCCGCTAACTTAACAAAGTCCCTCCTTTGTGCGGTCGAAAGTTTGGCTGGGCTTTGTGCCCCCGCCTCCCGCAGTATTGAAGCTTCAGACCAGGTGGCTCGATATGGTTGGTGGCTAAAAGCTTAAGATTGATTACTCAGTCGCGGGTCATAGATGGTCCCGCGATACTCCATGTTTGGAGTTTGCACACCGTACAACACGCAGGGAGGGACTTGTGCCAAAGGGAGAATTACTGGTCTAGCCGATTGACCAAAAGCACCCATTTTTGCGTCTTTCCTTTCTACAACCTACAACCTTTGAGATACCACACCCAGCTGAGGAGAATAAGGATTGCAAGTATTTTCTGTCTCCTCAAAATTAGCCAATAATGTATTCTCTTTTTTTGAAAATGGTTTCAATAAAAATCTAATCCCTAAATTCACTGTTGTTCTGTCAACAGCTTGGACATCTAAGTACATAATACATGTACTTTTTTTTTGTGTTCAACCATTTCCTTTTTTCTACCATCTCTGTCTGATCTCCAAATTGAATCATGCATCCTGTCTGTTTGCCCAATTTGTTGAACAAAAGCATTCATCCAAGGAATCTCAGTGTGCTCCCCCTGGCCCTTGAGCCCAAATGTCACAATCATTGTCCACCCCGCCCACCCCGCAAAATAAAACAGAAGCTGTTCATGTTCCAACAGATAAGAAGCTCAAGGAGATATCTAACCATCATTGAAATACTGAACCTGGAGCCAAAGAGCTACCTTGAGGCCTTCCTAGGCACTACTACAGACGATTCGACTTTCAAATGACGCCTTTGGGGAACCAAAAGGGGTTGGATTGCATGTTACCAAGGCAAGCCGCGGTGGCAAAGGTCCACAAGAGGAGCATACTGAAAAGTTGCCCGCGATGATCCCCGTAAACCCTCAGCAGCAGAGGAGTGGTACAATTGCGGGCAATAAGAACAGAAGCCTGTGCAAGGGCAAACACCCACAGCCTCTTGATGCCTCCTTGATCTTACACCAATGGACACTCAGCAATTTCAAAAATAGCAATAGAGAGGTATTAGTATAAAAGGTAACGTAGAACATGGCAAACAAACCTTATCCATAAACTTTTCCTTGAATTACATATGTACATCTTCAATTCTTAAACCCAACTTTTCCTGGAGAATAATTTCTACTTGACAATCAGATTTTGATTGAGCCAGCAGACTACCACCTATACTTCATTTTCGTATCTTCCCTGCAACTTCCAAAGCCTAAAATCTTCTTTTGCACACCAATCCCAGTACATTCTTTGCTTCGGATCCACTTTCAGACACCTAGTAGTTCTAAAACAACAATGGCAAACAAGGAATCTACTAGACCTGGTGTTCCCTCTGTCAATGCTGTAAATCAGCAAGATTCAAGAAGTGCTGTGAATGTTAACCCTATCCAAGGTTCTCAAACTACTATTGCAATGGGTCAGTACTTATGAATTCCGGAATATAACCTCTTTACGGATGGTTCTTAACAAATACAAAAAATTTTATGGCCTTACAAACCAGTAGCAGAAAAGAACGGCGGTCTACAAACCCCGAATTCCAACAAAGCTTCTCAATCCACAACGACGATAGGTAAGTAACTGCCTTAATACATGGCATCCTTACAGATGATCCCTGATAGTTATTTCCATGCACATCAACACATTAGTAGATAAGAATGCTGCTACAACTGCACCAAACAAAGATGATTATTTGGTAGAAGCATTGCTCGTAGCTTCACAAGCTGAGGTGCTGGGCAAATCTACGAGGAGCAGACAAGCTGCAGCAAAGTCAAAGACAAAGTTGCGCAAAGTTCCAGAGTCATTGCAAGTGGAAGCGACACAAACAGAAACAATTGTGGATCCAGATGAAGCGCAAGTACTGTCCTTACCAAGACAATCTGCACCAAGCTCACCAAACGTCAAAGAGACTACGGTAGTCAAACACAAATAACTCACGGAGAAGGAGCCGCTAAAAGATGCAGACTATCTTTGGAAGAAAGCAATCGACACTGAGAGTAGAAGAGAGAAGGCCAGATCCGAAATGTTCTTTCATATTTTTGAGAGGATCTCCGGGCTGGTGAAAAATTGGTTGGGAGATGCCAATGATTTTTGCAAGATGGAGGGAGAGGGCAAGAGAAAATGGCAAAGTAGGATTCCCAGTAACAGGAAAGAAGTCCAAGACTTTAATGTTTGACATAACACGCTAATTTCGGTTTCACTTATTTATTTGACTGGAACTTGAAGGAACTGAGGGCTCCAATCCCACTTACCTTTTTTGACCAGAAGTGGAAATTAGCAGTGTTGTCTTTCCAGACAGCAAAACAACCATCAACTAAAAACAACTCCAAGAAATCCAGAAAGTACTCAGGTTATCCCCACCCTAGCGAGTGGTCACTATCATCTGGCGCCTGGGAAAAGCACTACAAAAGCTTTTTGCAAACTCTGAGGGAAGTCTACAAATGGGGGATGTTTTTTGATTGGCTTGTCAAACATAAGGAGCATGCAGATAGACTGCTCTATGGTGGCTTTGCGCTACGATATTTGGGTTTGCACAAATGCATTTTTGCATCACATAGTGGATGGCAACAATACTTTCATCTCGAATATCTCAATCTTTTGACAAGATATCGCTGATTCCTGCCACGTGTCAGCAGTGAAGTTTGGAGATAACCCCTACTCACAAGGAGCGATACGATCAAATTGGGACCCAATGACAGGAAAACCAAAAGGAAGGCCTAAAGAAGCTCACCTCCCGGAACAGTCTTCTTAGAGCATCTCCAATGCGGGGGCTAAACTTGGGCGCTAACCGGGATTTAGCTCCCCGATCCCAAAATCACATGTCCAACAGGGGTGCTAAACCCGGTTCTAAATTAGCAATTGGGCTCGCGGGAGCTACACCATTGCCAAATCTGGCAACAGCATAGCTCCCAAGCTACCTCCCATGAACCTGCCTATCACACCAAACTTTGGTGATAGGCAGGCTACAAATCACACCCATACCCCCAATATCTGAATCAGATAACCTCAATAATACCTTACCACCATCGATCCAGTCAAAAATGGTGATATCAATCCATGTAAACTAATATTTTTTCTTTCTTTTTTATTGTTTTTACAGAGCAACCTGATTTTTTTCTTTGTATGAAGATCCCCCATCCCCTACTAGTGATGGGGGGTTTGCTTCCTGGTTGCTCTTCTCATGAAGACCAGAAAGGGGGATGCTGGGTACAGCACAGGTTGCTATGTTTAGCAACCTGCACTGTGTCATGCCTTCTTCACGGGGAGGTATCGGTGTGCCGCAGTTGCCGAGTGTCTAAATTTGGTGACCGACCGTACCTCCCGCATTGGAGATGGTCTTACCAAGGAAGTTCACAAGGTTCCTGAGGTAGCAGGGGGATGCGAGCTTCATGGGGCGAGTTCACTAGCCGAAGCAGTCGCAGGAGTAGCTCTCCTAGGTACCATAGTGGTACAGATTCAAGAGGCGCCGGTTCGTCTCAACATACAATGTAAGTCTTAGTCGTGCAATAGTTTTCATTCAGATGATTGAAGGATGCAATGACCTTTACAGGTCCAGTTCTCAACAAACTTAATATTTCTCCTTAGAAGATACACTGTCTTAACATGTATATAGTTCAGAACCCTTTGTCCCCCGAACTTCTTGCAATGAAATTATGAATTTTGATAAGTAAGAAATCTGACAAATGATTACTTAAATTTGATTAGCTACGGAGACAACGGTGTAACCATTACGCTATTTGTATTTTTAGAGGCATATAGTGTATCTTAAAGTATTGGTATTGTATTTTTAGGCCGCTAAGCTACACTGTATTTCTGGCTCTTTGTAGCGGCTGGCCGCTGCGCTACACCACTTTTGAGAATTGTGTATTGAGGGTGCCGATTGGCTACCTCTCCGATACCCAATACACATTGTGATACATGCCTATGTAGCAGCTGAGGTGGGCTCCAGGGTGCCAGGGGTCCTTGGATTTGCCTTCTAGCCCCCCTGGAATTCCTATCCAAGCCAAGCGGGCCAGTCTGAGGAAGACATCCAGATTCAACCGCCATGGCTCCCTCTCCATATCTATATCCACGGCATCAGTCCTCCTCCCAGCCTCCATCACGTCAATCCACCCGTATAATCACTCCAGTAAAGACTCATCCCAATTACATACGGCCGAACAACGACACCCAAAGGTCTCTAGCGCACAGCATAGGTGGCACTGAAGGTAAAACTACGAACACTGCTGGCCAATCCTCCCAGTTGACACCTGTTCCATCTCACAGAAAATCAAAAAGATCAGTCATCCCCAGCTCATCTACTGCGGCTCAAAGTCCGAGAATCCCAGATGAAGAAGCCATATTGGACTCACTTCAAACAACTGAGAAAAAAAAAGGAACCATGTGCAAAGACTGTGAAAAGTAAGATGTGTCTGATGGAATTCGAACCCACAACCTCAGCAATGCTGAGACACATACTAGAGTGCTGCCTTTACCAACTAGGCTACAGACACTTGTGGATGCCAGGGAAGTTGGATGGTAGTAGATATGGTTCAACTCATCAGAGGAGTGATACATCATGATAGCACACTAACAGACACCTCAACCCCATGATGCCACAATCAATTCCGACTCAGACCCAGATGCATCCATCATGGATCTTACTCAGAACTCAGACGAAGAGAATGAAAAGGCCAAAAAAAAAGGGAAGGAAGACGCGAGGTGTAGCTTTGAAGGAGGTTGATGACGTTGCATTATATTTTTAGTCACCTACTTGCAGGAAAGGCAAAGTAATCCTATTGATTCTCTCTTTTTTATCCTTATTTTTATTGAGTTATTTATAATTATTGTATATATATCAGACCAAAGGCCCGAAACTTCACTACAAACAATGGTGGGCAGATATGTTATGTTGTGTTATGGCAGGCTAGTTGGAGAACACAAATTTTTCAAAGTTATCATTTTTTTTTGATTTTTGTAACGTAACCAAAAAAAATTGTATTTTCAAGTAACGTATCTTAAAAAAAAAAACTCAAAAAAAATCTGGGTAATGTAACTTTTTTTGGGATGGTGTTATGTGCAGAAAAAAAGAGTTGAATTCAAATTGCATATAGCCTAACAGTTAATCAATCCCTCCTGGAGGGTGTAGATGTCAAGGTTGAGGGTTCAATCCTCACACTGAAGCACTTTTGATCTGGCTTGCTGGGGGAAGAACAGTTCAAATATGATTGTTTCAAGTCAAACTGAGCAAATACCTTGCTTGATTGAACTAAACAATCAAAATGAACCGCCTTTCCCAGAAATTTACAGCTAAGTTATCCAAATTTGGACAAAAAGTAACATAACCCTGGTTTTTCTGAAAAAAGCTGGGAACGCAACTAGTGAAAAATAAGGGCTTTTTGCCCAATGGATATTGTAACTGGGTTATAGATATCTGTAATGGGCAGATAACATAACTGTAAAGGTTACGTTATAGTCAGAGTTCTCCATTTGGAGAACGTATCTGCCCACCATTGCTACAAATGCAAGTGGTGTTCGAACGTTTACAAATGAGCGAAAGACACACGATTGAACCTGATTAAACACCGAGATGGTGATATGGGACTGTCGGCATGCCCTGGAAGAAGTGCTGCAATCCTTGCTGGAGCTAACCTACCCGTAACCTTAAAGGAGAAAGCTGCCAAAGCTAAAAAGAACGAAAGCAACTCAATCACCCAGTTTGTCCAAGCTACCACATTTGATAACTGCACTCTGAACCAGATTCTAGTAATCTGGCTCATCAGATCAGCTCATCCATGGATGAAAATTGATGACACAATTCTCGGATTTTTATTCAACTATGCCTGACGTGGGGTCAAACTCTATTCACGTGCTTGGGCTGCTTCCAAAGCCCATCGGTTGTACATCAACCTTCAAGATAAAGTGGTGAAGGTCAAAAGGTAGAGCATTCAAGGCCTAATTACTTCTTTCTGATCTGTTAGTTTGGTGGCTGATTTTGTCTTGCTTTGATAACCTGGGATCAGTCAATCAAATCAAAGATAACTGTAATCCATCATGTATGGACCACAAAGGGAAACCACCAAGAGTTTATGGGCATATCATTCACCTACATAACCAACAATTGGACGTTCCGAGTTTTTCACCTGGCGTTAAAGTACATTTCCTGGACTCACAAGGGGAAATATCTGGCCATCCTGTTTTCAAATATAATTTCAAAGCTCGGCCTCCCCAATAAGATGAGTTTTTTTCCATTCCAATTTCTTTTTTTAACATCTTCAAATAACCTTTTTCAATCTAAATACATCATAGGCCAAACCACCGATTCAGGCTCAAACAACCAAACCATGACATCAGCCGTTGATCAGATCATCCTTGACGAGACTGGCAAGAACCTCAACCTCACGGGGAATCACATCCAATGCTTCTGTCATAAAATCACCCTAATTTTGACAGATGGTCTCAAATCAATTGATCTTCCCACAAAGGGTTTGATACCTGAACGACATGGAACTCTTGGATCCATTGCTGAAAACGACAAGGAAATCACCAAGGCAAGGCAATCAAACTGTCACTAATTCGGACAAAGACCCAATCCCTGACGTGGGTTCGAATTGTGGTTCTGATGATGACTGTGAGCCTGGGTCTCTTATGTGACGCACAGGACACAAGGTGCAGCTCTCAAAGGTTGGATTACTCGAAGGAGGGAGGGATACAACTTTTGAGAGAGAAAAAGAGGAAGATGATTAAGATTATCAATTTAAAGGGCAGTCTTACTACCTCTGAGGCAGCTGCTTAAGCGGAGTAGTCTCGACACCTCTTCCTCAAATAAAACTGATGGAAGGTAATTGGTCTAGACAAGTCTAGCCAACCTAAATTTTTCTGGCTAAAGGCCAAGGCTATCTAACTGGAAACCTATGTAGTTTCTTATGGATTAAAACTACCAAAACCAAGAGTAGGAAAGGTTTGGAAAGAAATAAAGAAAGCAGTTGCAATCAAGCAAGGCAAAGATCAAGAGAGTTCAAGGACTCTAGATTGAAGAGCCAAAAAGAATCAGGTCTAGTGGAACTTACTGTGGAATGAACCAAACACTTTTAAAGTGAAGAGTGTACACCAGATAATGTCCAGTAGAGAGGTCCAAATGCCAAGGGATAGTTGGAGTGAAGGCTGATGTTTTTTGGTGGTTCAATTTCGAAGTGAGGGACAAGTGGAAGGGGGGCAGGGGCTGGAACAGGCCTTTGAGAATTTTCCTGTACAGATTAAACAGTCTCTGACCAATGTGGGATGAATTTGGTTCAAGATTGAATATATGCAATATTCAAGCTTACTGGGTTGAACTTCAATCAATTTTAATCATTACTCAACACATTACAAAGATAAAAGAAGACACAACAAGTTATAAAATATAAGGACTATAGAAATTAGAGAAATACATAATTTAATCAATCAATTGGGGGTAGAATAAGAGATTATCTTTCAACAGGATTAATTCATATTCAAACAATGAAGAATTAATTTATGGAGGCAATCTCATGGAAGCCTTTTGGGCAATGAGTATTGTCTCTAAGGCTGACAATGAATCCAATGCCGAGGACGAGGATGAAGACAATGCCAATGTGGCAGTTACACAATGCAAGGTGTCACATATCTTGAGGAAGGTAGATTTTGTGATTCAAAAAATCACTAGCTCGGCTGCAAGACGATCAGAGTTCAACCTGTGGAGCAAGAAGCTCAATTACAATGGTCCCTCGCTCATTGCCGGATACGGTATTTGATGGAATATCAAATGGAAGAGCCGCGACCGTGCCTACCAGGGTCGAGAAATTATCAACAAGCTCATAGAGAATGAGAACAATTGACATGAGCGTGATGGCGGCTTCAACTTTTTTCAGGAGAAGGAGATCACTTGCAGTGACTGGGATGTTGTCAAGCGATTAAATGATATTCTTAGTGTTAGTATTCTCTTTCTTTTTCATTATTGATCATACTATTGTGTAGTGCAATTACTCACTCAAATTTCTTCATCTTCCCAGGAATTCTATTTTATTACCAAAAGGATGGAGGGAGATCATTCCTTGGCATCCTTAATGTTATCCGAATATTATCATATCATCAATTTCTTGAAGAAATGACAATCAACTTCGTCCGAACGTGAATTTGGGGCGATGTAAGACACAATAATTGCAAAGACCATGAAATACCTTGACGAGGCACTCCAATGTGACGCCGTACTCCTAGCCACAATGGTAAACCCAGCATTTCGATTGTCAGTTTTCTCTGTTTGGTTCAAGTCAAACCACATCTATGCTGCGGGGTTACTTCAAAGCGAATATAAGCAACAGAAGTTGGAGATGGAAGTCCGTCCAGCTTCAAATTCAAGACCATCCTCCCCTCCAGTCAAAAACAAACTGCAACCTTCCAAACATTGACGGGATACTGACGATGTGGACCTATTCCCTGACGCTTCTGAATCCTCACCTGACGACAAGTTGACAACATACCTTGGAGGGAAATACAAGATCCCTCTTTCAAATGCAGATCAATGCCTTAAGTGGTGGAAAGTATGTCCCAGTTATGTTTGATGTATCTCTCTCGAATATCTATGGTTTGGTTTATCATTAACATGCTTGAAATTTCATCCAGGACCATCAACAAGACTTCCCGGTCCTATCATCATTGGCAAAGGATTATTTATCTTGCTCAGCAACCTCGGCCAGTGTTGAGTGCTGTTTCTTGGCTGCCTTCAACATTTGTGGACGTGATCGCGGCAACCTAGCGCCCCGAACCATTGAGAGATGTGTAAGTTCTCACCAGTGGTTACAGCAGGGATAACAAGCCAATAGAGATTTCAAGACAGCCCAGGAGTTTATCAACCAGGGATATCTTCAGATTGGCAATAAAAATAACCGCCAGCGAAAGCCAAGCGCAGGTAGTACCACTGACAAGGCAATATCGATTGAAGAATAGTGATCTTGGATTTTTTCTTTCATTTTTATCTTTTTCATGTGTTTTTCCACTTGGCCTGCCTCCTAACTCCCTAAGAATGTCACGTAAATAGCTAGCTTCCCACGATTCAAGTAAAATACACGCAATGAAAAAAAAAACCACTACCACCGATACTGTAGCAGTAGCGTATCGAATACTCGATCCGCTACGACGGTTTGAAATTCAATGTATCGGAGGAACCAATACTTTGTATCGGTAGCGCATCTCTTTATCAATATGCTACAGGACTCTTGGAAATCAGTGTATTGGTGTCCAATTACGATACACTGTATATGCCGTTACGATACATGTATCGTAATGGTTACACTGTTGACGGAGATGAGAATCCTGAGGTAGACAATTTATCAAGAATTCATTTCACACCTCAAATACAATTGTCAGGGACAAGAACACCGACACCGACGACACCAGATTCAAAGAAGGATTTCATCAAGGGATCCCAAGCCATTCACTCCCTGGCAAACAATGGTTTGCCCCAGATAACCACACCTCTGCGTATATTGCCAAAGAGAAACTCGAAAAATTTTTTGAAACAGAAGTGAAGAAGAAAAGGATGTTTGGGCCTTTTACACATGAGGAAGTAGCAGCAAGGTTTGAATTCTTCAGATCAAGTCCATTGGGCGCAGTGGTGAATGGTGATGGCTCGACAAGAGCCATAAACAATTTATCTTTTCCCCGGAATAACCCCAACGTCCCAAGTGTGAACTCATTTTTTAATAAACAAGATTTCATTACAACGTGGGATGATTTTAACCGGGTTTCTAAATTTTTCAAACACCGAACAAAACCTTGCCAACTCGCCCTATTTGATTGGGAAAAGGCTTACCGGCAAATTCCGACTGCTCCTTCTCAATGGCTCTTCATTTACAATGGATTTCGAAGGCGGTTTGTATCTAGACACACGAATTGCGTTCGGAGGCGTCGCCGGTTGTGGGTCGTTTGGATGAGCCGCAGATGCATGGAAGAGTATAATGCAGGCAGAATTTGACCTAATCGCAATCTTTCGATGGGTAGACGATAATCATTTCGTCAGGGAGGTCGACGTTGATTTGAATATGGAGGAGATTGTGGATCGTTCTTTGGCGTTGGGGGTACAAACTAACGAGACAAAGTATTCACCATTCTTGGATGAACAACGGTTCATCGGTTTCATTTGGAATGGGGTTGATAGAACGGTCAGACTGCCAGAAGCGAAGGTCGAGAAGCGGATTAATCAGGTTAAGGCTTATTTGGAACCAGCCACCTGTTTTCTACTACGAAGAAGTAGAGATCCTCGTCGGCAGACTAACTCACATCACGAATATCTTACCCCAGATGAAGTGCTATCTTTGTAGCCTCTATAGGTGGATGAAAGAGTGGGTAAATAGAGAGGCGAGACAACAACCACCGCCAGATGTGACAGAGGACCTACAAAATTGGCTTTCAGTCCTTAGGAATTTCGAATACACTCGTTTGATTGCTTCGCCAGCTCCGACAGCCGTGGGGTGGGTAGGAGATGCGTCGACAAGCTACGGAATTGGAGTAATTGTTGCAGGAAGGTGGGCGAGGTTCCGACTGTGTAGTGGTTGGCAACTGGCTATGACAGGTATACGTGGGATAGCATGGTTAGAAACTGTCACAGTGAGGTTGGCATTAGAGATGCTATTGTTACTTGGCGCCGAACCGGGAAGAGTCTTCATCGTGGTGACTGACAACACAACCACGGAATCAGCCATTAAACGCCGGAAATCAAAGAACAAGGAAGTAAATCAAGAGTGGAAATCGATTCAAGCACTTTTGATAGACAGCCAGATTGATATCGTAGGCAGGAGAGTCACTTCAAAGGACAACAGAGCAGACGGGTTGCCCCAAGGAGACACAACCGGCATGAATGAGGAAGATGAAATCGATGTTGAGAACCTACCACCCGATTTGATAGGCCTGCTCGTCCAAGATTTCATGTGATTAGTTACAGAGACTTGACAGCCTTAATAACCTGTTGTAAAAATTTGATATTTCCATTTCGTAATAACAGCACATTCGTTTAAAAAAAATAGAGAGTGAAAGATGCGACGAAAGGGAGAAAGTGAGAGACTTCTGTATTCTTGGTTTGACAAAGTGGTCGTTGGACTAGTATTCTTGGTTTGACAAAGTGGTCGTTGGACTAAAAAAGGTTGACCCTTATATAAGGTGTTACCAAAAAAAATAAAAAAATAAGTAACAAAGGTACTGATTTCGATATTGACCACAGGATTAACATCTCGACTCTATCCGCATTTCTACCAGACGGTAGGGACACTAGATTAACCCTGACAGACATGGACCTTCACACCCTTCACGGATGGAAATTTAATACTTTGGTTACCTACAACGCCGGGGTCAAGAAATTCATGAAGTTTGTGGAAGCGTCTGGACATGCCCCGTTTAAACTACCAGCAACCACTCAACAAATCATCGAGTTTTGCTTTTGGGGGGGCAGGAATTTCTCCACAACATCAAAGCAGGACGTGTCATTGAAGACAGTAGCAAAGTACCTTTTCGCATTAAAGGCGTGGCATACCTTCCACGACGCCGACTATCCTACGAGAGGCCGCCTTACTAATTAAGTCCTCCGCCTGGGTCGACGCGGCCTTGCCGTGCATGAAGAGGAAGGACCCGGTCATGCTAAAGCACTTGATCTACCTGGTAAAGGACCTGACTGAAGGATCACAGATGGAGGAGGCGGTACGGGACTTGGCAATCGTAGCCTTCTGGGGCCTGGCACAATTGGCAGAGTTAACAACCAAGACTCGGCGGGGGTATACCGCTGGGGGCAGGACGGTACAAGTGGCTGATGTACACGAAACAATTGTCACAGGGAAACAGACGGTTGCTCGGATACAACTTCGGTCAGCAAGGAGATGTCTTCCAGGGATCCCTCAGAAGTCGTTGAAAGGAGCTTTCTGCCCAGTTCAAGCCCTTAGGAGGAGGCGATTGGAAGCACGAGACATGGCGGCATCACTCTTCGGCTGGGGGCAAGGCGATAGAAGGGAGAATCTCACTAGATCCTTGGCGGTCAAGACATTGAAAACATCCCTGAACAAAGGAGGTTTTGGTACGCTATCCGGCCACTCATTCAGGGTGGGAGGAGCATCCTTGAAGCACGCCTTGGGTGTTCCAGATGAAGAGATATGTGTGGCGGGTCGCTGGACCTCTGACTGCTACAGATTGTACCTACACCAATACTCAAAAGAAGGACTCAGCCATTAACTATCTGAAATCATGATGAAGCTGAGGTATTTTATGACATAGTGCAATAACATTAGGTGTATGGGCTAATACGCTCCAAAGAGATGGGGGGACCCTCGGCACGAGGCTCAGGCTTCGAAGCCGAGTATAGGGGTGTGTCCAAGGTTCCCCATCCCATTCTTCTGGTGCGCAGAACTAGAAGACACGCGCACACTCAAGGACATAACTTCAAGTCAAAGGAGCCTATTTTCTCCTAGTTCCTTTGAGTGCAGCGGTGCCTTCTTCTTAGTACCCGTACACCAGGTGGCTTGGAGGATAATAATACTCGGGCCAACCTAGGATCAAGATTGAATAATCTGATCTGAAATGTGTGCGCCCAGTAGGCGTAAAGGTGGATCTCAAGTTCTCAACAAAGCGCTTATTGAAACTCATCCAGCGAGCTGTCCATCTTCTCTGGCAGCAACTGGTCGTTCAACCACTTCTTCATTGTTGATCGGTCCCTCGTGCACTTCTCTCATTGTAATTGTTTCTCTTGAGAAGTTGTAAGGTATGACTTGAACCAATCATAACAAACCATGAACTCATCACAGAGGCAATGCATGAGATACGTAGAGAGGGAGAGGTAGACAAATACCGTTGAGCTTATTAAGTTCGTTTAATTATGGTCTTATAAAGCTCAACGGTCGGGTAGAAAGAAAAACGATCAAAAAATACATTTGGTACGATCAAATAAGGGGCCGCTAAAACCACGCCCCGATTTGCTAAAAGGACGCCTCCGGTGAGGCGTCCTTTGGCGTGCACGCCCCATCTGGGGCGCCCATCGACCATGGAGGCCCCAAATGGGGCGTACCGGCCCTCCACGCCCCCAATGGGACGTGCATGTCCCGGAGGACGACTTGGTGCCAGATCGGAGGGCGTGCCCTCGGTCGGTGGCGTGCATCGGCATGCACGCCACGGGTCGTCCTCGTTCGGCTTGGAGGACGTGGACGGGGGAACACGCCAAGCTGTGGGGCATGCGGGATGATTCACGCCTGAAGGGGCGTGAGTGTACTCTCTCCTCATCCCTCCAGGACCGGTTGGTCTTGGAGGGATGAGAGGAGAGAACTCTCTCCTCATCCCTCCAGGACCGGTCGGTCTTGGAGGGATAAGGAGAGAGTGTACCCTCTCCCTCCTGTCTCCTCGGTTGTGCACACCTCGTATCGAGGAGTGCACAACCGGGCACGCCCTCATTTGCCCAAGGCGGGGCGTGCATAGTTGTGTAGGCCCCGGCTTGAGCACGGCGAGGCGTCCACGGGGGATGTACGCCTCGACTTGAGGCGTGCATGACCCGATGTAGGACCCAGTGGCGGGTCACTGAGCCCATTGGGTCCTGTCTGGGGCGTGCACGCCCCGACCAAGGCGTGCACTCCTCTGCACGCCCAAAATGTGGCGTGCAGAGGGGTGCACGCCAAAGGACGCCTTGCGGGGCGTCCTTTTAGCAAAAATGGGGCGTGGTTTTAGCCAGCCCCTAAAATAAAAGAAAAGAGTTTATTAGATGAAGGGAACTGGAAAAGGGGAGGAGGAGATGCAAGCGCATCTTTTAATCCACGGTACCAAGTTACCAAGTTGTATGCCTGATGAGCTACAGGAAGGGACACAATAACCAACCTCAGAGCAAGATTGGCTAGGGCAGTAAGTCATGTTTTAGGTCTAACTCCTGTTTTAATTTCAACTCAAAGAGATGATGCAATGAGAAGGGGGCTGTTCTGGTGAGCAAGAGAACAGGACCAAGGAGCTTCTGAGGTGGTTTCAGCAACGGTTGGCCGCTACAATACAATACACTACCGGGCTGTTTTCCGGTAGCGTATTGCCTGGCCTCAGGCGTTATCGTGTATCAATACGCTGCGATACGATAGAAAAAAGTTATTGTTAACGGGTTTGTTAGCGTATCTTCAATATGTTCCGGCCTGTATCGGTCCAAACAATAAAATATTGGGCTAATTAAACTGTTATTGACGGTTTTTTGGGCCATCAATATTGTAACAGGTGTTGGAATCAATACCCTTTACGATATTGATATGAGTTGGCTGATAGCCTTCCGGCAACGGTGGGCCAGTTACCCTAACGGTAACTTTAGCGTAGCGTATTGTTAGCCTTTTTTAGCTACGCTACCCAGACGTTACTTTTAGCTGTTTTTTTTAGACAACTAAGAGCATCTCCACTACGGGGTGGAAAACTTGCGCGATGCATTCTTAATTTTTGCGTTTAAGGTTAAAACCTTGTGTGCTGTGCACCGGCATGCAAAGGTATGTGAACCTTGGTTGATTTGTTTGAATTGCGGGACGAGTTGGTGTGGGTTTCACAGGATGTAGAGGGGAGCTAGATCTACACTCACGTTGATGTTTTTTACATCCGTGGCAAATCTAGGTTTGCCTTTTCACCCCCCAGTAGGGTGCGATTTTTCAAGCACAGGGTGGAAAACGAGTTTCCACTCGCACTTTCCACCCCGCGGTGGAGATGCTCTAATGCTAAGAATTTTTTATTTGTTTTTTTAGCGTAGCGTTAGTGAGCCCACAAAAATAAAAGTTAACGCTACCCATTTCTCTTGTTAGCTGAATTTTAGCAGTGTTAGCAGCAAAAATGGTTACACTAAAATTCAGCGTAGCTTTCTTATGAGTTACACTACATGTTAGCATAGCTATTTCCCCTGCTACGCTAACATGTAGCATAGCTGGGGTCATAGCTATGCTAAGTGTCAGTGTAACTGATGAAAACCTGGATGGGATGACTACTATAAGTGCAAACCAAATGGAATAGAAGGTTTTTGTCAGCTAACTGCTAATCAAAATTAATAAAGATGAATAACAATGCCGGATGCAACTAGACTGTCCCATCTAGCCATCTTGACACTCTGCTAATAATGAGCTCGAGACAAAATGGCTTTTTGGTAGGTTTAGTTGAACTAGACAAGGTTATAAAGAAATAAATGAAACTGATAAAGTACCAAGGAAAGATTCATGCGGAATTTCTAGGTGTGGCGGGAGAGATTTCTAAATCAACTGAGCGCGTAGAAGCCAAGACGTGTTTTTTGGTATTTTTGGTTTGTTGAGTTCTACGTGCTTTAAAAGTTTGAATTTTTTTAGGAGACCCTGCTTGTTTTCTGTGTGACCCTAATAAAAAAAAGAAAAATTGATCATGAAATTTAGCTCAGTGTGTCAGAGAGATTTAGGGTTCATCTCTGCAGTTTTGTTCTTCAGACTTATCCTTCGCAAAACTGAGATCCTCTTCATCTTCACTGTTGGCTCCCTTAACTGGTACCAAGAAGCACAAAAATTTTCAAAGAAGAGTCTGGTTAGATCCCTAAATGGGTGTGTCTTCTTGTATTGTGGATCTGAGCTTACATTCTTTCTTTTTGTCCTTCCCGTCCAAGGGAGATCTTGAATCCTTACTGCCACCCAAAGGCTTACCAGAGTCTGATTTGGAATTGTTTGAGTTGGACAACTTTTTTTTCTAAGTTCTTGTTGGTGCCGGCAGCCAAAGGGTCGGATGAATTGCAAGTTCCTGAGGAGGGATCTGTTGGGGTCAATTTTTTTTCTCATCAGTACCTGAATCTGAGAGGTCGGATGCATTAGAAGATCCACTCAATGGATCCATGGAAGTAGAATTTTTATTTGTATCCACAGATGCATTTGCCGTTGATCCCTTGGAATTGTCATCTTTTACGGTTGAATCAGATTGAGTCCCAGTTGAATCAGATTTTGACACTCTTGTCTGATGATGGGGGGTTTTTGGTAGAGTTGCTCGATGATGTCTTCCCAGACTCCCCGGAGCCACTTAAGCCACCAGTTGCGCCAGTATTACTGTCAGTGATCCTACTGGTGGCATCCACTTCGAAATCTATGATCAAGAAGTGTTAGAGTTACTCTACAAAATCAGGCAATACCTAGCTTGGCGAACCGGCAGTTCGACTAACCACAACCCAGAGGGGGGGGGAGTCTTACGTTAATCGAAGGGTAGCTACGTCAAATCGATCAGTGATGAGGGTAGCTAGAGAGGGTGATTGGTCAGGGTTTAAACATAAGGGTACCTGAGTAGGATAACAAGGGTAGCTGGTGAGGAGGGAGAGGGGGGGCTTACATGAATTCAAAGGGTAGCTTCCTTGATTTGAAATTGATGAGGGGGTCAGTTGGTCTGACTTGAATCAGAAGGGTAGCCAGAGTCGACGAAAAATTAAAGGGTAGTAGTGTAGCATAGTGCCTTAGTGTAGTTAGCGTAGCTCACCACTGGTTAAGTTACACTGAGCATTTTGACTGCGTATCAACTACGCTAATTGTTAGCTCAATTAAAAATACGCTACACAGGATCTCATTTGCTGTTAGTTTTAAAAATACTATGCTACCAGATATTGTAGTGGTGATTATTCACAACTAACACTAAAAAAAATTGGGGAGAAAATTTTCCGCTATGCTAAGTGTTAGTGTAGCTGATTGTAGCTCCAACTAACGCTACATAGAAATCCAGTAAAAAAATGCTGCTATGCTAACGGTTATTGGCCATTTAGCATAGCCGCCCACCGTTGCTTCGGGGTATCAATATTGAGGCTACACTTCCATCTCAATATGATAAGTGTATCCGTATTGAAATATCAATATGTTAAGCTACAATACGCAGTACACGTATTGTATCGGCCTGCCGTTAGTTTCAGGAAGAAACTGCTCAGACTTGATGATTGATTTCAACAGAGAAAGAGAAAAATATAAAGACCAAGCATCTGTCATTAATTGTTACTGGAGCAATGCGGGAGGTTACGCAGTCCGTGGCGTAAGAAGATTCAGAAACGGCACAGAGAGCGTGCAGGTGGGAGCACTGGCGGTAGACTGAACCACAACCGGACAAAACCTAATCCATCTCCCTCCCAGAATCACCTCACCCCGGAATATACAATCAACCCTCTGTTCCCCAAATCCCTTCAAGGAAAACTCTCGGTAAAATTCTAACTATAAATTTTTCGTCATTTCCCCCTTCTTCAAATCCCCATCTTCTACCACCGGAAGAAACCCTAATCCAGAAATGTCACAACAAATTCAAGAACTCAGCAACATATTCAGAAGCTCATCTGAAAACATAGAAGAGGCAGGAAGAGCGGGAACAGGAAATGAACAAGGAGAGAACCGAGAAGAGGCAGACCTGACAAACGATCGAGGTAATGTAGGAGACAGGTCAGACAAATTGGAGCAACCAGACCAAGAAAGAGGTAATCCCGACCCCAACAAGGAAATACACCAGAGGGAAAGGAATGAGAGCCCTGACTCAGACATCCAAATCACGGGAAACTCGGGAAAACAAAGGAAACATACGTTTCAAAAAAAAATAAAATAAAAAGGAAACCAATAACTCAAAGGGAAAGCTAATTGGAATGGTTTTCATACCGTAACATTGTATAGATCCTCATGAAGCCGGACAAGGAGAGATCTCAGAAAAGTCAATCATTCAGAGCCTCATAACCAAAGCAATGGCAGCAGAGCTAGCAGGGGATGAGGCTCGAGCCAAAATGCTTTTCGACATGTACAACAACATGACAAGAGATCACCAAAAATCGCCTGCAAAAAGACCAAGGTCTCAAGAAGAAGACATCAATCCCAAGAAAGGGAAAGCTACAAAACCCCCATCGTCACCTCTCAGAGACTCAAACCGTGAATCAGACAAAGAAAAGTCAGAAGTCGGGGACCACATGTTCATCTCTGGCGCACTCCCACGGCACAATGAAATGGGTTTTACACCTTACTTCAATAAAAACCTAAGAGAACTGAAGGGCCCTCTCCCACTGACAATCTTCAACCAGACCTGGAAGAACACCGCTATCTTATACCATGGTGAAAAGCAACCAAGAAATGACAAAAATAGGTACACCGGATACCCATATCCAAGCAAGTGGATGAAATCATTCAGCGAATGGACCACAAAATTCCAAGGATTCTAAGTGACGCTCGGAAATGAGTATGGCTACTCCAAGTTGGTAAAATGGTTCCAAGGCCACAAGGCGAACTGCGACACCATCATGGCCAACGATGGCTTTATGGTGGCGCTAAGGTACGACGAATTGTTTCGCACACTGGGTAACCCTCCCTCCCAGAAAGAAGTCCTTGACAGACGTCTTGGTATTCCAAAAGAAGATCGCTGAAGCTTTGTATGCATTGTGCAGAAAGTACAAAGAACTAGAGTTCACCGACAACCCGTACGCAATCGGAGGAATCAGGGCATCATGGGACCCAACAACAGGGAAGCCATCATTGGACCACCGACAACAAACCGCAAAACCAGCAGTAACAACAACCGTTAACCAAGGTACGGCACAAATCCCTAGGTCAGCACCCAAACAAGCGCGACCAAATGGATACAAAGGGAACAACTTTGATCCGGAGTATTTTTTGAAATATGCAGAAAGAGGGAATGGAGAAAGGAAGAAAGGGAAGAGAAACCTGTAGGTAGAAAAAATTAATAATAATAACAATAATTAAACCCCCATTCCACCAATCTCTCTTGGCCATCCCTTCCTACCCCACAGCCCTGACTTGAACCAAACAGTTGTACATAGTTTAAAAAGCCACGAGGAACTGAAATTGTAATGGTTCTAAACCTTCTTTCAACCAGAAATTTAGCTTGCATTGAAACAACGCCCCGTAAGAACGAAGACAAACACTTGGAACAAAGTGAGGAGTCAAAAGAGAAGGAGATCCCGTGGCCGACATTGGTGAAATGCAAGATGCAACTGAGCAAGTGGGAAAAAGCCTTAACAAAACAAGGATTAATCAAAGAATTTAAAGACGTAATCCAAGGGTTCACGTCGGAAGGGATTCCCCCCACAGACTACGCAGCGGAGCACAATACTACACACCAGATAACCACAGGTCCGCGTGGCAGGCAAAAGAGAAGATAGAAGAAAACTTCCGCGAGGAAATAAGAGCAGGCAGAATGTTTGGGCCATACTCTCAGGAACAAATAAAAAAATAAATTCCCATTCTTCCGCTCAAATCTGCTAGGGGAAGTAACAAATGGAGACGGGTCATTTAGACCCACTAACAATCTGTCTTATCCATATGATGTCAATTTTTTTGTGGATGCGGATGACTTCAAGACAACGTGGGACAATTTCAACATTGTCTCCACCTATCTCTGAGCCCAACCGAAAACGGTTTTACTACCAATATTCGATTGGGCAAAAGCATACCACCAAATACCAACTGCCCCTAACCAATGGCCTTACCTAATGGTTAAGACGTTCAACAACCAGCTAATTCTTCACACAAGGATAACTTTTGGGGGGGTAGCAGGCTGTGGCTCCTTCGGAAGGCCGGTGGACGCATGGACACAGATAATGGCAGCGGAATTCGACTTACTAAAGGTTTTTAGGTGGGTAGATGACAATCTATTCATAAAACGCCCCACCTCAACGACATTGTCAATCTGTCAAACACTTTAGGTGTGAAGGCAAATTCTCAGACTTCGACGTTGAGCAGAAGTTCATCAGGTTCCTATGGAACGGGGAAAAGAAAACGGTAAGATTACCCGACGGAAAGCTATTCGACAGAGTATCACAACTGAAAGAATTCCTGAAGAAAGACTCTCTTCAATTCAAAGAAGTCAAGGTTATGACAGGTAGGCTCAACCATGTCACCTACATCCTACCCCAATTAAGGTGCTACTTATGCAGCCTGTACAGATGGATGAAGACCTGGAATGGAAAAATCCCCCCAGACACAAAAGAAGATCTCGAAGAATGGCTCTTCGCCTTAGTGACTTTTAACCCGACAAGACTGATGCCAAATCCCGCACCAACCAAAATTGGATGGGTTGGAGGTGCATCAACAAGCTTTGGGATAGGGATAATCATAGGATGCCGATGGGCTCAATTTCAGTTGAGGAACACATCAGTAGGAAAAGAAGAAGGAAACAGGATTGCGTGGCTTGAAATGGTCACAATCAGATTGGGACTGGTTATGCTTGAAACCCTAGGAATCAAGAAAGGGAAGACATTCATTGTATGGACCGACAATACGACAACAGAAGGAGCTATAAGGAAAAGGAAGTCCAAAGATAAAACAGTGAATGAAGAATGGAAGTTGATCCAAAAATTGCTAATTAAGCTAGAAGTAGACATCGAGGCAAGAAGAGTTCCATCCAACAAAAACAAAGCGGATCAACTAACCAGAGGAGAAAGAGGAAATATGAAGTGGAAACACGTCGTGGCTATAGACCTGCCCCGCAATTTAGACAGACACATGTTACAGGTGTTGTGTTGAAAATGGTGTATTATGACACGAAGGTAAGATAAAAGAAGACCACACTCCTCGAGTAACAGACTCTGACCACCACTCCTTCTTCTAAGATTGATCCAAGAAAAGAAAAAAAAAAGGGAGAAAGAGATTCACTCTTAAGAACGACTTATGGACCTATCCAAGATAACAAGCTTCCTGTTCAATGGTACCCAGAAGATAGATCCAAAACCCGAAGACCTCCACTTTCTAAGAGGCTACAAGTGGAAAACCCTCATTGGATACAACTCCGCTGTCAAGAAATTCCAACAATTTGTCTCTGAAACCTCGACTAGAGATTTCTGTCTCCCCGTCGAAGCCAACTTGATCTACCGTTTCTGTCACTGGTCCGGAAGAGATGAAGGCAAGTCAGATAAACAGGAGATAGCCGCCAAAACACTCGAGAAATACCTTCACGGGTTAAAGGCCTGGAACCTCCTCCATAAAGCCAACTACCCTTCAGTTTTAGAAGTCAGAATCAAAATCCTCCTAAGATCTTCCGCCAAAGCCGATGCAGAAATCCCCCCTAAAGAGAGGAAAGGAGCCGTTCACCTTAAACATCTAGTCCATCTTGTCAATGTCCTGTCCCAAAAAGGTCCAAGCGAAAAGGCAGTACTTGATCTCGCAATAATAGCCTTCTGGGGGTCTGCCCGGTTGGCAGAACTGACTTCCTCCAACTCAACAGGCGCCCTCGACCCGAGGACAACAATCTCAACGACTGATGTAGAATGGGAAAAGAAATCTATGGCCACAGCTGTAACACTCCTGTTAAAGGACTCAAAGACTAGCAAGCCAGGGGAAATCCAAGGGATTATCTTAGAACCCATGCCTAACCTCTTGTGCCCCGTGGAGGTGGTACAAAGAAGATCACACAAGGATCAGAAAACCACAATGTCTCTCTTCGGATACTACACCCCCAAAGGACATAGAGTCCACCTCACTAAAGATACGGTGGTAAGGCCAATCAACAAGGTATGGAGAGAGGAAAACTACCTTGGTATCTCCTTTCGAGTAGGAGGTGCCTCCTTCAGATTTGCCATGGGAACGAGCGTTCAGGAGATATTCCAAATTGGAAGATGGGTTTCAGACTGCTATCAACTATACATCTGAGCTTACACAGAACAAGAAAAGGAAGATGCAATCTCCCTATTAAAAGACCTAGACCAATGTTGGGAAGAAGCTTCCAAGGTTAAAGCTAGTGGATAAGTCCCTCTTAAGAGGTGTTGTTTAGAAATACGAAGAGCAATATGATCACAAGAAAAGGATTTAGAGCTGGAACTCTTTGCTGAGATAACTCTTTAAAGAAAGGGTTGGAGTTCCTCCCCCCCCTTGCCTTGACAGCAAGGTATCTTCTTTTTTTCTGTTGCGCGTTCAGCCATGCCCCCCTCTCACGTAGTCCCCTGCCTCTACTGCGCTTCCCAAGAAGCAGCGGCACTGGGATCTACGGTGATGGGGCACGGCTCCACACCTGGGACGGTTGGGAAGGAGCGGAGTAAGCCTCTCCCCCTTCTGGGCGCCCTTGGAGGCTTTCAGATGGTCACCAGAAATGATAGATTAAGAAAGATTAAAACCCTGAGGAGACAACCTTTAAGTTGGCCCCAAAGGAAACATTAAAAAGATGCAAAGAGGAGTAATCTCCAGCAGACAGGACATACTGTGACAGGACACAGGACAACTTCATCTAACTACAAGACTACACAGCTTGTAGAGAGGACACAAATCATCTGAGCATGGGAACTACACTTTCCCAAACCAGGACAACAATTTCATCTGAGAGTGGGAACTACACTGTCCCAAACCAGGACAACTAATTTTATTTTATGTATTCATTGAAGGAGGGAAAGAGAAAGAGGATAAAGGAGAAATTGGGAATGGGAGAGCTGAGAGTGGAGATAAAGGAAAGGGAACCAGGTCTTTATTTCTGACAAGTCCCTCCCCTTCGCTCTGGGGCAACTTTGTTGCAAGTAAGCAAGCAAGGCACTTTGATAAGTTAGAGCAAGCCTGTTATATGGAACCGGCTTATGAAAGTGGTAGCAATCAGACTTTTTTTGCAAATGATGCTGATGTAATTTCCCAAATTGGTAGCAATTGTTACTTTTTTTTTTGGCCACAATGAGTGTATGTCATCCGTATGTATTTGACCAAAAAAAATTCACTAAAAATAACATACTTATGTATTGTGTTTTGATGGAAGCTTGGACAAAATGAAAAAAATGGGCACAATCATGGGGTTATACAGAACCCGGGTTTAATTTTAATTGTCAGATTAGTTTTTGCCAATCCAACAGTCGGAAATGATCATCAGTTTGGGCTTTTGATTATTTCACTGTCAACCACCCACAAATTCCTCACCACACTCTCCGACATCAGAAAATCTCGACACAATCATGGTATTTCAATCTTACGCCTCCTCCCACACCAAAACTGCAGCAGTCCGTATGTGGCTCCGAGGTATTCCTCAAGAATTCACACACAATCACCAGGGATGATTTCATGGCACTGCATGTGTTTTTCCCAGAACCCTGCACAATGCATCCTACATGTGATGCTCATGTTCTACATGAAATAATGGTGATGTGGGTAATGATTTGTGGACAACATGTTCTGAAGTGAACCACAAGTATAACTGATCTCCAAATGATCATAATTACAATTTTATGATAATTGACTCCACAAAACATGTAGAACTGATGCTGAGCTCAATCCTATATCATCATTTTCTGAATTTGTATGTAGACCAATCATCATGGGTCCATTTTGTAACATCTTACGCAATAACTTCACACAAAGTTTTCCATTCATCATGATATGCAGAAATGTGCTGATCAACAAGTATATACCAACCATCATGATGATTTTATGGCACTTTCCAGCTGATTTTTCATCTGACTATCTTGAAATGTTTTTTGTTTTTAAATTCAATGATTGAGATATATTTATCACAAGGATTCCAATCACCTATTTAGGATATCTGACATAAATTTAGAACTTCAATTTCCTTCAGCAGTTTAAGTTTGAATATGTTATACATAATCATATACATCCCCTGGTCTGTAGATTTGCTGAATTCCTGTTTTTTACCAAAAGAAATTGAATTTTCATTGGAAACATTCTATCATACAATTTTTATTCAAGAAGTCTGATTTCTTACCCTCTTCATAAAAATGAGCAGGAGACCTGCTAGCAGTTGGCCTCCGGAACACTTCTCTTTTCATTAAATTTTGACTTCAATATTTTGCCAGATCATTTTTGCACAGTCACTGTGCATTTTGCACAGTAACTGTGCATTTTGCACAGTAACTGTGCATTTTGCACAGTAACTGTGCATTTTGCACAGTAACTGTGCATTTTGCACAGTAACTGTGCATTTTGCACAGTAACTGTGCATTTTGCACAGTAACTGTGCATTTTGCACAGTAACTGTGCATTTTGCACAGTAACTGTGCATTTTGCACAGTAACTGTGCATTTTGCACAGTAACTGTGCATTTTGCACAGTAACTGTGCATTGAACAAGATTTAGATTTCATTTATTTTGATAGTGAACTCAGGCCACCAGTTGTGCCAGAGTTGCCAGAAACCAACTCCCATCGGTCACCTTTTTCTTTTTTTTTTGGTTCTTGGTGCATGCTCGTTACAAATTCTGTGACATCTGGATGGCACTCTATTTTACGGCCGTACAATGGAGTGGACATTCAGATTTAAAAATTATTTACAGGCCTGTGACAGTTTTGGAAGGCTGTTTGTGCTATTTTAACCACAAAAAGGTTATAATGGGACACCTTGATCACAAATCCGAGCAATCCTCTGCTGAAAAGGTTGGTCCTAGGAAAGAAATGCACATATGGGAATATGTTGAGAACAAATTCTTCATATTTCAAAATTACGATAAATTGTGTGACAAACCACGATGAATTGTGTCATCTCAAAAATAATAGATGGTGAATTTAGTTCTTCTCCAAAACCAAAGTGTCTTCAGGTTTTGTTTCCCCAAATAAAATTAAAGAAAAAACAATTTTGTTGACTTTCATCATCAAAAGAAGTGTACAGGCTTCAAATAATAATTATGATGTTAGAACCATAATTGTTTTGGTATCATTTCAGCTTTGTATGCTTCATGATTTTGGCTTGAGCTCAACATAACATCAAGTATATATTGAGCAACATAAGCTATGTGATTGTGGGTGACTTGGAACTGAATTTCAGTTGAACACACAGTTTGATTGTGACTATCTTTGAACACACTTCAAACCACCGAGGAGGTATGAGTTTTTCAATGGCACCCGTCGACGGGTTCCATGAAATCATCCCTGGTGAATGTTTCTCGGTTACAACATCTCCAGACAGCCGTTCAAACAATGGATTGATTTGTACGAGCAGACCAGACGTGTCATCCGTGATCCCGCCACATACCAGGCTCAGGACCGCTCAGCTTCATTCACCAAAGAAGAAAATGTTGAGGTGTCTGTTAGTGTGCTATCATGATGTATCACTCCAACTGCTGAGTCAAACCATATCCACTACCACCCACCTATCCTGGCATCCACAAGCGCTTGTAGCCTATTTGGTAAAGGCAGCACTCTAGTATGTGTCTCAGCATTTCTGAGGCCATGGGTTCAAATCCCATCAGACACATCTTACTTTTCACAGTCTCTACAGAAAATACATTCATGATTGAGTTGGTCTTGAATGAGCCCGGCTTGTTCCTCAGCAAGCTTTGGGAACAACTGTATGGCTTGAGTGGAACACTTCTCAGCATTGAGGCTTTACTTTGCAATCTTGTGGAATGGTTGTCGATGACACTCAAGAAAGCTGGAACAAATAACGTTCACAAATCTCTTGTGGCAAAGTTTGCCTATATTGAGGGGATGCAATTCTTTCCAGCTGACTGGCTGGTATTTACTGGTAAGCTCAACATCCATAATTCTATTGTCCATCATGACTGTCATTTTTTTTCTCATCCAGATTAAAGTTCTATCTGTAATTGTGATATGCTTTGCACCTTTGCCCAATCAGCGCGAGGGACCCCGGAAACCAGGCTAATCATCAATCAAAACGCCGATAGAATCAGCTTGCTATTGGTGATATCTATCACTGGCCTTCTGGCACTTGCAACCACACTGGAGACTTTTAACAGCCGCAAATTTGAGCACTTTCTTGAATTTGACCTGGTAAGTTATTTTCTTTTTTTCTTCTCTCAAAACGGTCACTAACGACCAAGGTTTTGTTCCAGATTCCTCAAATGAATCACTACCCAGGGCCAAACTTGGTCCTGGTATGCAATAATTCAGTGATACACCAAGAAGAAAGGGTATGGTAGTTGGCTCAGCATTCTGGAATCCACCTGCTGTTCCTCCCTCCATACTTTCCAGAACTCAACCCTCTGGAGCTCGGATTTGCTGGCATCAAGGCAAAACTCCGGGCCAGCCAGATCTTAAATCGCTTCTCGGACCGGCGATGGGAGATCTGTTCAGCAGTGGCCAATTTCTGCCACAGTGTGTACAAAGCACTGTGGTTACTTTGGTTGTAATCCTTGAGACTCATATCTCTTATTATTGTACTCTTTCTCTATCTTATTTGTTTCTACTGTTAGGTTATGTTGTACTTATATCATTTACTGAGCTCAAATGTTAATTAATAATATTTTTAGTCATATTGATTAACAGATTTTTTTCATCCATGGTGTGACAATAAAAGCAAATCCATGCTAGAGTACAATGTCAAGGTTGTTTTGGGATAACTACGTCTAAGGAAAAAAAACTCAATCACTTTTGATTGTTTTGGGGATACTGGCTATTTGATGGTACAACAAAGGCTACTACTAATGATTTCAAGACAGCTAAGAGAGATTTTTTTCAATGTGTCTTAAATACTTGGAAATTTTGTTCCTCAAGCGGGCTAAAAGACCATCCCTGAAACCCCATTGAAGCATGTGTTCCTTGGGGATGCTTTTGGAGTTGAACATCCTGTAGCTGTTGACATTGTTGTCCTTGAGGATTTCCAACAACTGATCTTTCTTCAGGAGTTTGATTTTGACGAATTCAAGATAGTCCACCATTGCATTCAACCCGGATTCTAACTCTGATTCCATCCCTGAAGACTTTCCACTGTCTGAATGGGCTGGGGGTTGATGCTTCTTTGTCAGAGAAAGCAGATGGGCCAGAATTTGACCCATCTCGCTCAACACCAATCCAATCAAAGGGTTCAATCTGTGTTTCTTGTTCCCAAGCTTCACAAAGGTAAGTGAAGTAGGCAGCCATCTGAGAGTTACCCCAGCGGTCCCAAAATTCTGGAAGGTTGAGGCAACACTGAGAAGTTACACTACAGATAACTTCAAGTAACAATTTTTTGAAAGTTATCGTTACAGTTATCTGTAACATCTTTTAGTTACGTTACAAAAAACAATTTCAATATTTTTTCCATTAAGTTACGTTATCCTTCCATTCATTTTTCCCTTTTTTGATCACGTTACATTATCCTCCCCTGTCCTTTACCCTTTTTTCATCACGTAACAATATTTGGATTTTTGGTAAATAGCAATCAGAAGATAGTGAGAGGTGAAACAGCTTAACATGTGCTGATTTGAGCTGTGGGTCAGCTCAGCAATTGAGTGATATTGATGTATTGTGGAAGAATTTCCAAGTGGCTTTAGCCTAGCAGTATAAGAATTCAACCTTGCAGTATTTTGGAGCAGGCTGCAAATTGTGGGTTCAATCCACATTGGGCACAAACTGTTTTTCAGATGCATTAGCTTAGACTCTCAGGTATTAACAATTGAATATGATCAAAGGATTTGGTCGTGACTTTTGTGTACACACCTTCTGGGAGATTAAGACTACATGTGAGTTTGAAAGGTATTTCTAGGGGGTTTTGCTCATCTGAGGAAAGAGTCTTCAGAAGTGTTTTTTTTCCCAAATTTTTCAGAGTCATTTGGCAAAAATATCACAGATATAAACTTCTGGTAGTTTTTTTTACTTCTAAGTGCTCTTTTTGTGCGTTATCACATTATCTTGAGTTAACTTTTGAAAAAAAGTTATGTCATCTGTAGGTCCTCAAAAAATTAAAACACAGTAGTTACTTTTCTTAAATACAGATTTTATGAGCGTTAAAAGTAACGTTAACGGTGGTAATAGATAACTTAATAAGTTATGTAACCAAAAAGACCCCAGATATTGTAATGTATGTAACTTCCCAGTGTTGGTTGAGGTGGAAAATCAGTAGAATTTTCAATAGGCTACAGGAAAAATGAACAAAGATTACTCACCAATGCTTGAGCCCAAGTCTGAATGGCTGCGGTGGTGGGGGGGATGTATCAATTCGGATTGCAAGAGCCGATGAATATAGGGAAATTTTTTCATACTTTCCATTTGGTGGGTGAGCTTTGTAGAGGGCTGCGATGTGTAGATTAATACAGTTGCAAAACACATCTTACTGTCAAGGGTGCAAAAAATACGATACATGTATTGTGTGTGTATCTACAAATACACAGTTTTTCAAAACTGTGTATTGTATCTGATAAGAGATACATCAGAAATACATGTATTTCAATAAAATACAGTGTGTATTTGCACCGATCCATCATGTATTGTATTGTATTGGAAAAAAAATACACAATCTTTGGAAGATGTCTGTTGCAGATACATCAAAAATAGGGGGTTGATTAATCGACTACCAGAAATTTGATTTCCGACGTCCGGAGGACCGTTTTTTGACTCCTGCCCCCGGTCCCGAAGACTAAAAATTGACCCCGGGCAAATTGGGGAGTCGGAAATCGAATTTTTAAATACAGAATGGGAGTCGGAAATTTAATTTCGTAAAAAATCCCAGAAATGCAAAAAAAAAAATAACTCTTTACTGCACGGCCCAAAGCCCCCCAAAGTTTTAGAGTAGCCAGAATACCATCTAAAGCACACATGATGATCTTCATGGCATTAACACACCCCAGGAAATGGGTGTACTACTGTGGCTCTAATTTGGTGCATTTCCTACTGAGGGAATCTGCCGCTACAGTGCCCCAAAATTTCACAGCACACATTTGAATAACCTCTTTAAAGATTATTAGCTTCTAGACAGTACCCTACCAAAAGAAATTATTCTTCAGGGGGCGGGGGCTAATGGGGCATCCAGTACTGTTAATAGTTGCTCCAACACTGTTGATAGTGCCTCTGGTACTGTTAATAGTGCCTCCGGCACCGTTAATAGTGTCTCCGGTACTGTTAATAGTGCCTCCAGCACTGTTAATAGTGCCTCCAGTACTGTGCATAGTGCCTCTGGGAATGTGAAAAATGCCTCCATTACTGTTAAGAGTGCTTCCAGTGCTGTTAATAGTGCCTCCAGTACTGTTAATAGTGCCTCTGGTACTGTTACTAGTGGCATATTAACAGTACTGGTGACTAGTAAGAGTGCTTCTGGTGCTGTTAATAGTGCCTCCGGTACTGTTACTAGTGGCATATTAACAGTACTGGAGGCACTATTAACAGTGCTGGAGGCACTATTAAAAGTACTGGAGGCACTATTAACTGTACCGGAGGCACTATTAATAGTACCAGAGGCACTATTAACAGTACCAGAGGCACTATTAACAGTACCAGAGGCACTATTAACAGTACTGGAGGCACTATCAACAGTACTGGAGTCACTATTAACAGTACCGGAGGCACTATTAACAGTACAGGAGGCACTATTAACAGTACAGGAGGCACTATTAACAGTAAAGGAGGCACTATATACAGTGTTGGAGCAACTATTAACAGTACTGGAGGCCCCATTGACTGCCGCCCCCTGAAGAATAATTTCTGTTTGTAGTGTACTGCCTAGAATCTAATCATCTTTGAAGAGGTTATTAAAATGTGTGCTGTGAAATTTTGGGGCACTGTAGCTATGGTTTTGGCAGATTTCCTTAGTAGGAAATGTTCCAAATTAGAGCCACAGTAGTACACCCATTTCTTGGCCGGGTGTGTTAATGCCATGCAGATCATCATGTGCGCTTGAGATGGTATTCTGGTTGCTTTAAAATTTTGGGGGGCTTTGGGCCGCACAGTAGAGAGTTATAATTTGTTTTTTGCATTTCTGGGATTTTTTGCAAAATTAAATTTCCAACCCCCATTTTGCATTTAAAAATTCGATTTTCGACTCCCAAATTTGCCCCGGGTCAATTTTTAGTCCTGGGGACCGGGGGAGGACGTAAAAAAATGGTCCTCCGGACGTGCCTTACATTTGGGATTCGGAAATCAAATTGTTGGGAGTCGATTAATCAACCCCCCAAAAATATATGTATTTAAATATGATACAGGCAAATACAAAATACATGTATTGTATGTGTTTCAGTGTTGTTACTGTACCGGCTCCCCTGCAAAACTTGGTCGGAGGATGCGGGCCCAACCATCCCTCACCAATAGGGTCAATACAACAGGTAGAGTACATTTTTGAGCTTCTTGAAGCTTGTAGATTCCAAGACTAACTCCACTGAGGATTTCATCCAACCAATTTTTTAGACGTCCTCCCAGAATATCTCTTTAAAAATTTATTTATGTGTTTTATTTGTCTCACAATCATCCACCTGGGTGGTGAGAATCCTCTTTGTGTCAGATTTTCATGTTAAATTTCTCTCTGCTCTCAGTCTCCTTTTTCCTCTCTTTTGTTAGGATTTCAGTTAGAGAAGATGAGTAGGGATTAAGGAAAATGAAAGAGGAGCTGAAAATGTGTAAACTTGATGAACTTAAGGGCACAGGTGGTTCAGTTGGTTGTTGCTCAAACTCAATAAGTATTCATTTCAGACAGGGAACATCTTAAATGGTGAGACTGAAACAACTGTGAAAGGTGACTGGTGACAGGATAGTGACAGGAAAACCAGAAGGGTAACAAAACTGGACACTAGACAGGAGACAGGTACTGGAAACAGGAAAGAACAGGTACGGGGAACAGGAAAGAGTAGGTACAGGGAACAGGAAAGAACATGTACGGGGAACAGGAAAGAGCAGGTACAGGGAACAGGAAAGAACAGGTACGGGTATGGGTACTGGAACTGCAATTAAACAGGGACCGGAACGTTTTGATGATTCTAGTGACAGAAAGTAAGCGGATGGTTCAGAATTATGACACCTTTTTTCTCCCTACCTCCACTATTTAGTCCATATGAGTCAGATGTAAAACTCAAATCATGTCTAGTATAGTTGCTTTTATTTATGTTCAGTCCAACACATGTTGCCCATCTGATGTCTTGTCCAACTTTACTGCACCATCTCCTGTCCAACAAATCAGTTGCCTTGTCTCTGAAACTGTCCATGCATATGCATGCCTTGTTTGTTCCGCTCAACCACTTGTTAGCCGTACTTGTATTAGTCTACTTACCCATGCCTATTTGCAAGGGTGGGCAGTTATGTTATCTGGGATTGGAGTTTTGGATAATGTAACTTATTTTAGTTATCCAAAATCAGGTGTTTCAGTAAAGTAACTTATCTTCAGTGTAAAGTATAGTAAAGTTACTTGAATTTAGTTATCCAATTTTTTCCATTGGATAAAGTAACTAATTGCTAGTTATCCAGGAATGTAGCTAAAAAAGTTACTTTATCACAGCTACCAGGATTTTTTGGATCTAAAAACACCTTCTTGGCATAACAAATGGATTTTGACCAATCTGCTACCAAATTAAATTCTAAGATGGTCAATAAGTTGATCTAAAAACACCCAAAAAGATAAATGATCTCACAAAAATTTGATCTACTGAGATTTCTCTGGTGTATCAGTTTTAGTTATGGTAACTGATAAAGTAACTAATTTTTAGTTAGGGTCAGCCTTTATTCACAACCAAACTTTACCACATGCACACCTTTTTTGGTGTGCATGGGCTTGCACACCAAAATTCTTGGTGTGCACGGCTGTGCACACCAATGTTGATTTTTCTTTGGAGTGCTCAAGCCTGCACTCCAAAACTTTTGGTGTGTATGGCCATGTACAACAAGTCATAATCTGAGCACTCCTTTTTTGAAGTGAAATGTGATTCACTCCAAAATTTTTGGAGTGAAATATGATTCCCTCCAAAAAAAGGAGTGCTCAGATTATGACATGGTGGCATGGCTTTTCACATCAAAAGTTTTGGAGTGCAGGCTTGAGCACTCCAAAGAGAAATCAACTTTGGTGTACGCGGTGTAGGACTCCTGTGGGACACTAAATGTTTATACCGTGAAAAGTTCCTATAAGGGGGAAATAAATTGATAATAGGTTGAAAGGCTATAACAATTTACGGGTGGTTTGAAAGACCTGCCCCTTGATGGTACTATACAAATGTATAAGGAATCTTAAAATCAATATTTAAAGAGATATGGTTGATTTCAAGATAGAGTTACTAAGTATAGTAGTCTCTATCAGACCTAGATCAATGAGAATCAATACTATAGCAGACTGGTGATAACTTCAGATAATAGTGGATAATACAATCCAGTGGGATTGATATTGTGAAATAAGGTAAAGAGACTAATAATACTTGTGGGTGATGATTGATGATAATATGAGATGATTATGATGATAACTGATGATAATATATGATGATGATGATGATAACTGATGATAAATTGTTATTGATGATGATGGTTGATGATGATAGCAGATAATAGATGATGATGGTTGATAACTGATGATAAATTGTTATTGATGATGATGATGATGATGATGATGATGATGATGATTGGGTTTGTGTTTTATGTTTCTACTACTATCACTTTTACTCTGCTAATACTCTGATCAAAACTACTACTAATTGTCCAATTTATCCTTTAGGTAGGGACCCAATATATACTGCTCCACTGAGACTTATATATCTGATGGATGCTTATGATGATGATACTACTACTACTACTACTACTCTCTGATCAAAACCACTACTCATTGTCCAATTTATCCTTCAGGTAGGGACCCAACTCTTTGGATGGATGGGGAAAGAGAAATCTGGTGGGGAGAGACCCTCCTTTTATATTGAAGGGGGAGCCAGTTTTCTGCAGGGTGAATGTCTCTGGCCTGTACACACCAGCACAGCCTGGTTGTCATGGTTGCTAGGCAACCCCAGCCACAGAGCACAGCCTGCATGCATTCTGATATGCACCTCAGCCATACAGCACAGCCTGCATGCATCCTGGCATGCACCTCACACAATGCACAGCATACAGCCCTTGTTGCTAGGAAACCCATCCCCACTGCATATGCCAGAACCTTCCATCTACTGCCCACAACACTTCACTCCTTCTTCCCTCCTCCCATTTCCTTCCTTCCTTCTTCCCTCCTTCCTTCTTCCCTCCTTCCTTCTTCCTTCCCATATAATTACTTCC
The DNA here is from genome assembly GCA_001624995.1 of Puccinia horiana. NCBI lineage: Eukaryota > Fungi > Basidiomycota > Pucciniomycetes > Pucciniales > Pucciniaceae > Puccinia > Puccinia horiana. Next base: position 690,874 of record LWDY01000064.1, on the reverse strand, counting down.
TCCTCTTACTGGAATACTGAATCCTAGAACCTCTTCCATCCTAATAAAAACCTTTATCCTAATGTAACCTTGGTCTTCCTTCCCATTCCTGATGGTGATAAGTCCTTGATCCAAAATTGTTGTCCTTCCAAGCTGCATTCCTGCGGGTGATAAGTCCTTGATCCTAGATTGTTGTCCTTCCAAGCTGTATGTGACTATAATGTAATGATTCCTCCTCTTATATAATTTCCTGTGCATGCATCTATCCCATTAAAATACCTCTACCACTTGATTTGGCATTGTAACGTGAATAGATCACCACAGCAGTTGTGCACACCAAGAATTTTGGTGTGCAAGTCCATGCACACCTTCTTTGGTGTGCATGTGGTAAAGTTTGGTTGTGCATAAAGGCTGACCCTTTATTTATCCACTTTTTTGAATTGGATGAAGTAACACTGCAAAAAAATCTGCTTCAACTGCCAGCAGTTGACATGCAGCTTACTCTTATTCCAACTTTACTCAAACTTTATTTGATCATGTTTTATTAAAGTTTGAGTAAAACCAGAGTAAGACCAGAGTAAAATCAAAGCTACTGCATGTCAACTGCTGGAAGTTGAAGCAGATTTTTTTGCAGTGTAACTTAAATCAAATTTTCAGTAACTTAAAAAGTTACTTTACAGCCATAGTTATCCATTTGAATAACGTAACTTCCCACCACTGCTATTTGCATGGAGTAATGAAGCATCTAGTTTAGAGCTCATCACATGTTCACCGCTCCTAGTTCCTGATCATCAAGCCCCCAATCAGTAAACCTCCTTTTTCTCTACGCCTCAATCTCACACTGAGCTAAGATTCTAACACTTTGCCTGTGAAAATTCAAAATAAAAGTGTGTGAATTTGGAAAAAAAAGACTATTTGACCAAAAAGAGGGTAAATCAAGCAAAAAATCCATTTTTTCGGCCAACATTCTGGACAGGCCAAAAAAGCGGTACAATAAGATGCATTTTGCAACTGTAGTCTCTTCAAATTCAATTGGGGTTGGTTCGTGAGCAGGATTGGCTGAGAACCCTTGATGTTGAGGGGCTCATGCACGCCTAGCTGCCTCAAAGCTCATCAAGTGGTTTTGGGCCTCTGCAGCGGCAGTTGCCCGCTTTTTGATGGCCCCTTGGTTCTCCATCGTAAGTTTTAATCCGCTGTGGGCAATGTCCCTGCTTACATCAGCTGCCAAATCAACCCAGTGTTTGTACGATTTTGAGTTGGAAGCAAGATTGAATTTGGGAAGAGATGGGCATCAAAGGAGGTAGGCTTGCCATTCAATCGGTGGAGAGCCCGCGCTGGTTGCATCCCTTATCAAAGGTCCAGCGCTTGAGTATTGTAAGTTGCTCTCAGCAGCAACCTTCTCTGGAAATTCTTCATAGGAGGTCATTCGGGCATCAAATTTGATTTTGAAGGATTTTGGAGAGGCAATTGTTTTCCTAACAGTCTTGTTCTTTAATTCTTTGAATAGGATAAACGGAATGTTATTGAACATGGCATTTTCGGATTTAAAAAAAATCAGCTTTGAGAGAAATGAGTGATACAAAGAGACAACCTTGCCCTCATTTTTTCCTAACTTAAGTCCCTTCTTCGGAGGGTCCCGCAAGGACCCTCCGAAGGAGGGACTTATGTCAAATGTCTGCATTTTTTCCCTGGGCCTAGGGAATTTTGTTTTTTCCATCTTTCAATGGTGGGCCAGCTATGCTACCCGTAGCGCAATTCTGCTACAGCTAACGGGTTTCCGCTGGCTTTTAGCCGATGTAGCGCCTGGCCTCTAAAATTGAGGCTGCTATGCTGTGTTACAGCGCTTTTTAGCGGAAAAACCCGCTAAAAGTGGTGAGACACAGCGTAGCGGCCCTACAAGGCTGCTACACTGCGCTTTTTTTGAAAAAAGAACGGTGTAGCGTAGTGGCCCACTGTTGCATCTTTTTTGTTCATCACCCTCCACACTTTTCATTATGGCTCCTGCCCTCACACATGAGTGGGACAAAAGATGTGCAACATTCTCATTTTCCTGATGTGATCAAAAAATCATAAACATTGCCTTTTTTTTGGCCGTGATCTTCCTTTCAGTAATTTGTGGAATTGAATGGAATGTCTGTAAAACAGTCTAACAGTGAGCTGTATGAGAACTTCCAGCTCTGTATTGCACCCTTTGGTGGGCGGTCAGAAGCAACTTCAAGTCCCCAGAAGTCTTGGGTGATGGATGGGAAAGGTACATCTGAATTGGCAGTGCTATCAAACAGGATCCTGCACTCATTTCTGTCAAGACAGAACATCCAATATTGGTTGGAGTAAAAAGTAATCAGCTTTTTAAAATTATTGCCTATTAAAAAGCTGATGCTCTAGAGCTGTAAATCAGACATTGGGTGTAAGTCCCTCCTTTGGAGGCCTTTGGAGGGTCCCTGCCGGACTTCAGTCCCCCCTCCGAAGACAAGGGACTTCATTAAGTTAGCATTTTGTCCAAGGTTCAATCAAAACACAATATGTGTAGCATAAGTGTTTCAGCCCCTGTCAGATGGTGTTTGGTCACCATGTCACCTATTTGAAAAGTCCATGAGCGTCAGTAAAGCAGACAGGATGGATGAGTGGTGTGGGATCCTGATAGATTTCTAGAGGCGTCAGGAGGGGATAGGAGGTGTCAGAAAGAGTTGGAAACGGACTCCTGAGACCACGATTGACCAACTTGAATGATATTCCTACAATGTGGAAGCAAAGATCAAATCAGTGAACTCTGCCCTCTCTCAGGTGCTAGTGACCCTTGCTCACAATGCAGAATTCCACAAAATGGTGATGACTTAGAGTTTAAATGTCATTTCAATCCTGAAAATCCAATCCTTATGATGGGAGGCTGTTATCAGAGTGCCCATAGGCACTTTAAAAGAAGTATTTAGTTTCCATTACTTATTTTGGAATAAGCTTTCCACTGTCTTTTACAGCAACATTATACAACCATTCCTCACAGAAGCCTGTGTATTGATTTGGGTGCCATCATCATTATTATCCCTGCTTGTTGCAATGAGAAATCCTGCTTTCATCAATCAGCTTCAAACTGAAGCAGAGTTAAAAGTGAAGCCTCCCAAAAAGTCAAAATAAAGATATGTATTTTTTAATTGTGTCATTCTGTAGTAAAGCTAACTTGCTCATACAGCCTTTTTTTTTTTTTGACATTTTCAAAAAACAATTTGTTTCAAAAAAAAACTTCTGCTCAAACACACCATAAACAGCTTTTCCATGTTGCTTATGTGGCTCGTATCTTTCAGGCCCCCCACTGGGGTCCTCATTTCAAACATGCTTATTTATCCGGTATCTAAAACCCAATTTTTGAAAAAAAAAAAAACGGATCATCGCTATTAGAGGTTACCACTGACAATCTGTGCACCCTCTGGCTGAAAGGTTCTAAAAATGTGAATGCAATTTTTTGATGCTTGAAGGTGAGTTGAAGCCTTTCCTTGGCTTGTATTGAAGCTCAAACACTTAAAATTGTGGGGTGACATAGACCCAAGTCTCTGCTTGATGTTCAAAGGTGAAATGAAGCCTTCCCTTGTTATGAATTTAAGCTCAAACAATTAAAAGTGATGGGGGGCGCAGCTGCCTTGTCCTCTAGTTGAACCCAAGACATACTTACCCCAAAAAGAAAAGTATGTCCCATACATATCATGCTTTTTCCAAGTCAAAAAAAAGGATTGGGACCAGGGGTTTTCAAAGTTTTTTTCAGACAAGATTCTACATCAAATCATAAAATGTACAAGTTTTTCAAGAAAGTTTCCAAGTGAAGGGAACTTTCAATTTTCATCTAAATCAATAGTTAGACCCTTTGAGTTTTTCAATTTATGTGAGATGAGGCTTAAACATCAGCTTTGCACACCCTAAGTTATGATAACAATGACTGTTGAAATTCAGATTCGAAGAAAGAAAGGAAAAAAAACTGGTCAGTTAGACTCATTAGAAGATCTACTTCAATTTTTTTATTCAGTCCTTTGGGCTTAAAAAGAGAACAGGGAAAAGAAGGAGGAGCTTTGGTGCTGAAGGACGGTGGAGCTAGATAAAATGGAAGAAGAAGTACAAATTGATTGATGAAGTAGAACTTAATTTAAGGTGAGCTTGACAAGGCCCTCAGAGTATACCACAGGTGAATGTTTGGGTGAATTCTGAAACATTCTTTTTCCTTAAAATTCTGCTGCTAGTAGACTGTTAGGAATGAGGGTACATATTAGGGCAACAACACGAGTGACAACACAGCTAGGGAACAAACGTGGAAAGGTTGGGTTTATTTCGAAAGCATCAAGGCAAATTTGTTTCATGCCCCATAACCGCAGATTACGTTGAGATGGCATGGGCTGTAAAAGGGTGAATGCAAGTGATCAATGACCGCAAAATATTTTAGAGAGTTTTCAATGGAAAAATTGTATCGGCGTGCAGTTGCAGGCACCCGCGGTGGGACTCATGTTGCAGGCATCAGCTCGAGTCGGAACCCAACTTGATCATGCGATGTGGATCCCTTGCAGCCTGCCTCGGTGAGTCGGATTTTAAACAAATTTTTTTGCCGGTTGGGTTGAGGATATACGTCGAACCATCACTCAAACCTTCTTCCGAGGGTGACATTGGAAACATCACGACTGACCAACTAACTCATCCTCGAAGCATACGCATCTTTGGAGGGAGTTAAATCGAGAGAAGGGTAGTTTTGCCCAGCATGACTCGCGTTTTCTTGTAAGCGTCTGCATCCATCACTCATCGTCTAAATATTTATTATGAAAGTTGTGTTTTGTTTCCTCCCGCGGCTGCTCTTTGAAATCGACAAATGAACGCTGACTTGTAAAATTGCTGCGTCTTGGGCTCCGAGGCGGGTCACTTATGCGGATGAAGCTCCACGACAGCGCATCACATGGCTCAAATGCTCCTGTGAACATAACGGAATGTCTCTCTTCAAAAACCCTTGCCGGCGCACAAACAACACTTCATCCACAAGATTGTGCCAAACTGCGTGTTTTCTACGCGATAAGCGCCCAGGCAGGATAGCCTCTGGAGTCTGCACATGTGCAGTAGTGAGATGTAGATCATTGCCAACGTCTTTTTTGTGTGGATCAAGCTATATTTGACTTGGGGTGTTGAGTCGGCTGAGCGCTATGCATCTCTATCATGAGGGCCCCCTTTGTTTAGTTATATATGCGCGGTTTCTGGTTCCCAGTCTCAAGGGAAGTTTGGTACTTCCTGATCAATGCAAAGCTATCTTTCACAAATGATGAAGCACGCGAGTACATAAACATTTGTTTTTAAAATGGTTGGGCGAATTACTACATTTTAGTCACAGCAAACACAAATACAGCTGCTGGGATGAGTCTACAAGCTTATTACCGACCGCATGGTTAAGATCATTTGACTCTCCGAGGCGTCGATGAACGCGAACCTGCAGCCTATACAACAAAATCTCGAATTGGCAAATCGTGGCCGGCCACTTCCTTTGTGTGCTTAAAGGAGTATACACAACATTTACCCCGACAAATAAGTAAACAAGCAGGCGACAAGACGATACGTGGCCTGAGGCGGGAAGATCTGCAACAAACTGCTCGGCGCACTTATAGTATGCAAATTTTTTTTTTTCGGTTGGGCGCTGGTTCATTGGGCAATATGGGGAGACTGGGAAATCCAACGTCTGAACACAACACTAGCACTGATTCGAATGATTGGGAAATCGTCAGAATCTATTCAGCTTCTGTTTCCAAAAAGGTTTAGCCATCAGCACTCTTTACGCGACACTATTTACCTTGCGTTGGGCAAAGATATTTGGAAGAACTGAATAGGCATGGATCTATTTTTGGAAGTGCCAAAGTCACGCCGAAAAGGGTTATCGCACACCTCGCTGAAATCCTCAACCCCCTGATATCCGGAGGGACTCACCCAGAAGCCAGAGGAAAGAAACCAGCTGACCAGCTGGGTGTTCCACAACTTAGCGCGAAGGCGGACTCCATAAGCTATCCGGTGTTAGAGAGTTACATATATAAGTATCACCAGTTTCTATCACCCGTAGCTTCTCATTCCCCAGCTTTCGAGATCGACATAGTCTCTTTTATTTCGCTGGCCGCGCTGTCAACTTATCCGCGTCCTTTGGTCATGAGTCTTACAACCCTTTATTACGACACTTTCCAAGCTCTAGACTCTGACAGCTCCCTCCCCCTGGTAGCTTCTCTGCAGTGTCATATTCGCTCCGTATCTTGTAGTCTGATTAACATGCGCACACTGGTCAATTCTCTGCCATGTCTACGTGGCTCTGGAACCACCGAGTTTTGTGATCATGACAAAGATAAATCTTTGATTCCACCCAGTGATGCAATATTTGAAACCATTCGAAGGTTTTCAGAAATTCTTCGACAAATGGACAAAGCGATACTCACTCGAATAATCCTTCTGGAAGCTCACCAAAAACATAAAGATTTGACCCTGATTTCTTCTCCAAGCAAAACGGCATGCTTTCAGAGGTAAGTCAAAAAGCTTCCTCTCGACTCAGCGCGGACCAACGCTGACAGCTTCATTTTAAAAATAGAATCCTGCCGGGCACTTCCCAAGCCCGACAGCTCACGCTTCAGCTTTCGAGAAATTTTAAACGAGTTAACTCTCAGCTCGAATCTTTCGTCTATTGGACAGATAACTTTCTTCTGGCGAGCCTGGCCGATTCCGCTCGCGGAGACATGTTGAACGGCGACTTCACAGATACGACTCATGCCCAACACGAGCAAACGTTCAATGCCCTCATTGATGGTTGCGTCGATGTCGCACAAGGCTCTTGGTCGATCAGAGCTCAGCTTGCTCAAGCCCACGCGATACTCAGTGGAACGTCAAGCCTCACGCACAATCACAACTATCCGCCCCCGTCGCTTCGAAGCCGCCCTCACAAATCGGCCGCGTTGAAGTCAAAACCAAACTTACAGTACGAATCAGGTGACTCTTTAGGAAGGCGCTTACGGAATCGCTCTGTGAAGAAGTTTCAGCCTAGGCATACGACCGGTGTCAAACGCTCTATCGGGTGGTTGGCAGCACTTATTGAGCCCGAAAGTAGTCTTCAGACCATCCGAGAAGCTAGGAATTCCCTTCAAAACAATCATTAGAATTGCCACAATCATCTGCATTATTTTTGTCAGTTTGCGAGCCTACTTCCTTTCCACTCCGATAGTTCCCTTGACTTGGTGTTCTATTAAGACAGTACGCAATCCAAATGCGTTCTATGCCCGCGTCTGTTTTAAAATAAAATCTCACAATTTAAAATTAGCTTTCACAATTTTCTTCATAAGTTGATTGTTAGATCAGAAAGTAGGCCTTTGAGTGAGTATCCTGTTCTTGATTTTCGTTTTTAGTTTGGAATGCTTGGTTGGGCTGTGTGGGATCTAGCGATATCCTCCATCAACAACAGTTGATGTATTGAGTCAATGGAAGCAAGGGTGTCGATGATTTGTCCTTTGTAGAACTATTCTACATTGTTGAGTGCTTTTGTCCTGCCAGATTGAAGAGGGGAAATTAAAATATTTTTGGTCTCAAAGAGGGTATCCCGAGTTGAATTCAATCATGATGAACTGCTTTTGAAGCTCAAGGCATTGGTTCGTTTCTTTCATATCCTTCTGGAAAACCTTGCCTTCTTGGTCCTCCTTCCAGTTTAAAAGGATGATTAGTTGGACGAGAATACCTTGCTCCAGTTGACAACAGTCCAAGCAAGGTATTTCTGATCACATTCAATTTTTCCACCACAGGAAGGGTGATCTCATCCACATGGGGGGTCCTGGTTTATCCCATTCTAATCTGAATGTTTACGTCATGCTTCTGACTGTGGATCTCATGCTTATCTCACTTTTTATCTCATTCTTATCTCACTGTGCATCTCAAGCTAATTTTGATGTTTATCTCCAGCTTATCTTACTGATTGTCTCATTATTATCTCAGAATTTATCTCATTTTTATCTAAATTTTGGTCCCATCCCTATATCGCTCTTTGCCTTATACTTATCCCATGCTTTCTCACTTTTCATGTTTGGTAACTGAGTACACCACGGTTGCAGAGAAATTTTTCTGCTACCAATTGACAACGTTTTTGCCTCTTTTGGCCTAAAACCAACGTTTTCAATTCAAAGCCTAAACTTTTTAGGGTTTGGGCTCCATAAACCCATTTTCCCACCAAATTTAAGCTTTTTTTTTTTTGAGTGATAATGTCTTTAACGTGCAATAAGTCTGGGAGAACAGATTCAAGTTCTAATTAAACAACGTTTTTGATTAAAAAAACGTTTTGAAAATCTGGTCTTGGTTGAGAAAAGGTTTCTAAACACGTTTTGTTTTAAAAAAACGTTTATCGGAACATTTCCGATCAAAAAAAAAAAACGTTAATCAGACCATTTCTGATCACAAAAAATGTTTGCCAAAACTACTGGAGTTTTGAAATTGTCTAATTCATTTTTTAACCTGAACAATTTTTTTTCTCATAAGTCTTATCACCACTCTCCAACCTTTCAATTTCCCTTATAGGATCAAGAAAACATGTTCTTGGAGAGAGAAATGTTTTCAGCAAAAATTGAGGATACTATTCCCAAAACTTCAAGCCTTACAACCAATGTCTCTCTAGACGTTTCGGCTATTGCTCAGGTTGAGGAGCCCATTTCCCCCAGGTTGTGTGTTCAAGCCCAGCCGAAATTTTTTCAATTGTGAGGCAGATATTTGACCTGGCACAAGCAAGCTTGCCAAATGTTCTGATTAACCACTTGGTGAAATCTGAACGTTTTTGAAGGACAGTTGGGGTCTTTCAGATGTTTTGACAAATGTTTTTGCTTGGTTTTCAGACGTTTTGAAAACGTCAGATCTGGTTTTCTCATCCGGATTGGTTGGAACGGCCCATTCTGTGCGGACCTGCCCTATTGAATAGGAAAAAGTTGTGACAACATGGGCAAAACATTATCACAACATTTTCTTGCGGCCGTGGTGTAGTAAGATAAATGATAGGTTTTGCTTGACAGTAAGAATGACCCCACTGAATAAATTTTCAACTAATGTACATCAGCTAATATACATCAACTGATATACATGTCTACTAGTTGGTGTTGGAATAGCATCCCTTCAAGAAATATTGGGAATAGCATTCCTTCAAGCTCTGTAAAGAGAAAACTGGCCAGTGAGTTTTGATCTCATAATTGAGTTTTATCTCAATCAGAATTTATAATCAAATTATTATTAATTCAAATTTAATTTGTTTTGATCCTGTTTCTGACCAGGCGAAACAAATTTTACCACCAACAAAAGAGTGACACCAACCACTTTCAAGCTCAAACTTCAAACAATCATAGATTTCCAAAACTCACAAGATCAATACGAGTTGTAATAGTATTACGATAAAGATAATTTCTTGTAAGCATTCTCCATTACAGAATCAAAATTAAAAGAGAATAGAAAATAAAAAGAATAAAATAGTTGATTGATCACAATTGATGACAATACAGTCAAGACAAAGAATGTATATTGCACATGACACTGTATTTGTTTAGCCACAACAACTAGGATAGAATCCTATCACCTCATTAGTAAGTTATAACCTATAAAAAAAGAAGAATAAAATGAGATGAAACAGAACAATTATTTGTGACTTTAGTTATCATTTTCCATATCCAAGTCTCTTTAGAATCATCAGTTTCATACATCTATCACTAATCTACAGAATGTGTACTTTAAAAGCAAAAAAGGCTGATGTGGTGCCCTCACTTGGCTTTGGCTAATTTTATCTTAGCCCTGACCCACCCCTACTTTGGCATGTGCCAAGTGGGGGCTGGTAATGAGCCAAACAGGCCTGGGCATTGTTCAGGCTTCCTTTAGCATCAGTCAAGCACACATGGGAATTTTTTTCCTAGCTTGGCTGAGTGCTCAGATGCACTTGAACCACCATATCACAACAACTCACAGAATCAAAATCAAAATTAGACCAACAACTCCCATGGGAGCCATTGGGCTGTTTTTTGGGAATTGTTTTTCCAATCCCCTTCTTATGACTTCTCATTTTCTTTCTTCTCTTTCTTCCTTCTCTTCCTTTTTTCTTATCATCATTAATACTTATATTCAGAGAGATCTTACTTCCTTTACTACTGAGCTAGCCAGCAGAAATAAATCAACTTGGTACTTAGCAATCTCTTCCAGACCAAAGCGTGCGTCTATTCGAGCCACTACGCAAAGAAACAGCAAAAAATAGATCAGATTCTTACGGGGAATCCAAATAGGTATAAATGATGCAGGATAGGTTTCATTCAGAAGTTTTGTGCATTACTCCCCCCTTGTTCAAGTTATCCACTCATTCTGGCAAATGCTTACTTTGGTAAAGTTCACTGCTCTTCATGCTCGAGCAAATTCAGTCCCCTCATTAACTATGGTCAAGTGCCATTTTTTGAAAAAGATTTATTGCACACTTGTTTTTTGTATGTGTGTTTTTTCCCTTAAATTGAAAGCATTTGGGTTAACATGATAAACTGTGGTTCAAGCAGCCATAAATTTGGTGTGTGCGGTGTGAAGAGGAATTTTGGCTTTTCGCTGAGCGCTTGTTGACGACATTGGAGTAAGTGATTTAATCCAGCTGTTGAGGATCAGTACAAAGTTTCCATGTGGTTCTGATTCGACAAGACGTTCCAGTTGTTGCTTCCGATGGAAAATCTCCCCGTCGTTCTCCAACTCGCCAATCCCATTAATGAGATGTTGAACTCTCCGGACCGTCATAACCGATAATGTGCCATCCTCGGTGAGTCTTTCAATGAGTATATCTTTGAACTTGCTCATCGTTAGATACACTCGCTCCTGCTCGGACGTATGTTTCTTGTGTAGTCGTGTCAGCCTGGGAGGTGAGTTGGCTACAAAGGGCGCAATCGGATATATTTGAGCAAGATGGTCATCGTATATTTTCCGTCTCGACATCGGTCCTTCCTTGTCCAAGAGATCCAAGACTTTCTTCTTCACTTCGAGCATCAGCACCTTATCATCCGGCGAGTCCGTGTTGCCATCCTTGGGTGAGACGACCGTCGGAGAAAGAGGATGAACTTGAGACTTCGGGTGTGGCCTTGATTTCGCCCGGGCTGCAAAGCGCAAAGAAGAGACTGAAAACAATCGATAACCACCAGGAACAACGGGCAAGAACGAAAGCATTGGGACCGGGATGGGGATGACAAGGAGAAGCGAGAATCGACCTGGGCTAGCCAATGTATGGACCCTGCCCTCCAACCGTGGCCCCTGCCCTCCACCATTAACCCCCAACCGCAGCCCGGGAGACACACTCCAAGCCCTGCCTGCATCATGAACAAGATTTGCACAAAAAGTTGATTTGTTTTTATTCATTGTGGTTGTCCAATTTGTACTGAGTCTTTTAAACCATTGACTGAGTAGCAACAAGAATCATATGTCCTGACCGCACAGTTTGGGTGCAAAATGTTGGGATATACATACTGGAATTACTTTCCAGAGAACTCCTGAAAAAACCATTGAGCTACAATTTCATCACACATTCATCAAAAATAAAAATCAATAATTTGATTATAAATTTAAACACTGGCAGGATGGATCACACATCTTTGAACTACCCCTCCCACCAAAGAGCAATGTTGGAAAGCTGGTATGAGGGATCCTACTTGCCCAAAGGTACAGATGGTACCTATCCCCCAATGAGGAACCCTCCTTGATGGTTAGTCACTATACTATCTATCCCTTTTTCCAAGGAGGATCCCTCCTTGGCTAGCTGGGACAGTCTGGACCAACTGGCCTAGGAGGATTTTTCCTGGGCAAAAGGTACAGATAGTACCTTATAAATGTTGGGAAGGTGTTTTGCTGTGGAAGCTAGGTACCATCTGTAGTAGTATCTTTTTCTTAGGAGAAATCCAAAGGAACATGCCATGCCAGATGACCAAGGACAAATAATCCTTGGCTTGATAAGAGGTACAAGCAGTACTCCATTGCTGGCCAAGTAAAAATATTCCCTGATGGGAGGTACTGAGGAAGGGTCCTCCTTGGGGGGTAGGTACTACCTAAAACTTTTACCAAGGGGGAATCCTCTTTGGGAAGTTGGTACAGACCGTACCACATGGGCAAGGAGGAATCCACCTTGGAATAAAGTATAGAGATTACCTAACCATGGAGTAGGGTTCCACCATATGTACCTTTGGTTGAGCAGGAATACTCCTTGGCTGGCAGGTACAAACTATACCAACCAGGAAAGATTCCTCTTTGGTCGGAGTTGTTGTTTTTAGATGTGTGACTCATCCCACTGGCATTGAAAGTGAAGTTGAAGCCCCTGGAACCTCAGATGGTCCAGGGACCCTCACTCAAATTTAAACCCCAGTTCAACTGACAACAACACTTTTGGCTGGGTTGCACCTTGTCACACAACAAACTCAGTGGAGGACTTCCCGTGACCAAATTAGAATTTGGAATTCTAGATTCTAAATCTTATTTGGTGGTGAAAATTCAACCTGAAAGAATTTTCACCACCAAATTAAGTTTGGAATCTAGAATTTCCCCTTCTAGATTCGCAACAGGAGGTCCTCCAGTATCATACTAAAAAATCAGTTGTCAAAGAAAATTGGAATCCTCAAACTTTTCTTAGAAAATGCCCAATCTTTAGAAAGTGCACTTGGAATATTTAGATCCAATATAAAATCAAGATCTTCAATTCAAATGAACAGTCAAAAGCTAAATCAATACATTCAGATCTTCCCTTTGAAAGAAACTGAATCAACAAGTAGTCCCCTTCAAACTTTGACTCAGTCATTTTCTTATCAAACTAGCAATACACCTTGAAGAGCTATCTGGGCACAAGCACCTGAAGAATTCCTTGATTCTTTTGCCTATCTTTTCAATTTGACCACTTGCCTTATCTTGTCCTTCATATTCACCCAATCAACCCATGCTCACATCTTTCAGCCTGCATTAAATGTCATGGACATCCACCCATGGAACCTACAACTTCAGCAGCCCCTTCTTTTCTGAGTTGAATTCAAATCTCATGTGTCCATGCTTTGAATTGTTTCTATTTTCATTTATCTTTATTTCACTTTTTTATCTCTCCATTATTATCTTATTATGTCTATGTTATGAGCACCTGTACTTCCTTATAAATAATCCTGTACTTCTTTCCTCCCTCATCTAAATAAGATCAATTTTTTCAGCCAATTTGAGTCCATTGTGTTCAGTTCTTGAACCTTTCTCTGTGAAACCTTTTATACTCCTTTGCCAAAGTTCTTTCTTCAAAGCAGAAGATACTTCAAACCAGCCTCTCCGCTGTTAGTTCCTTTCCTTTGACTCTTTCCTAGTGCTCACCTGTTTGTTTTTACCAGATGCCCTGTGACACAATCCAAGTTTTTCCCTTCTATTCTTCTGTTCTCTTCATCCTCTTTGCTTCACATCTTCCTTATACCAACCTTTCACTTTCCATTCCCTTTTCCTTCTTTTCCTTTCTGTCTCGTCTTTTCTTCTCTATTCATTCTCTTCTGCTTCTCAAATCAACTACTCACACCGACACCAATCAGATCACTCAATCCATCTGCTTCCCAAACTTTGTTCTCAATGTCCCTCTCATCGCTAGCTAGTCTTAAAAACTTATAAGCTGTCTGTTACTAATATCATCAAAGACATCTTAGGACATGTTTCCTCAGTATTCTTAATCATTCCTTGTCCTTTATATTTTATTTTTGTTCAGATTTCTGGCTTTAGCTGATTCTAGTAATTTAGCGTAATCTCAACATCCTCTATATTCTCAGAAATATTTATCAAAGGGTATGTATGTACAGTGACCGATCATAAAGATCTGTCGCCTTGTTTTCTATTGCAGAAGCTGAACCACAACACTAAAATTCATAAGGCTTGGTGAAGTAATGTAAAATGAGTTCCAAAGAATGAATATGAAAAAATATACACCAAAAAATAAATTTCAAAATTTAGAAAAAATAATTAACTTTTTGGCAGATTTTCAAAAATCTTTAATAATTGTTCAAGGGACCCAGGAAAATTAGAGATGACAGATTGACATGAGAGGATGCTGATAATAAGTGAAAAAAAATTGAAAAAATTGACTGGCATACTTTTTGAAATGTTGTGGAGATGGGCATTTATTGGTCTCAAAATCAATTTTGCACCAGAATCCAATCAAATTCCAAATTTGAACACTGTTTGTGTGACCACTAAATTTGTCAGGATATTTTTGTTCAGATTTTTTTCATTTATTATCACTCTTCTCTCATGCAAGGCTGTCATCTCTGATTTTCCTGGGTCCCTTGAACAATTATTAAAGATTTTTGAAAATCTGCCAAAAGTTAATTATTTTTTCTAAATTTTGAAATTTATTTTTTGGTGTATATTTCTTCATATTCATTCTTTGGAACTCATTTTACATTACTTCACCAAGCCTTATGAATTTTAGTGTTGTGGTTCAGCTTCTGTAATAGAAAACAAGGCGACAGATCTTTATGATCGGTCACTGTACATTTTGGAAGCGAAAAAAAAAGCTGAATTACCGAAGCCTGTCATGGCTATTTTCAGCTTTTTTCAAGCTCTAGGTTGATGACCACATGTATGATTATGAATGAACGATTTGATGCATATGCAGTTTTGTCCAAGATCAAACTTCCTTCAAAAAACCCTTGTAAGCATATGTTTACGAAATGAAGACTACATAAGAAAAGGGACAAGTGATTTCACAAACTAATTATTTGTAAAGTAGGATATAATCTGACAAATATTTCGAAATAAAAAAATGTATTGATTTATGAATTCTTTGATCACAGTTGACCTGTTACTCTTAGCCGACTAGCTTGGTATTTGTATATTACAAAACTGACGAACCGTTGGCAGTTGGCAGCTGTGAGGTTAAAGGTGCGCAAACAAAAATGACGATAACCGGACTGTTTACGATTTGATGAGCAGACGACGGGTTGGATGAAAATGATTGGCAAGGAGGTGATTTGAATGTATTTGATGAAAAGGGGAAAGAAGCTTTGGAAAGCCTTGGCAGTCTAGATCAAGATGCCAAGGTTCTCCCTTGGATTGTTGTCAGCTCGGTTGAAAGTTTGTAATAGCCAGGAGGAGTGTGTATCTAAGCTTCACTTGTGACGCCAAGTGTTCCCATTGAGGTGGAAGAGAAGTTTTGATGATGAGCTTTGGTTTGATGCAGTCGTCGTTTTTCAGAAACTGATGATTGTTGTTGTTGTTATCACAGCAGCAGCTTGATGGAGAGATTGCGATTCGAATATTTTGTAGACTTGTTCCCAGAGACATTCAGCAGCTTCGGTCTTTACTCCGATCTCTCATCGGCCATCGTTCTCAGCCGTGAACACTGAACGGAGAGTGTATGTAATGTGAGAAGATAGGACCTCGGTTGTCTGTCATTCCAACGAGAGAAACATCGTCTTTTCCACCTGGGAATCTTGGGTTTTTATTCTGTCTACAGCGTTCCCCTCGGTTTTGAAGAATTGTATTCCTTTCCTTCCCTTCCCTGAGTTGCAAGGCTCTCTTGGCCGATCTAATTCATTCCCAAGTGAACACTCCATAACACTCTCCACAGTCGATTCGGCCCTGAAGTCCTTTTCCTGTTCTCTTCAGCTCTTCTCTTGCTCTTCTTGACTCGATACATAAACACATTGTTTCTCTTCTCTTGACTCTTCTTGACCATTCTCAATTCTTCGGTTTACTTGAGCGGAACATCGACAACCATCCCTTCAGCCAGCTCAAACCACATAAACCTTATACATAAAGTCAGGCTAGTCAATTCTTCTTCCAAGGCTGCTTGTCCGTCGATCCTGACTTGAACTTCTCTGGACGGTTTTCAAATTTCCCAGTTTGAGATGAGTCTGACTACTGCTAGTCAACCACCATCCAACCAGGTCCTCACACCCAGTTCCGTCGGCCGTTCCTCATTCTCCCATAACCCCTTTCGTCCCCGTCGCTCGACCTCTGCAGCCTCCCTTCAGGCCCACCCTTCCACTCCCACTAGCACTAACCCTGCTCCCGTCATCAAAAAGCTCGGCAGCAAACTCTTTCATCGGAAACCTTCTCTCTCTCTCTCTTCAACCTCAACCGGACAACTCACTTCAGCAACCTCCCTCTCCCCTCCCACCTCTGAACAACCCCTCTCCGTCCTAACCGATCCACCCTCAAACTCTCGCAACCCCAGCTATCCTCAACTGATATCTCGTCAAGCCAACTGCAACCCGTCCTCTCTTGAGTCATGTCGAGCATCCGCCAATCCGGCTTCTCGTTCTAGTATAAGTCTTTGCTCCTCCATCATCGGTATCACCCATCTATCCACAAAGTCTCTTTCATCTCTCTCAAGAATCGGTCAGCTCAATACTAATAAGTCCAGCAACAAGCATTCCAGTACTGCGATGGAGGACGACCCAGACTACCACCAAAACCTCTCCCAACCCTCCACCCCAAGCATGAAAGGCCACTATATCTCTAAACTTGCTGGAAACCTCTCTCAAACCCCTGTCACTCCTGCTACTCCACTCGAGAAACCTGAATTCCAAACCGAGTACGCACGTCAACTCTTCCAGGGAACTGTCGATCATCGTAGCTATCACACTCGCCACGACGAAGACGAAGAACTGGCTCTCGCCTCATCCGATTCCGACATTGAGGCTGAGCATCGTGTAGCCACAATTTGTACCGTCGCGTCTCGTGCCTCTACGAGCTCACTCAGTCGCGCCAACGCCAACACCAACTTCACTGATCCCTCTCATGACGGCTCATCTGAACAATCTCATCATTCTCCACACCTAGGCTCTCAACATTCGCTCAACAACTCGCGTGCCCATCTTGCCCGTCCCAATGCCAACTCGCCAACCTTCCAACCCTTTCCATCTACCTCTCATACCCCGGCCTTCAACCCCGTTTTCAACTCTCGAACCGCACGCCCAAACTCCAACTTTCGGTCGACTGTTCGTCGAAAAGGTGAGTCATCGTCATCTCCTTCAACGTTGTTCAATTCGCAGACTCTTTGTTGATTCAAATTACTATTGGTTTCAGTTGACATCCTTAAGGGCCACATTTTAAGACCTTCACGTATCCCTGTTGATGAAGCCAAAGGTCCAGTCTCGCCGGAAGAAGCCTCTGGAGCCTATGGGAATGACCACACCCCAGGCGCAGGCCCCAGCGCCCCAGCTCGATCTCAACGTACACTTTCTACCATGTCTAGTCGAACGGGAAGCGCCGCCAAGGAGTCTTCATCTCATGTCCCACCTATCAACGGTAACCCCTCAATTCAAGGCTTTCCTTCCCGTGGGTCTGCAGCAAGAGACAATGCCGGCCTTGATGGCCGCCAGCTGCCTTTATCTATCACTCGCAACTCTCACTCCCCTGCCCCAAGCATCCACAACGTACAGACAGGATCGCATAACATTGGTAGAATCGGTCAGCATCAACCCGATCCAGTAGGAACACGAGAAAATGATGGATTGGTGCTCGGCCGGCCAGTATCGACTAATGGCCCTCGTCCATCGCAGATAACTGGTTGCCAGCGTTTGCGACCAGGAAGGGTCCCTTTAAAGTCTCTTGACATACCACCGGACTCTAGCCTCTATTCAACATCAAATTATCATCAGGTTCCAACAACACGGCCTGGAAATCAGCCCTCACCCCCAAGTCACTCTCTTGATGAGTCCTATGAGGTGAAAAAGAATGCAATCGATGCCCTCAACGCCTTGGGCCCTGAGCCTACTCTTGAGGTTGGTTCTAACGCAGACATTGGCGCGGCTCCAGCTATCAGCCTCACTCGCCGACGCTCTCCTATCATTCACGAGTCTTCGAATGATCTTCGGCGACAGATTGCGCGCGAGGTCAACGGCAATGGGCAATTTTTATCGAAGCGTGCATACTCTGATGCACGAGTGCCTCCATCCGCTACCCCTTCATCTTCGCGAGCGCTCTCATCTACTGTCGGAAATGGCCTCAACCAATCGAGAAACTCGGTTCAGCGTCAGCGCAGTGCGTGTGAATCCGACCTAAGGTCTACATCCAACCAGCACCAACAGCAGCACAACGCTCCATACCCTCAACAGCAGCAGCAGCAGCAGCAACAACAACAACAACAACAACAACAACAACAACAACAACAACAACAACAACAACAACGACAGCAGCAGCAACAGCAACAACAACAACATTATCTCCAAGCTCACAACCCTCTCTCAAACCAGCAAAATCCGTCATGGCCCCACCATCATCTTTACTCCTCAGCTCAACCTCCCAACAGCCACCAACCGGATCACCCTCATCATGGGATTCCGGCAACTCCTTGCCAATCTTCACAACAGCCAGTTCATAAATACCAAACACCTAGTCTCAATCCACAAGCTTCATTCTCAGCTTTCAGCACCGCTGTCCCCCCACGTCGACTAGAGCGCCGACCAGTCCCTCCTGTCCAATCACTCTCCCAGGATGAGGATGCCGAGAGTGATGATGATGACGAAATCGTTTGCGAGCCACGTCCCCAACCCCGCAACCATATTCAACCTCCAGCGAGTCAGAGAAGATTTTACGTCCGCGAGGACGATGACGCTGGGTATAGTCATAACCAACGCCAAGTGCCACTCAACGATGAACGAGACTATCAAACTCGGAAGCCGGTTGAGCAAAACCGGATCGAGAAAAACCTGATTGTCGTAAACGGAATTGAATATACGCGACAGTGCGTGATTGGTCGGGGCGGAAGTTCGAAAGTCTTCCGGGCCGGTATGGCAGACGGTAGTTCGAATATGGTGGCAATCAAGGTCGTCGGCCTCAAGCAGGCCGACCGTCAGACTTACCTGACCTTCTGTAATGAAATCGCGCTCCTCGAACGGCTTAGAGGTCACGATCGGATTATCAACTTGATCGACTCCTCGATGGACGACGTTCGACGTAAGGTATGGCTGGTCATGGAGCTGGGAGAGACCGATTTGAATCAGTTGCTTAATCGTCAGACGGGAAAGCCAATCAGTTTTCGGTTCATCAAACACATTTGGGAACAGGTTGAGTTCCCCTGTTAATATTGTGCACCCTTGACACACTTGCTGATCTCCATCCTCTCCTCAACTGACGTGATCTTTGTTGTCAGATGCTCGAGGCGGTCCACGCTGTTCACGAAATGGGTATCATCCATACCGACTTAAAACCAGCCAATTTTGTTCTTGTTCAAGGCTCGGTGAAGATCATCGATTTCGGAATTGCCAAGGCTTTACCTGCGGACACGGCCAACATCAGTCGAGAGACACAGATTGGTACGGCAAACTACATGTCACCAGAAGCGTTGATGATGCAACAGTCATCCCATGGCGACCATCAGACGGTCAAGATGGGTCGGCCGACGGATGTGTGGGCTTTAGGCTGTATCCTCTACCAAATGGTGTACGGCCACACCCCGTTCTCGAAGCTGGATACCAGCCTGAAGGTGCACACGATTCGAGATCCTAAGCATGTGATCGACTATCCCGAGTTAGTCGCCCCGATGCAGATCACACCGGAGGGGAAGAAGGTTCCCTTGGATGAACACAAGGTGATCGTAGAGAAAGAGGCGATTAATACCATCAAGGCTTGCTTGAGATACCACAAGGAACAGAGACCAGAGATACCGGAACTCTTGAAAGACGAATTCTTGTTGGGCTCGTTGGCAGCAGCCGCGCCGCGCTCGAAAATCAATCCAGATGGAGGAAGTGAGTGACTGTGGACTACGTTTTCTTACTTTCGTTGCTACAGACCAGTTTACAAATCCTTCGTCTTACTTCCAGTGACCCTGCAACCCGGGATGTTCGAACTAGTGATCCAAAAGTCGTGGGATTGGTACTCACGAAAGACCGCTAACGGGGGCGTACTGACGGAGAATCAGAAGAAGAAATTCCTACATGTCAGTCTACCTACCGTCCAGACTTCCATCCGGCTCTAGACACTGACCATAGTCTTCCTCCTGGCTCTCCTTCCTTTTTTTTAAGTCCCTAAAAATGTCTGTGAATTGTAGCCAGTAGTTTTTGGCTTCCTATCCTCGCTATCCATCCGACGACCGTCCTTCTACCACCCTCCCTCATCGACTCCTGAAAGCCATGCTTCTCTGTTCAATCACGACACGCCTCTCCTTGCACAAACTTTTTTTTATTAACATCTCGGAATTCATGCTTTATTAATTTACTGAAAATCAGTCCTTCATCTTGAAAAAATTAAAATCTCTACCAAAAAGTTCAAGTTTATCAATGCTGAGATCGTGTCGTATTAGGGGCTTCATTATTATGGAGTGATGTTTAAACCTTTCCTACATCTCTCTCTCGGTTGGATCCTGAATAGTTAAAACCCTCCGACCTTATCCTCCTCCTCATCCTTCCTCCCTTTGTCTATTTAAATAAATAAACTCTTCTATCTCTCCTCATATATTTCTTGAGTTTCGAAAGGACGTACAATGCTTTTTTTTTTTCATCTTGCTTGGCTATTCTCTCTCTCTCTCTCCAACTGGTTTATTTTTATTCTATTTAGTTGCACCGATATGCATCCGACAAAGCATTCTCTGTCTCTTTTTTCTTTATAACCAATTCGTCCTTATTTTTATGTGTGTGTGTGTTTCTTTCTCGGCTACTTTGTTGATTTGAACTCCCTGTTTTTTTTTTGTTTCCATTTCACTGATCATTTCACGTATTTACTCGTTTTTTTTTTTTCATCCCCTTTTATCTAGGTATTGGTATCAACATTTTTTTTCTTTCCCCGATTGTAATCGTTTCGATCATTTTCCTTCTTTTTCAAGTATTTACAACGACAAGAAAAAAAACTCATAAGCAACAAATAATGAATTATATCAAAGGTCCGTTGTAGCAAAAAAAGTGATTGATTGGATGAGGCATCTCAACAATTCAACTTGTCTACATATATCACTGACAGACATACGCGGCCCTCATCACTTGGTGGGTGGACCGTTGCGAAGCTACCTCTTGATGAGACAGAGACTGTTTAACTGATAATGTTATTGGTAATATTCGATAATGATAAGGTCTCGGAGGGCTCCACGAGGCAGACACTAGTTTACCTCGCAGCACAGAGCCGCAGCCGAGTAGACATGTGGCCTAGGCCACAACACCTCTCGTAGAAGACACTTGAAAAACTAAATAAATAAAAAAGGCACATATTTTATGCGCCACTCGGTCTTTCTCATCTTTCACACCATAATGTCACCACCAAATGAGGCACAAACACATGAAAGTGCAAGAAAATGGAAGACTTTCCTTCGCCATCTGCAGCCCCTGCAGATCTTAATTTGAAAGTGGAAGACTTCCCTTTGATTCTGTAGCCCCCTACAGAGCCAAATTTACAAAATTCAAAGCTAAAAAAAATAAACACACCTACAAATAATTCACCAACAACCACAAAAAAATCAAATCATGCATCCACCATGATTGATCAACCATCAAACCCCAAAAAAATGGCTCCGATCACATTATCCTTGGATCGGAATCTTCTGATCTGACCAATTGCTCTCACCCAATTGTTACTGCTCGTTTCTTGCTTGATTAGAGTCACGTGGTTCCTGCTTGTTTCTCTATTTTTTTGTTACTGCTGAATGTTTTAACGATTGATGGATTATTTCTTTTTTATTGTTTCTATAGATTTTATTTTGTCTTCCTGCTGACTATCTAACGACCAATTCTTTCTTTTAGTCTTCATTATCACTTTTCAATGGCCATGACAAACAAACGAGCGCATAAAAAAGAAATAATTGATCGTAAACACAATCAGCAGGGAGAAAAAAAATCTAGAGAAACAATAAAAAAGATAAAAAAAGTCATGTACTTGTCTGTTTGCCATGGTCATTAGACATTGAGATTGAAGAATGAAAGGTAACAAATAAGATCAGAACCAAGACTTATAGTCCGAGTAATTCTGCACTGTCCAGAATCGATTTGAATGTGGCAACATCGATACCCATGATGGCAATGAGCGCTCGGTCATTGCGACCATCTCGCAAGTGAGTCCAGACACTGCGTACACGAGGATGACCTGGAAGGTCCTGACGGGTAAGGTAGGTTTTATTGATCGGAATGGCCCTTGTCTTCCCAAATAAGCCAGGGCCGCAATGGCCATCACCGTATCGTTGTCGTTGTCCTCCTCCTTTTCGAGTTCTTGCATGAGTAATGTTACTAAGTTGAGCATGGCGGTGTGTGGTTGTTGGTGGAATCTGGCAGCTGTTTTTGTAGATCTGACTGCTCAGGAGTCGACCGACGGAAATGTAAATTTCCAAGGGTCTGTATTTTAGGTTCGAATTTTGTAAATCTGGTTCTGTAGGGGGCTACAGAACCAAAGGGAAGTCTTCCACTGGAAAAGCCAAATTTTTAGCTTTTCAACTGCAAACAAGCTCTGGCATCTGGTTCTACAGGGGGGCTGTAGATCGAAGGGAAGTCTTCCAATGTTGCGGGCGATTATAAGGAAAAGCAAGTCGTGTTTGTTTTTGTTTTTGGGATTGAATTGAATTGAGGAAAGATTTTTATTGATACATACGTTTTGGAAATGTTCTTTATATGTAATTTACATGAATAAGTGATCAAAAAAATTCGTGTCTGCAGGTCAAGGAGTGGAGGTCTACATAATGAGGTTCTTGGAGAGTTCAAGTTGGCACACGAAAGATATGAACTATGTCCACCAAACCACTCGAAACAAGAGTGAGTAAAACAACCTGCGCCGACGCATGCGAAAGGTGCCCAAGACAACGATACGATGAATGTGTGATGTTGATGGAGAAAGGCGATCAACGGATACGAATACATATATATGTGGAGTGGAGTGGAAAGAATAGAGTTGGGTTATAGTACAGAAAGTCAAGAACCTGCTTCTTTACTTCCCCCGACTGATGATCGAGATGAGAGGTAAAAGAACGAGGGGACCCAGCCGCCGTTGGTATCTGACCATTTCACACACAGAGGGAGTTTAGATGAGCACGTCAATCAAGAACACAAAAAAAACCAATGTAGAAAAAACAGAAGATTGTGAGTGTGATGAAAGTTATTGAGTAGGTAATCTCATCAAGGAGCGGTCAAATCGATGTAGATTGGCACGCGTGGTTTTACGTCCGATGATGATTGGATGGTAGGTTTAGTGTCGCCGTTATTGGTCTCGTGACGACGACGACGACGCTTGGGCTTAGGCTTGCTCTCTCCAGCCTGGCCAGCCTCAGCTGGACGCTTCTGAGGTTCAGATTTAGATCCACTTGAGCTGCTTCCTCCTACATCTTCTTTTTTGACGGCTATTTTTGTCGGATCTTGTGTTCCGGTTTGCTTGGAGTCAGGGTCATCCGATTCGATGTTGATGACGCTTGGAGCCGAGGTTTTTATTTTTAGTCGAGTTTTTTGTTTCTTTGATTATTATAATTGAATTGAAATTAGTGAAAGAAATGGCCGCTGAAGTATATTAATAATAGCTGTGCAGCTTACTGTTACAGTACGCGTGGCTGCTACTGGGGATGTTATAGGGGGAGGGGGAATAATACCTTCGGCAATCAAAATCGATCTGGGCTTGTAGTTGAAGGTGAACTGGATATTTCCAAAGAAAAGGAAAAAAGACGGAAGGAAAAGAAGAAGATTGTTGAGAAAGCAAGAAATTCGGAGGGAGGAAAGTTAACTGACTTGAAGGAATGGATGGAGGTCTCTGGATGTGATCTTATAAAATTTTTTCTTGGGTTGACAAGTGGTTGGTTGACCTAAGCCAGCGGTAGATGAGAGACGAGCTTTTTGGAGAGACTCTGAGAACGACATTTCGTTGGTAGTCTGCTTTGGAGGATTGCAGCTGGAGGATTTTTGGATAGGAACTAGTAGACATTGGAAAATCTTAAGTTGAATGGTACCGAGATGTTTGATGATCTTTTCATCTTGACAGAGGGTAGTAGATGAGAATCGTTGTTGGTGGTCATCAGGGTCGACAAGTTTGATGGGAGCAAATTGGAGTGGACGATGTGAGGAATGAGATTGGTAGATATTTGAGAAGCGGATTGTATGAGCTTGTTGAGATTTAGGACAGTTAGCCGATCCTACATGGACGGTCATCCAAGAAGATCTGGATGGTGAAGTCATATGATATGTAAGGGTTTGAGGTTCTGTTGAGAGAGTAATAAGCGGTGGGGGGAATGTTGAAGGAGATTTGGAATGGTGCGGAATGGAGTGCTTCGATTGTCACAGCTTCATGGTAGAGACCGGTGGATGGATCGCGGGTTGATTGATGTAGGTATTCCTGAGATGGAGTCCATCGGTCAGATTGTTCGGTGCTGATGAAGCAGAACGAGGTAGAAGTAGTGTTAGTGGGCATGTCTTGACTGGAAAAGTGTTGGATGGTGAAGTAAAGTTGATCGATGAAGGATAGAGTGGCAATGGGGTTTGTATTTTTTCGTTAACTTGTAGTAGAAGATTAATATTTGGAAGACAACGTCATCGAGAGAAGAGACTTATATACATGCATATCACGCCCCGCAGTCGCTCATCATAAGCATACCCGCAGTCAGCTCTCTCACTGGACTGGATATAAGCATATCCATGCTTACCGGCAGTGCACCTGGAAGAGATCCCCCGGAGCTCTGTGTGGTCTCACGGCGGCCCGGGTCCAGACTCCTTGAGGTGGTCTTGCCACGAGCCTAACAAAGCCTCTCTGTCTCACAGAGAGGCTTACACCCAAAGCCTCCAGCTTGGCTTGAGTCCCGGGTCAGATGAACCCATAATTTTATCATTTTTTACTCGACCCCCAATTAATCACCCAATATTCACCACACCACATCGTAAGTTAGCTGCTCTTGTAGAGGTTGATCTGCCGCATCCCCACATGTAATTCCTGTATCAAGATTTCACCAGGGTCGCGCTGGCGACCCTGGCGAACTCGACCAAGTCTTGAATTTTACTGTATGGGGATGTGGAGGTATGCAATGCCAATATCCCATCTCCCGCTTTTCTTTTGTTTGAATTGACTATTGTAACAACCCTTATTCATGTACTTATGTCGACATGTCAAAGATATGTATTTCCAAATGTTATGTGACAGATGATGGATTAATAAAATCCATGTACTTTGTTAAGGCCATACTCGCTGATGGAGGCTTCCTGTTACAACTCTTAATAATGAGGATTAAGGGATCAAGACGGATGATGAAGTATACAGTAACAAAGAAGATATATTGAGGAATGGCTAGTCAAAAAGGCGCGCAGTTTGGAGATTGGTAACATCGTGTACTGGCAGTCCAAAGATTGCTTCCTGCAAAAAATGATGATATGCCTCTCAGGACTCACGGCAGACAGGGGACTTTAGGAACAAGTCCCTCCCTGCGGTCGGCGGGCCCCCCAGGAAAAGAAGGGAAGGGACTGGGTTTAAGTTCAGTCTTGCCATCACTCCACGGACATTCCCATGTGTAGGGTGGACCTTGTTGCCTCTAGCGGCCCGCAACTCCATGTTCAAATATGTCACACATCTTTCACAACTGTGCCAAAAATGGACTGTCAATCCAAGCAGGGGTGGATTGGCTTGGACCAGATGAATCGGTCAAGATCCTGTCTTTGCGATGCCCAGATCTCCCAGTAGAACACTCGACACAGTTTTCTTCTGTTCTATCCACAACATGGATCTTGTAAAAATCATAGAATGGCTTGAAGATGAAGAAAAAAAATACTTGCCGCGCTTCAGACATCAATTTCAGTAATGTTAAAATGAATGACAACATCAAAACCAAAGCATGGAGGATCTCAAGTCGGAAGAAAGGAAATAAATCAAAATCATCTCCAACTTTTTCCACATCAATTTTGTTGGTTTTTGAGGTTATAGTCACCATGGGATATATGGGGGATATGGCTGACCAGTGACAGCAAACGTGAAAAGGACCCCTCTGTAATTTTGCTGTCACTGGTCAGCCGTATCCCCCATATTTTCCTTGGTGTGTCTTCATCTTGGCAATAATTTTCTTTTGACTTGGAAAAGAATGGGTTGCGGAGGCTTGTGGGGTGGCGGGGGTGGCTATTGATTCCAGAAATGGATTGAGGGGGATGTTGGACTTGGCCATGATCTGATAATGATTTCCCGATATCTTTCAGTATGTTTTTGTATATATTTAGAGAGGAAAAAAACATACCTTGGACAATGTGCCAACGAAGAATCAATTCTGGCAACTCGTGGAGGTGGATGCCAAAGCTGCCAAGAGTAGCAGCCAATGGCAGTTCTGATCCAACCCCGGAACATATAGTAGGGTTTATACCAGCTCTGTTGGACCCCGGAAATCGGTCAAGGCCTGCCAAAGTTTGTCCCAGGCCGCGCAATAGCAGCTCTGCTGGAGATGCTCTAAAGGATGAAAGGGGTTTCACTGATTGGGGGCTAAATGATCAGGAAACAGGAGCGGTGAAGAAGTGATGAGCTCTAAACTAGATTCTTTTAATAGGGGGACTCAAAGTCAAGCCAAGTTGACTTGGCTGCCAATTGGCAAGTCACTCTGCAAGCTTCTTGTTGAGTGATGTGTGAAATTGATTTATACTGTGTGTTAGAGGGTTTCAGTCAGACTTGACTTGCCTGCCAATTGGCAAGACAATCTTCCAGAAAAACCTGCAGAGCAACTTGCCCATTGACAGGCAAGTTGACCTGGCTCAAGTTTGAAACCCCCTATTACTCCATGCAAATAGGCATAGTTAAGTAGACTACTACATATAAGGCTAACAAGTGGTTGAGCAGACAAACAAGGAATGCATATACATGGACAGAGACAAGGCAACAGATTGTTGGACAGGAGATGGGGATCCAAGACTGTGATGATAATTTTTATTGAACAGCAAACAAAAACCAGACTAAAAGAAGAAACAATCAGAAACAAGTAAAAGAATAAAGAATAAATATAAAAAAAGAAGTAGTAGATAGAGATTTACCACCACTAGCTACAGAGATTGAAGAAGAACAAGATTAGATAATTGGAGCACAATGAGATATGACACAGGACAGGAACTTGAGAATAAGAAAGAGAAGTCAAGATTCCAACAAGGGAGATTGGAGATGGACTGAGTTGATGATGTTGTTTTCTCACCAAATTGAGATCACAATAGATTTGAGTGAGAGTAGATTGACAGATTAGTTGAGAGGAAGTAAGAAAGTGAACAGAAGAGGATAGATGAGATGGTATGATGTGGAAGGAAAGTTTATATGAGTCAATGAGTTGTTGTCAGATGGATTGAGGAAGGACAGGAGGTAGATGTAGAGAGATGGATGAGTGAAGGAAGCAATCAAGAGTGGAAAAAGGAAGAAATCAAAAGTGGGAAAAGGGAGTGATGGAAAGATGTCAAAGAAAAGTCAGGAGGAGCGGAAGCGAGTGGTTGAATGAGAAAGGAGATTAGGTTTCAGAAGGCTATTCAAATGATGGTTGAACATGTAGTGGTCAACCAGACTGAGAATAGACCAAGATTGAGTTGTCAACCAAGATAAGGTGTCACAAGATTCAACATGAGTCAGTAAAGTTGGACAAGACATGTACTGGACTGAACATAAATAAAAGCAACTATAATGGACATGACTTTGAGTTGTATGTACATCTGACTCAGATGGACTAGATAGTGAAAGTTGGGAGAGAAAAAGAGGAAATGGAGAGGAAGGAAAAAGGAGACTTAGAGCGGAGAGAAATTTGACATGAAAATCTAACACCATGGATAGTGGTGGTTCTGGTCCCAGAGCATACTCCTCTGCCTCACCCATGTTTGGATCTCCTGGGTGCCTGAACCTCACACAGATCCCACTATCTGGCTGGGAGGACTGGTATTGTTGCCACACCAAATTGCATTGCTTGCTGATTAATTCTAGATAATGTGGGGCAAGGTCGTACATGACTAGATTCAGGCCACCTGGTTTTGTTGCTTCCTCAGGATGACCAATGATTTAGTGATCACTCCCAAGGGGAGTTGTTTGATGTACTGTTTAAAAAAGTTGATTTTTCATCAGCCCGGGGGTTGGATTTCCTTGACCATCAGTGCTCCAGTTTTCTCCAGAGTGAGGCCCAGCCTAATCTAAAGGAGTGTCCTGTCAACCCCAGTAGTCTCAGTTCAGCCCACACCTTTTCAAGAACCTTGTTGACACATTGTTTCCTGAGGTTGATCCTGCCTTTGTCTCCCCTAAATGTAGGGGTTTGGTGTTGTGTGTTGTAGCCTCTAATTGCCACGTCACCACCTTCAACAGGCACAAGGCACTCTTCAAGGGCCAAAGATGGTACCTCACCGTGCCTTGTGTAGTTCAGGCACCATCATAAGACTTTACCTTTGTCCTGGTGAGTCCCCTTTTGCAGGTGTTTTCCCTATCCTCAAACTGGTAGGTTGATGCTGCTAGTCATTCCGTGCCCCAGAGGACCACGATCATTAGATCTTGGATTTATTCTACCTCTGGTCCCCTCCCCCTCAGGTAAGTAATCAAGGCCTCCAGATCACTCAACTTGACTGGTTGCTTCCTGGGTGTTTTGAGTAATAAAGTATCTTCCCTTCCTAAAGCTTTGAGTATCAGCTTGACCCTGGCCTCAGTGTATGTTGGGTATGTGGTGCCATTGTTTAAATTTTTTGTTATTCTTCAGGCTCTTGGCAGAAACTCTGTGTGCTCAATCCAACACTTGGATTAACATAATCTAAAACCCTAAACCATTTTACCACTCATTACGCAAACAATAACCTCACCTTGACGCTTTTCAGTGGAGGGGCTAACCACCTAGTACTGAAGGTCTAGGGACACAGGGTTCTTACAACCATCACCAGGCTTTGAGAGAAGAGAAATAAGATTTTGATATAAAGGGAGTAGACTATCCATGGAGTCTACTTCAAGATAAGATTGATAAAGAAGATAGATACAAGGGTTTTGAGGAGTACAGAGGCTTTGAGGAACTTTTTAATTGTATCAAGCCCCACTTAATTTGTTTCAATGTAAGACTTTCAGGCTATTACTACTACAATATCATTTCTCTCTGGGGTAAAGATCATTAGATTTCTCTACCCTTTTATGTTGGTAGATGGCTCAATCAGGTCAGGTTGCAATTGCAAGCAGTGATAGACCCCCATGTGTAATTATATTACACATGGGAAAGTCTGAGTGAAGGATCATTATGAGAAAATAATTTACCCTTAATTAGGTTCAAGGACCTTATTGGGTATATAATTTCTAAGGAAACAAAAACTAGAAAATCAAATTTTAATAAAAGGATAGTAATAGTATCATTGAAAATAGAACACTTAAGGGTGTATCATTTTCAATGATTATTTAGAATTAAAATAATAATGAATAAATTATAATTCATGACAATGGAAACCTGATCCAAGAGCCCCAAAGGGGCTAGGGCTAGAATGAATCAACTGAGGACCAACTTCCGGTTTTAAATAGATTAGGTTTCCTCATCTTGCATTTAGTTCATGTCAGCCACTGAGCTAACCCACATGGCTACAGAATAAAAAACTCACACTACAGTCACTTTTTGTCGCAACATCCCGCTGTGAAGTCCTGTCTCAGCAAAATGTTGCAACAGCCTAGCAGGCCATCTGGCTGTTGCAACATTTTGCTGCAGCAGGAAATTGCAGCACAATGTTGTGAGAAAAAAATGTCCGTAGTGACACTGGCCTAGTTGCACAGCCCGCAAGCAGGTGACAAAACTTTGATTTCGCCGCGCGGGTTTGGTCTGCAGTAACTGCGGCTACTGGCACAGTCACACATTGGATTTTTTCAGCACAAAGAAATATTTATTTTGTCACCTCCTTGGGGGCTGTGTTGGTAATTCACCAATAAGAATATGTACAAGACTGGCAGTAAGAGTTCAATTCCTATTCTAATCATTGTTTTTTATCAAAATTATTAGCTTCTAACTTTAACTTAATCTCCTGAATACAATTCACACATAAGTGTGATTACTAACAGAAGATTAAGATTTGACTATCTACCCAATAGGCTAAATAGCCTATTGGGTAAATGATTTTGCATTCATTTAATCTTAATCTTGCTTTCACGTGAAATTATGTTTTCACAAGTGAGCTGTCTCACCCCATCGGATGAGACCTCAAGTTTTTCAATCAATAAAATCAAAGAAGGAGGACCTTCGAAGATCCTCCCTCACTGTGATCTTATTCTGGCATACTACCTTACAAGCTTACTCTTTAAAAGTGTACAAATAATGAAAAAGGTAACTGGGGAGATAAATTGAACTCTAAACACAAATTGTATATTTTCTATCACCTCTTCCACTCTCATCCAACTCCTTCTCTCTTCCTTCTACTCAACCACTTCTTTCATTATTTCTCACTAATTTGAATCAACTCTACTTTTTATTTGGATCTCATTTGGCCAAGAATCTGGTTTCTTCACAGCCATTAACCGCCTGAAGAGGCTAAGAGACGGCACTTCATACTCTCTGTAAGTCAGCTGTCACTTGCCTCCTATAGTTGAGACACTATAGAGCACCTCCGCTGTAAAGCGTCAAGGTGTGGTTAATTTTCCTCTGTAAAAGGAGTGACAATAATCAACTGGTTATCACTAAAGAGACACCGGCTGACAGTTCATAATTACCTTGTTGTTATGCTTCTCTTTTTTTTGTATTCCATAGGTTTGCTTTATTTCTTTTCTTCATTTTCTCTCTTATCTTGTCTTCATCTCTAGCTTCTTTCTTGATCATGCAATGCTTGTTGAAGTTGTAATCCCTGTAGAAGGGAAAGTGGCCAATGTGGCCACAAATGCTGAGCACTATGCTGTAACAGCTGCTGAGCACAGATCAGAATGCTGCACCAATAAGAATAAGAATGCACCAATGGAGTGGTGAATTCCGGCTAAAAAGTTTAGATGTTAAAGTACTTTACTTTAACTGAAATGTACAACAACATTCCTGATGAAAAGTATTAATACTTTTCTCTCCACAAAGCTGGAAAGCCCTGTGGAGCTTTCACCTTTAGATTGTCCACTGGACAATATTTCCTCAGCATTTCTTCTCTATAAATACCAGGGCTCTTTGCCCCATCTTACATCCATTCATTCACTCACCCACTCACACTCTTACATACATAATATCATCCATCACCCTCATCTCAACCATCACCTTTCTACACTAGTAATATATATTTAAGTTAATAAACCCTACAATACCCCCATCTCAATAATGCACAGTCTTTCTTTTGGCTCACTTTGGTTGCACACTCAGCTGCATTTGTGTTCTCTGTGAGAATGAGAAAATGACTTTATTGATGGATCAATAGCGGGGTAAGTCTAGGAGGGAGGAGCAGCGTTTGAACCTGAGTAAAAGAAGATAGAGGGGGAAAACAAGATGAGATTTTCATTAAAAGAAGAATAAGTGGAAAACACTACACCATGAAAAATTTGAGGTGACTACACGTCAGGTGACATGCAGTAACTTTACCTTGGTCTCCTATGGTACTCCATTTGAATCTTGATTTTGTTTGTGCAAGATGTTTATGGATTTTGATGTGCGCAAGTGTCAGCTGAACCCCCTCCGTTGTCATGTGAGTGCCTTTCATGATTGGCACAATGGCTTCCCAGTGAGCTGGGAGGACCCAGCTCAATGGCCAGTACTGGCCGCCAGTACATGTTGCCATTGACTTGCTAGGTCCCTCCTCAATGGGCAGGACTTGATGACCGTTGAGCTGTGGTCGACATAGGAGCTTGCCATGCTCAATGGCCAGTACACACTGGTCATTGAGGTGGGAGAGCTTCCAGCTCGATGGCCAGCACATACTGGTCATCGAGCCGGGATGTCTCCCGGCTTGATGGCCAGTCACTACTAGTCATGGATCTGGGCGAGCTCCCAGCTCCATGGACAGAAGATACTGGTCATCGAGCTGAGCATCATCCCAGCTTAATGTCAAGTACACACCGGCCATTGAGATGGGAGAGATCCCGGCTCAATGACCAGTAATGATGGGCCATCGAGCTGGGTCGAGATATCCCGGCTCTATGACCAGGATACTGGCCATCGAGCAGGCTCTCCTGGATTGATGACCACTATACTGGTATTCGAGTCGGGAAAGCACCCCGTTCGATGGAAGCACATGCTGATCATCAAATCCGGAGCCCTCCCATCTCGATGTCCAGTACACACTGGTCATCAAGTTGGGAGCGCTCTCATCTCAATTTCCAGTGTTTACTGACCATCAAGCTGGGAGACATCTCGGCTTGATTACCAGTATACTGGCGATAGATCCGGGTTCTCTCCCTATCCAATGGGCAGTATACTGGTCATGGAGCTGCGAGACGTCCCAACTCGATGACCAGAACATTGGCCATCGAGCTGGGAGCTCTCCTGGCACGATGGCCAGTATACAGGTGCTCGAGTCGCAGAAGCTCCCATATCAATGGCCAGTACAGACTGGTAATCATGTCGGGGGCGCTCCAATCTTGATGTCAAGTGTTTACTGGTCATTGAGCTAGGCGATCACCCAGCTCAACGACCAGTATACTGATCATTGAGCTGGAATATGTCCCATCTCGATGGCCAGTATACTAGTCATTGAGGCGGTAGAGTTCCCAGCCCGATGGCCAGTATACTGGCCAGTCATTATTGGTCATCGAGCCGGGAGAATTCCCAGCTCAAATATGGCCAGGTTACTGGTCATCGAGCGGGAAGAGAGAACCTAGCTTGATGGCCAAAAGCACAGTGATTCTGCGATTACCATAGAGGGTCTGTTTGTTGCAAATCCCAATTATAATAGGCAGATTCAGAAATGAAAGAAGCTAGATAAAGAAACAAAGAGGTACCATTTTTAGACCCGGCATTCAATTCAGATTGTGAGACAACAGTGAATAGCAAAAGAAAGACAGTGACAACCTGAGGAATTTCAAACAACTTAAACACAGAAACATGAGTTCAATGAGCATAAAACAAAGTGAAATATGGAAAGTTTTTGATTGAGAAGACTACTTCTGATTGGTCAGAAAATTCTTGATGTGCTATTTGCTCCTCCTGTTAACTTGATGACTGTAAGTTTGCATTCTCATCTATTCAAGTTAATTGACAGAGCTTTTTCATTCTCAAAAATGATTGTCTCACTAGTTTTACCTGTTGATTGATTGCTCTTTGATCCTTGATCTTTGAGTGTTTGTTGGGAAAAATCTTGATGAGGTTGTTGATCAACCAGTTAGCACTATAGGACACACAAATCCATGCCCTATGAATACACACATACACAACATGGCAATAATAACTCTACACATTTAGCTACAGGTGGTTTGTCCTGTGGCTGGTGCAACCTCTCAGCATTTGAGCCTCAAGGTACCAAGGTTTTTTTTTGCCACAGGACCAGGGTTGTCATGGCAAGTCAGTGGTGAGCATGTAACATAGTTGCAAAGGTGTAAAGTGGTAAAGTACAAGTGTGAACTTTTAATTTGATAAATGATGCCAAGGCACTATTAATCTTGATTAATGGTGCCAAGGCACTATTAATCTTGATTAATGGTGCCAAGGCACTATTAATCTTGATTAATGGTGCCAAGGCACTATTAATCTTGATTAATGGTGCCAAGGCACTATTAATCTTGATTAATGGTGCCAAGGCACTATTAATCTTGATTACTGGTGCCAAGGCACTATTAATCTTGATTAATGGTGCCAAGGCACTATTAATCTTGATTAATGGTGCCAAGGCACTATTAATCTTGAATCCTGGTCAGTTAATGACATTAACAGGTCAGTTAATGGCATTGACTGATCAGTTAATGACATCAACTGGTCAGTTAATGGCATTGACTGGTCGTTTAATGACATTAACTGGTCTGTTAATGGCATTGACTGGTCGTTTAATGACATTAACTGGTCAGTTAATGGCATTAACTGGTCAGTTAATGGCATTAACTGGTCAGTTAATGGCATTAACTGGTCAGTTAATGGCATTAACTGGTCAGTTAATGGCATTAACTGGTCAGTTAATGGCATTAACTGGTCAGTTAATGGCATTAACTGGTCAGTTAATGGCATTAACTGGTCAGTTAATGGCATTAACTGGTCAGTTAATGCATTAACTGGTCAGTTAATGCATTAACTGGTCAGTTAATGCATTAACTGGTCAGTTAATGGCATTAACTGGTCAGTTAATGCATTAACTGGTCAGTTAATGCATTAACTGGTCAGTTAATGCCATTAACTGGTCAGTTAATGCCATTAACTGGTCAGTTAATGCATTAACTGGTCAGTTAATGCATTAACTGGTCAGTTAATGCATTAACTGGTCAGTTAATGCATTAACTGGTCAGTTAATGGCATTAACTGGTCAGTTAATGGCATTAACTGGTCAGTTAATGGCATTAACTGGTCAGTTAATGGCATTAACTGGTCAGTTAATGGCATTAACTGGTCAGTTAATGGCATTAACTGGTCAGTTAATGGCATTAACTGGTCAGTTAATGGCATTAACTGGTCAGTTAATGGCATTAACTGGTCAGTTAATGGCATTAACTGGTCAGTTAATGGCATTAACTGGTCAGTTAATGGCATTAACTGGTCAGTTAATGGCATTAACTGGTCAGTTAATGGCATTAACTGGTCAGTTAATGGCATTAACTGGTCAGTTAATGGCATTAACTGGTCAGTTAATGGCATTAACTGGTCAGTTAATGGCATTAACTGGTCAGTTAATGGCATTAACTGGTCAGTTAATGCATTAACTGGTCAGTTAATGGCATTAACTGGTCAGTTAATGGCATTAACTGGTCAGTTAATGGCATTAACTGGTCAGTTAATGGCATTAACTGGTCAGTTAATGGCATTAACTGGTCAGTTAATGGCATTAACTGGTCAGTTAATGGCATTAACTGGTCAGTTAATGGCATTAACTGGTCAGTTAATGGCATTAACTGGTCAGTTAATGGCATTAACTGGTCAGTTAATGGCATTAACTGGTCAGTTAATGGCATTAACTGGTCAGTTAATGGCATTAACTGGTCAGTTAATGGCATTAACTGGTCAGTTAATGGCATTAACTGGTCAGTTAATGGCATTAAC
The DNA here is from genome assembly GCA_001624995.1 of Puccinia horiana. Taxonomy (NCBI): domain Eukaryota; kingdom Fungi; phylum Basidiomycota; class Pucciniomycetes; order Pucciniales; family Pucciniaceae; genus Puccinia; species Puccinia horiana. Next base: position 655,896 of record LWDY01000064.1, on the reverse strand, counting down.
TGGTCAGTTAATGGCATTAACTGGTCAGTTAATGGCATTAACTGGTCAGTTAATGGCATTAACTGGTCAGTTAATGGCATTAACTGGTCAGTTAATGGCATTAACTGGTCAGTTAATGGCATAAACTGACCATTTAATGGCATTATCTGACCAGTTAATGGCATTAACTGACCAGTTAATGGCATTATCTGACCAGTTAATGGCATTAACTGACCAGTTAATGGCATTAACTGACCAGTTAATGGCATTAACTGACCAGTTAATGGCATTAACTGACCAGTTAATGGCATTAACTGACCAGTTAATGGCATTAACTGACCAGTTAATGGCATTAACTGACCAGTTAATGGCATTAACTGACCAGTTAATGGCATTAACTGACCAGTTAATGGCATTAACTGACCAGTTAATGGCATTAACTGACCAGTTAATGGCATTAACTGACCAGTTAATGGCATTAACTGACCAGTTAATGGCATTAACTGACCAGTTAATGGCATTAACTGACCAGTTAATGGCATTAACTGACCAGTTAATGGCATTAACTGACCAGTTAATGGCATTAACTGACCAGTTAATGGCATTAACTGACCAGTTAATGGCATTAACTGACCAGTTAATGGCATTAACTGACCAGTTAATGGCATTAACTGACCAGTTAATGGCATTAACTGACCAGTTAATGGCATTAACTGACCAGTTAATGGCATTAACTGACCAGTTAATGGCATTAACTGACCAGTTAATGGCATTAACTGACCAGTTAATGGCATTAACTGACCAGTTAATGGCATTAACTGACCAGTTAATGGCATTAACTGACCAGTTAATGGCATTAACTGACCAGTTAATGGCATTAACTGACCAGTTAATGGCATTAACTGACCAGTTAATGGCATTAACTGACCAGTTAATGGCATTAACTGACCAGTTAATGGCATTAACTGACCAGTTAATGGCATTAACTGACCAGTTAATGGCATTAACTGACCAGTTAATGGCATTAACTGACCAGTTAATGGCATTAACTGACCAGTTAATGGCATTAACTGACCAGTTAATGGCATTAACTTACCAGTTAATGGCATTAACTGACCAGTTAATGGCATTAACTTACCAGTTAATGGCATTAACTGACCAGTTAATGGCATTAACTGACCAGTTAATGGCATTAACTGACCATTTAATGGCATTAACTGACCAGTTAATGGCATTAACTGACCAGTTAATGGCATTAACTGACCAGTTAATGGCATTAACTGACCAGTTAATGGAATTAACTGACCAGTTAATGGAATTAACTGACCAGTTAATGGCATTAACTGACCAGTTAAGGCCATTAACTGACCTGTTAATGCCATTAACTGACCTGTTAATGCCATTAACTGACCTGTTAATGCCATTAACTGACCAGTTGATACCATCCCAGTTAATGCCATTAACTGACCAGTTAATGTCATTAACTGACCAGTTAATGTCATTAACTGACCAGGTAATGCCATTAAATGACCAGTTAATGCCATTAACTGACCAGTTAATGTCATTAACTGACCAGTTAATGCCATTAACTGACCAGTTAATGTCATTAACTGACCAGTTAATGTCATTAACTGACCAGTTAATGTCATTAACTGACCAGTTAATGTCATTAACTGACCAGTTAATGTCATTAACTGACCAGTTAATGTCATTAACTGACCAGTTAATGTCATTAACTGACCAGTTAATGTCATTAACTGACCAGTTAATGTCATTAACTGACCAGGTAATGCCATTAAATGACCAGTTAATGCCATTAACTGACCAGTTAATGTCATTAACTGACCAGTTAATGTCATTAACTGACCAGGTAATGCCATTAAATGACCAGTTAATGCCATTAACTGACCGGTTGGTCTTGGAGGGAAGGGAGGAGAGTGTGCTCTCTCCCATTCCCTCCAAGTCCGACTAGTCTTGGAGGGATGAGGGGCCTGCATCATCCCGCACGCCCTCGGCTTGGGCTGCTTCCCCCGTCCACATCCTCCAAGGCGGACGTGGACGACCTGTGGCATGCACACCACAGATTGAGGGTGTGCCAACTTGGGCACACCCTCTGATCTAGGAGGAAAAGGTCCTCTGGGGCGTGCATGGTTGTGCACACCCCACTCATGGGGCATTCCCAGCCTTGCATGTCCCATCGGGGATGTGGAAGGCCGCTAAGCCCTATTTAGGGCCTCCATGCCCAATGGACACCCTGAATGTGGTGTGCATTGGTAAGGACGCCTCACCCGAGGCGTCATTTTAGCAAATATGGGGCTAGCATTTAGCGGGCCCCTAAAATAATGGAGGACTTGGAACTCAGGCTCTTGTTGATTTCAAAATTTCATAACTAGTTGGCTTAGCCATTAAACTACTTTGTGTGTTTAAGCTGCTGCTACATGGGCTATCATGAGTGTAGACTTAGTAGCTGATGATCACCTTGTTGAGGCACCTCACAGAGTTGTTGAGAATGAAGCCAGTATTCCCTCCTTGGCTTGGCCCGTTATCTGGAGGTTTTCTTTGGTCTCTCTCTTTCTGGTTTGCTTCTTTTGGGTCTGTGCCATGCATAAGGAAAGAGTTGGTTGAGGCAACCTCACATTCATCCTTCTTGGGGAAATTAGGACACACAGTATCTTGAGTCTCCTTTTAAAAGTAAAAATCTAATTAACTCTGCAAGAGGGAGGTTTAGGGTGTGTACCACGGCAGACACCTGTTTTTGAAAATGGTTTCTGCTGATTTTTTTTGCGCTTTTTTGAAAACAAAAAACTGTTTTCAAAAACAGGGGGAGACCTGTTTTTGAAAAACGTGGGAAAATCAGCAAAAACAACTTTCAAAATCAAGCAAAATCACACACATGTGGTACAGGTTTTTGCTTAAAAACAATTTCCATTAAAAATCTGGGGAAAATCCGACCTTGGACACTCTATGGTATGCACCATTAACAAAGTTGAGATGGGGGTATATACCTCCTCTGTGAGGGTATTTGTGTAAGGGGTTTGAATCCCTTCACTGGATTTCTTGAAGTGGCACGGTAGGATGAGGCTAAAGCCTAAGATTCTAAGACCAAAATGAAGGGAGCTTGTATTTCTGGCTCAGAGAGATGAAAGGAACAATCTAGAAAAGTGAGAATGAGAAGAGAAGAGAAAAGACAGAAACTCACCTGGCTCAGAGAGATGAAAGGAACAATTTCTACAGAGCCAGGAAGGGAACCCAGGAAGAGAAGACAAGGAGGGGTGTGTGACATGTGACTGAGAGGTTTGTGAACCCAGCCAAGGGAGGGGGGTTTACAATTTGGTGTTAGACCATCTCCACCGGGAGCATTCATTTGGGGAGGCAAACTTTGAAAGGGTGCAACTGCGGCACACCTTTAGCATCCCAGTCAAAGCTGTGTCCACACCACAAGGTGATATTGTAGAGCTTCTAGAATGTGAAAGGGACCCCCCCCCCCCCTACACCACCAACTGTGTGATCACGACAAGTTAATCATCGTTTTTGTTTGAGTCTGTTTGAGGAGGTGAAGGAGGTGGATTGATATTTTCTTTTTTGGAAAGAAAACAATTGATTAAACTTAAAAGAAATGAAAGAAAGTAACTTAAAAGAAATGACATAACATACAGAATTCCAGGTTTGCATCAAGAGCTGTGACGACAGGTGGTGACATTCTTTTTGTGATTGATGGAATGAAAAGCCTTTGATATGCGGTACATACGGTTTACTATGATTGGAGTTGGGGGGAAGGGGTGGATGAGTATCACAGGAAAGCCTGTGATACTTGTGGTGTAGGAGATGCATTCTGGTATCTACAAGGTTGTAAATGTAGGAGCACCATAGCTTGCTGGAGACCTTTTTTACTTGAGCTGCGCATTTAGCAGCTCCGGTGGTGTTGGTAAATGGGGTGCGGTGAGGTAAATTTTGTTTAGCACCACGATTTACCTCCGCTGGTGGAGATGCTCTTAGAGTGTAAGCAGTGGATACATTGATGTATTACTCATGTGGCTAGCCGGAGGGAAAGTACCTTCACCTCCCGGCTGAGCCGCAGCCGAGTAAGCTAGGTCACAACATTTGGTACATCTTTGTGATAATTTGCTTACCTGTTCAATCTCACATGGATCTATCAGATCGTTGTCTCCTTCCCTCTCTTTTCTCAAATCCTTTTGATTGTTTGGAGCTCAAACAAAGTTGATGATTGGAATTTGAAGTGAAATCGGAGAGGATGGGTCTAGCCACCCGTATGAGTATAAACCAGCATGAAGATGAGATACCAGCGCCTTCAATGGTACCAAGGGCATGTCCAGCAGCATTAAGGAAGCTGAGGAAATAATTTGGGTATCCGGTGAAGACCCACAATTTCTGGATTACATATGCGCCAGCAGAGGCTTTGCCTCCCGTTGCGCAGCCGGGTCAGGACATGGGTTAAGCTTGGGTGCCAGCTGGCCACCACCCGCGCTGCGCACTGCAGGCCCCTGCCGCCGCCGGCGCTCCGTGCATGGCCCTGGCCGGAAAGAGAGAAATTAAATTACCACAAACAGAAAACAAACTATCAACAAAATGAGAAGCCTGTTGTCATTTCTTCAAACATTTCAAAACCATTCGCAAGACGAACAACACCATCCAAGCATGCAGCACACACACAGAGACCCATTCCCACCCCCACTAAACCGAAAGGAACATCTCATGTTCCATGACGCCGGTTTTTGCCGTTCCGATGCATCCCGCATCCTCCAAATATTGGCCGACTACCCATTCGCCTCAAAACTCATCCTCAGTCATAACGCGCTTCTCGACTTCGGCGTATTTAAACTAGCCGCTAGAATACGCTCCCTCCAGAATCGTAGGAACACTCACATCCACGAGCTCAATCTGGCTAGTAATGCACTCACAGACAAATCTCTCATCGAGATCTGTCGTTCATGGGACCATCTCGCGGAACTCTATCTGTCTAATAACAAGATCACCCTCACCAGTACTCCCTCCCTCTTCTTCGATATAGGCAACCTCGCCCTGCTCTCACTCACCTCAAACCCAATCGACTCTCAGGCACTCTCAGCCTTACTTCGGAACCCCAACCTCCCACCACTCCAACTGACCTCCCTCCATCTCTCAGCCTGTTCACTTGATCTCTCCGTCGCCATCTCTCTCGCCCTTTGGCTCGAAAATCGCTCCCGCTCTAGTAACCTCGAACATCTCGCCGTCAATGGTAACTGCTGGGGTAACTCGGGCTCCAAACGGATCGTATGGGCATTGGCTCGACCAGGCGGGAACTGTAATCTCCTACGAGTGGAAATGTTGGCTTGTGATGATCTTCCTGTTCGATCGGCCAGCCAGGACAACCAGAACGAACCGGCTCAAGATGAAGAAGATCATGCCAGATCAATGGGATTCAAGGACTTGGCCGACCGTGAGAATTGTCGTCTGGTTCTCGAACTCGAAGGGGGTTGGAGGAGTCTGTTGGAGAAATGCGAGGCACGAAATCAGTCATTGAGACTCGCCACTCGCCGGGCTGCATTCGGCTTGGTGAGCGCAGCACGACCGATCCTCATGGCTGAGCAACTCCCATTCGAACCGCCCGGAAAGAGACCAACAGACGTCTTTCCATGGGCACTCCTACCGCAAGAATTGAAGTTGAAAATATGGAGATGGCTCTCGATCTTGTATGCCTATCCAGCGTTACACCAAACCGCGAGCGACGATTGGAAGAAGACCAATCCAAGCAGACCAGGCAAGAAGAGAGAAGAAATGGTAGGCCTGTCCGACGGGCTGCCCGACCCACTCACGCCTTCCCAACTAGTCAACCTGATCAACTATGCCCAAGACTGGGAGACCTTGGAAGACCACATGGACCTCAGACAGCAGACCCTCTCCGGCCGCTATCTCGACATTAACCCCTCCCATTATCCCCGCGACCCTCATCAAATCGCCGAGTCCGAGAGAAATAAACTTGGCGCCGAGAAGCGTAGAGATATCGACTTCGATCGACCCGCTAAACTCGCGCTCTTGTCTCAGTGCCACTGTCTTCGCTTTCGTGGCCAGATATAGTCCTTTCCTACCATCTCTTTCTTCGTCTTGTTTACTGTAGTTTTTGTAGACATCGTTTTTCTATCTGTAGAGACACCTGTAACATTTAGCTTATGTATATGTATCTTTGTATTTTTTTTGTACTCTTATTGTATTCTTATCACTCCTTTCATACTGGACTCTTCCTCTTTTTCCTTCTTTTTTGAAAACTAGAACTCTAACCAACCATATGTACTAATATTCTCTGGATCCAATCATCTATCGCATCATTTCCCATTTCTTCTTCTTTCCGTTAATAGCTTGTACTACTACTACTTGTTTTTTTGGAAGTATAAATTAGACAAAAAAAAAACAGATGTTTGTTTTTTTCAATTTTGTCTAATTTTTTTTGAATATGAAATGTAATCATCATCATTGTGAAAGTCTTGTTTCTTTTTTTTTTCTTTTTTTGGATGAGTGAAATCTGTTTGTATTGGTTACTACATATTTAACTGACATAAAGTGACAAAAAAACGATCCAAATTTCTTCCGATTACATATCAAAAAAAAAAAACATCAACAAGTAAAAAAAAAAAAAAGCTAGTGTATAATCCGTTTATAACTGTTTTTAACAACAACAATCATTCAATCAATCAAGTACAAGTGAATTAACAGAGATTATGCAGATCTGTAAATGTTAGATACATAATAATGTCTAACCAAGATGATGATTTGCTTGTGTGATGTATAATAAAAGTGTGTTTTGTAACACAGGGATGGATATTATGTAAGGATACAACATAGAACAACAAAAAAAGTACAAACGACGGCAAAGGAGATTTAAAAAACAAAACGATTTCAAGTGGGTATAAATTCTGTAAAAAAATAATAATGAGGGAATAAGTTGTGGTGGAGGATAATCTAGATAGTGGATGATGATGAGAAGGGCGTACTTTTGGAGGCAGCGATTTGTTGGTCAGAGGAGTCCTTAAAAGCGGCCAAGCCTGCAAGGATCCCGCCCAACATAAAGATAACGGAGATAATAAGCCTAGAAGAAGAAAAGACGAGGAAATGAATTCAGTGTACAAATTGATGCAAGTGTAAAAAAGAGAGGGATGGGATGACCAGATTACGCCCCAGACTCGACTGGGAATTAGTGGACATAGTTTGGCAAATTGGGTGGCATCTGATTCGTTCACTTTCCGGAATACGAGGTCGTCTACTATGTCCCATACACTGTATAGACACGACATCACTCCATTGAATAGGACATAGAATCGCAGCGGACTTCCGTGGTCGACAAACCTGTGTAAAGTTATGCGTAAGTGTCTTTGTTAGGGTGAGTGAGGCGAAGAGAAGTGTTCTACCAAAGTGCTACCATCACTCCAATCGCTATCACTACTACCACCCTCGTCAACCAATTACGTGCCCACCACAATGTAACCAATAACATGATGGCCAAGACTATACTGGCGACCTAAAAATGGCCACAAGATACTCTCAGCTTAACTTTGTTCTTCAGTCAATCCTTCTTTGTTGTATCTTGGCTTACCTTCGAGGCCACCGTATCAAATCCAGCAAAAATTAGGAGCGAGCCTATCAACGACGAGCCGAGATATCCTGCCGGTAATGTGCAGGCTTGTATTCCTCCTCTCATCTTAGTCAAGCCACCCTCTATTAACGAAAAAAGCGAACTAGAGAAAAGTTAACTTAAATTTTCAGAGGATGTGAGAATAGAAGTAAGCTTGCCGTTGGGGTCTAGGGTGATACTCTCGATTCGTGCGCCGGTGCATTTTCCAACGATGGCGTGTGAGCTGAGGAGGGAGAGGGTCTAGGATGAGCGGGACTGTAGATTAGTGCATAGAGAGAAAAGGCGGACTGACAATTCGTGAAAAGCGACGGTGAGTAGTTTGAATGGATAGATCATATGACGAAGGCCCCAAAGGTTCCTGAAAGAGAAAGCAATAGTAGTCAAGATATTGTAAGTTGTCGAGGGAGAGAGAGAGTGCTTTACCAGGCGATGAGAATGAAGAGCGCATAGGCAGCGATGACGAAGAGAGTTATTCGTTGGGTTTCGTTGGGCGTGAGAGTGGAGCTGACTGAGCGTCGATGGAGGAGATGGTATTCGACTGTGGGCATTGTTATTCTTCGGGTATATTAATGTGGGAGTCGGAGTGGATGGTTCTGGGTGAAGTCGAGTGGGTTTCTGGCTTGGCAACTCGCCCAGCCGAAAGTCTTGGCCAACTTCCCTCGATGGAGACTGGCGCAGGCTTAGCATCAGAAAACTCTCTTCTTCTTCAGCTAACTCCACTAAACAAACTTGAGCTGGAATCTCGGTTACACTGTATCATCCGGCCTCTTATTCATCTGTTGATTTGGAGATCTACTGAACAGAGCACCACAGTCAGGTGGCAAGTGGGCCGGCTTCGGGCCCAAAAATGATGTCCGAACCCGGTCCCAGTATCCTGTGGGCTGGGCCGGGTCGGGTCACAAACTAAAAAGGATTTGCCCAGCCCGAGCCCGCTAAGCACATGGTGGGCTCGGGTCGGGTCCGGGTCATAATCGGGCCAAGCGGTGAGCACTGAGGGCCGAGGCAGGCCGGGCAGGTTAAGAAAGATTTTTTTTTAACTTTTATTTAGCAAGAGGGAGGTACAAAACATGATGAAGAAATGATAAGTTGAAACGAGGACTATTAGTTTTCCCTGAGGATCCAGTCCTGTGCGCACACAAGAGCCTCAAGGGTGTCGCTGTTGAGATTGCTTCAGAAATCATCCATCACCCTTCCACTGGTGGAAAAGGCTGATTCCGACGCGATCGAGGTCATCGGTATCATGAGGACGGTCTTGGCCAAGCTGGAAAGACAGGGCCATCGAGATTGGCTCACCCTCCACCAGTCGAGTATGTTGAAGTGTGGAGGGCCTTGAGTGATCGCAACTGGAGGTTCTTAAAGGTAGAGGTCGAGTTCTGCTGTAAGTGAAATCGATCCGCCAGAAGGATTTTTACTGGCAAGAGACCTTTTGAATTTTGATTCCATAGTGTTACTGTTTGTTTTCTGAAGACACTGTATATCATTGTCGTTGTCGGATCTATTGTCGTCCGATTGATTGTTGTCTGATTCTCCGGAATTGTGATCGACGTTGGCTTTTGAAGTGTTGTTGGCTATGGCGTACTGCTGAAACCAAGCGTAAAGATTTTGACGTATCTCAGTCATTGCGCTATCTCGATCCGAGCAACCCATCTCTTCTGAAAGTAGAAAATCGACAACTTCCATTTTAAATCGAGGATCGAAGACAAGATTGATAGCTGCAAGGGCTTTCATCTTGGTCCAATACTTAATAAATTTTGTCTTCATTGGCCCCACGATCGACACGATGTGTTGGTCGTCACTTGCCCCGCCGGTGTGCAATTGATTCTCGATCTCTTTCATGAGTTTGTAAATGAGGTGAGCAGTTGGATATTTGGTTCCTCCAAGCTCAAGGGTGGCTTCGAAATAGAAACGAACCAACAAAGTTTGATCAGTTATATGTTGAGTCATGATAATGAGAAGAAGCTATAAGCAACTCACCTGTGTTGAAAATCTCCAGGAAGTCGTGCATGGTCTTCAGCTCGTTCCACTGCTCATTAGTTGGGCAGTGCTCGAAATTTGCATCATTCATCGAGAGATGAACAAAAGCCCGTTGATATGGGAGAGATGAATGGATCATCAAGTAAGTTGAATTCCATCGAGTGGTCAAATCGGTTGATGGAAGGGCTTGAGTCTTCATGTTTGCCATGTTGATGGCCTCAGCGAATCCTTGTTTGCGTGCAGGACTGTTCTTGATATACTTGACACTTTCCCTCAGTGTATGGATTGCCGGGAAGATGGCTTTTAAGCCATCTTTCACGATGAGGTTGATGATGTGGGTTGCGCAGCGAACATGGAAGTACTTTCCGTCCTGATCGAGAGGGATTTTGCTCCGTTCGCTGAGCACTGGACGTAATCGATTAACCGCTACATCATTCGAAGAGGCGTTGTCGACAGTTATAAATGCTACCTTGTTGATTGCTTGCCATTCGACGATAGTGGAAATGAGCTGTTCAGCGATGGCGTATCCAGTATGGGGGGAAGGTAACTCTTTAAAGCAGATTATCCGTTTACAGAGGTTCCAGGTGTGAGTTATGTAGAGGGCCGTCACTACCATGAAGCTCTTTTGATTTGCCGATGTCCAGAGATCTGTTGTCAGAGCCATTCGTTTGACTGAGGAAAGCTCGGATTGGGTGGTGGTTTTCATTGATTTGAACATTTCCATTATATCGCTTTTGAGGGTTGTTCGAGAGTAAAGGCAGAACTTCGGTGGAAGAGAGGCAATAAATTCCTTAAATAAAGGATAGTCGATCATTCGGAAGGGAAATTAGTGTGCGATGATCATCCTGGTCAATAATTTGCGTGATTTCTCCTGAGAAATTCTATGTCGTATCGTTTGACCCACTCGAAAAACTGAGGAGAGATTGCTTCGCTTTTGTCGTGCTGCTTTGGCAGCGGTTCACGTGCCTCCAAAGGTGATTTGTTCCTCCTGAGCTCTTGGCAGACATTTTGATCTTGCAGTACTTGCAGATCGCCTTCAAACCCTCACCTGCACATAAGAGAAGAAAAATTATTATATTGATTGATAAGTATGAAATTATTGAAATTTAACAGGAATGAGAATAAGATATAACCCCCGACCTTGTCCTTCTGTAGTAAAGTGATCCCATACCGTGCTTGTGGTTTTGCGTTTTTTGAGTGCTGGAGTGGGAGTGTCCGAGGTTTCCTGCTGGTTACATGGGTTCACTGAGCTGGTATCCGAAGGTATTGGGGTAGTTTCTTGATTGTGGTTGATGGATATCCCTTTCGGCGGCATTATGGCGGATTCTGGGCTTTAAAGTTGAAGATCCAATTGTCTTCAGCGCTATGAGTCGACTCCTGACTCAGGACTCAGCGGCACAGTTCGGGCCGACGGGCCGGCCCATTTAGCCAAAATCGTGCCCAGCCCGACCCACCCCTTTGACGGGGCGGGTCCGGGTCGGGTCAATATCTCCAATGGAGACGTCCGGACCAGGCCCAGACCCGGGCTGGGCCGGGGCGGCCCGCGGGTCGCCCCGGCCCACTTGCCACCTGACCAGAAAGTGTCTTCAGAGTCCCACACAACCTTCACAACAACACTTTCGGCTTTCAATCTTGCTTGAAATTCTCTGGAGGACTTCCCGTGGCCATCTGCAGGCTAGCTTAACACCAGCCCCTCGACCGCAGGGCCGGTGACCTATGGCTGGCACAAGGTGCCACTCGCGAAGGAGTTATAGCGAGCTTAACTAAGCCTAAGGGTGTAACCCGAACGAGCAATCCGGGGCATTGCCCTGGGGTATGGGGCTTCGGGACAACCCTCAGTCATGCCCCGAAACCCCGGTGTATACAGATTTTTCCTGATGGGTCTGTACCCCCCAGGGGCACTTCGCCTCGCGAGAGCGCATGGAATCCACAAACTGAATTTTTTTGTGGCACCCCCGGGTCCTCCCCGTGGAATCCACCTCATTAAGGCATCGGTTGGACCCACAGCTCATAATCTGTGGGTTCCACCGATATCTCGATTGCGTGGATTCCTTGGGTCGGTGATGGCGGAGTCTGTGGAACCCACACAGGATCAGAGCATCCGCAATCGTTCAGGTTAAGCGACTTAACCTGAATGGCAACCACATTGACGGGTTTAGACCCAGGTTAAGCTAACCGGAATGTCGATTTCAGGTTAAGAGCAGTCAAAATTGACTGCTCTTAACCTGAGGTTAAGAGCAGTCAAAATTGACTGCTCTTAACCTGAGGTTAAGAGCATTTTGAGGGCGAGTCAAGGGGGCTTGACCTATTTAACTAGCCAACCAATGCGATTGCACAAGGAAAGGCCAACTAAGATCCTATCTAGAGGTTTGTTAACCTAAAAAATGAGGCAACCATTGCGGATGCTCTCAGCTGTGGGCTCCATGGCCGCAGGTAAGTTCGTCCCAATCTGAAAAATAAAAACAATACAATCTAAAACCCCTGCTGCATCACATCAAACCAGGCCGATCGCAATGGATTCCGACACGATCATACAGGAAACTCAAGATCCTGAAGGATCGTATCGGACGGACACAACAGGCCTATCAAGCTACCAGATTGACCCAATTGCCTCAGCCAAAGCCATCCAGGCGACGATCCACATCCTGTACCATCTCTGGCTTCCGCGGATTACTGAAGCGCAGGTCTTGGACCCCGACTGGGACCCTTGCGAGCTCTGCGAGTCTTTCAAAAATCCTCCGTTGTTGTTGGTGTCGTCAACGTGTGCATTCAATCAATTTAAGCAACAGGCAATCACGATCCTACCCTCTGACTCCAACTTTGGCTCAATCATTGCTATCGTGAAGGACCTCAATTGCGATGGCAAGCTTGTCTGGCACTGCTACCTTGAAGGAAGCAGTGTATATGGAAAGGAGAGCAAGTATGAGGCAACTGATACACCTACCTTCCGAAAGTTTGTGAATGCAGCTGGCTTTGCCAACCTTGCTGAGTCTCAGAAGAAGGCATTAGTCTTGATCAAGATGAGCAAACCAATCATTCATTTCTGAATATCCACACCCTGAAATTTTGCTTCCTTTGTTACAGCCAGGTGCCAAGGTAGACTCTCTGCCAGCACCAACTAGCTCCTTGATACCAGCGGTCGATAGCGATGGTTTTCATCAAAACATGACCATCGATCAATTCCTGGTCCTATGTCACATTCCGCCCCAAGATAATTTTTCTCGGTTGGTCATCGAAAGACATTCCATTCATCACTGGTCTGTCTTCAAAGATCTCTCAATCAAAAAATTCAGAAAACTAGGCTTTCGATATGGTCCGGCACACTTAATCAACAGCGGCACTTTGGCAGCGGTCAAACACATCAAGCAATCCAGAAAGGCTCCAAAAGGAATAAGAGACCGTTTACTTGAGTCAACAATTAGTTAGATGCTATTTTGTTTTTTGTTTTGTACGGAATGACTATGCAATGAAAAAATCTTGTGTCAACTTTTTCCGGTTTAGAGACCAAAATAAAAATGATTATAAAGAAAGGAAACTCCTTAGGCCAGGAGGACATAACTTAAATGTATAATTGATTTCTACTATTTAAGTGAGGTCCATGAATATACCCTTAATTTGACTTTTAAGTTTTTCCTTTAGATCAAAACATTCCTGGTATCTTTGTTTCCAAGATTGGGTATCATCAGATGGTGGTAAGAACTGATTCCGCAAGACCAAGGGTGCAGGGAAAAGATAGGGGTTCTTCATCCTTAATAATATGAAATGATCTAGGCTTTCTATCAGAGCAATGAAGATTGGGGGATTGTTGTTGGGTGGCTTGAAATGTGGAAATGATGTGTGACATTGTTTGCGTGAAAAGAAGAAAACTGGGGTGTTGTAGGCATTGGCAATTGGAGAAGCCATTGATGGCATTGACATCAACTTTTAAACTCTACAAGGACGTGCTGAAGTGACAATAAGTGCACTTTCCATCTTTTCTATGCTGTCAATGGTTGGATCAAGCTTGTAAAAATCTCTTGCTCTCTTCCAAGGCAAGAAGAAACTGCCCTGAAACCACAGTGTCCATCAGGCTCCACATCATAAATCATTTCTACATATGGTTGTATCAAGTCTGGAAGCTCTGAGATGATCTCAGGGCGCTCTGGGAGATTGATCTGTGGTATATTTGTATAAGTTGGATTTTGCAGTTGACTTGTCTGGTATACTTCATTGTAAACTTGTTGATTTTCAATGTTGTTTGCTTCTTTCAGTATCTCTGGTTGCTTATTGTTTTTATTCGAAGCTTCCCTTACCTTAGCTTGGAAAACTGGTCCATACATCTTCACTTTCATAGGAATTCTTGCTTCTGTTCCTGATTTTCTGCCAATTTGCTTGAGTTTGATTGTATTTTTGGGCTGAGTATTGATGGGGGTAACTTCAATAAATTGGTGATTATTCATGTTGGGTCCTTCAATCTTCAATGTATCTGATTTCTTGTTTTCATGTTGGGAAATGGCCCTTGACTTGGCTTGTAAAAGTGGAGCATACATCTTCACTTTCAAAGGGGCCTGAGTTGGTACCCTTGGTGGTTGGTGATGGGTGGTTGTTTTGGTGAATGGGATTGAGGATGTGAAATTATTTTTTGAATCACCTGATTTGAATGGTGTATGATTATTAGGGCTCTTTGAGATTGAATGCTTTTCTTCTTGTTCAGTTTGAATGCTTTTTTCCACCTCAATCAATGAAGGATCAACCCATTGACTTTCTTCTTCTAGTGAATTAATGCAAGGGTCCAAACAATCCTTTCCCCACTTATACATTCCTTCATTGTTTGCTTCTTCCCAAATTTGGCTTGTGATTGCACTTACTTCATGATCAGAATCAGTACTAAAGTTTGAAGATCACAGTGAGCAGATGTTGTGTATGTGGCCATTGTAATCAGAGTGCTTGAGGTGAAATGATGAACATGTACCCTCCTGATTCCCTAAACAAGCGGGGCACTGTCAAAAAATTTTACACTGCCCATCATAGCAATTGTGCTGGAAATTCAGACATGCAACAACATCCTATTTTTTTGGGGTTTAATTAGTTTTAAGTTTTATTTTTGATTTCAATTCTGGTTATGTAATTCCTTACTTACTTCAGCTTTATTATAAAAATATTTATAAAGAACCTGATACTCAGGCATTTGGTAGAAGGGATGTATTATTATCGGGGTATATTCCGAGACTTCAATTACAAATTGGTTTGAATCCAGGGGGTATGTCTGCCAAATAGACAATACTGATCCCACATCTGTAGGAGAATGGTGCTTTATGATCTAAGGAAATCATATCACCAGTAAGTTTTTTACCATGTAAATTCTATAAAAAAGGGACACACCATTACACATGTCCCTTTCTGAATGGTCTCATGTCTGTTTTTTGTGATGGAAAATATTTGTCTGAATTTTGTTTGTGGATATCCTTTGGTCAATTAAGATGGGATATCTTTTTTATCTTCATCTGGTACCTGAGCTTTCTTCAATGTAGGATCTCCTGATGAATCATTTAAATCCAAGCCCATTAAGTTTTGTATTTTTTTTGTTGTTCTTGAAAACATTGGTGACATTCTTTGATGGCTGAAAATGCTCCTTCTTCTTGTGATCAAATAGATAAGCGCCAGATAATGTGAGCCTCATGGCTTGGTAGTTTGTGAAGGTGATTGCAATGTCTCTTCCAGGGCGATGGTGATTAGAGTGAACTGAGGCATTCCTGAGGATTCCATTGTATGATTCAAACTTCTCTGATGAAAAATAGCTGGGTGGGCTGAGCCTTCTGACTGCTTCTGGAAGATGAGTTAGCATGTGAAATTTGGGTTTGTTGACCCATTAGGCATTCATCTTGAGGATATGATATAAGAATCTGTCTATGTGCACCTTGAGTTCATTTGCATATCGATCCAAGTGCTGTATCCTAGTCTGAAAAACATATGTTGCTAGGTGGCAAAGGGAAAACCAAAGATCCCTCTGTTCTGCATTCATGAATGGGAAAAATACAAAAGGGGCAGCCTGGACAATCTTCTTGTGTTCTTTTCCAACAAAACTTCCATAGTGGAAAACCATGTATTTTGGACAAAGACTTGGTATGTTGGGACCATCGGTGTTGAATGCTGCCCAATAATCCTCCATTTTCAGCTTCTGACCCACTGTGAGCGAGTCCATGAAGTCAATGAGGAGGTACTTTATCATACCCAGCTGGAATACATGTAAGATCTCCACTGGGGTATCTTTTCAACCATCAAAACCTGCAGAACTTGCATCAATGAGAGCGAACCAATTATCAGATTAATTGTGAAGACACACCATTCAAATTCAAGAAGGGATTGAAAAATCTATGGATATTTTCAGTTTCTAATTTATCTATGTATTCCCTCTTTTTGGTGTTCCCCCTCTGCTTGTATTTGGCAACCCAGATTTCATTTATATTGTCTTTGATACCAAAAGATTTTTTCATCTTGTCATATTCAGTCTTGGGATGTGGATTTGCATGAGCCCAGCATTCGTGTATTTTCCCATTTTCTTAATGGAGGAAGCTGGAGAAGTTTACTGATGTCAGTACCAAAATTAGTCCCACTGGTCTGATGATTCGATGGACCCGCATGTCCAACATCTTATCAGACAACCTTGTCCGACAAGTGGTCCGAACAGCCTGTCCGAGCAGTTGGAAGGCAGGACCAACTGCTTGGACAAGCCGGTCCGATATCTTGTCGGACAAGTTTTTCTGATAGGATGTTGGACTGGCGGGGTCCAACAATTCATCAGACCTACTTTTCCTGAAGTGATAACAAAAAAAGATAACATGCTATAACGATATTGTATCTCACCTCGCTTCCTTCTTGATAAATACCTATGAAATCCCTGACATAACCGACCATGCTCTTTTCAGCCCTGGAAGAAACTGAAAGCTGGAATACTCTGCATGGATTATTTGCATTCTCTGGAAGTGGTGTGCTTGTTATCTCTGCATGCATTGGAGAGTCAGCCAGAAAAGTCATGACTACACTCATGATTAGAACATCCTTCCCCAACAGGCAATCATGAGCAAAAAAACCCTCAGTGGCCAGATCACTACCATGATATAAAGATGTAGAAGTAGCATCTAGTGAAATTAGCAGATGTGGTTGTGTAAAATAATTGCCAATACTGACTTGAGATCTTCCACAATTGGCTCAGCCAACTCTAAGACAGAAGCAACATTTGAGTTTGCCAAAAAGTGGCAGTTGTACTCCTGATTGGTCAAGTGACGTGGTAAGCCTGAAAGGGTGAAATAGAACGAGATATGCTTGTTCCACTGCTTTGAAGTATTTCCAGAAGTATCATCAGAATAAAGTGTAATAGGCATATGTCAAATGACCCGGTGTAGGACTCCTGTGGGACACTAAATGTTTATTTGGTGAAAAGTTCCTAAGGGGGAAATAAATTGATAATAGGTTGAAAGGATATAACAATTTACGGGTGGTTTGAAAGACCAGCCCCTTGATGGTACTATAAAAATGTGTAAGGAATCTTAAAATCAATATTTAAAGAGATATGGCTGATTTCAAGATAGAGTTACTAAGTATAGTAGTCTCTATCAGACCTAGATCAATGAAAATCAATACTATAGCAGACTAGTCATAACTTTGGATAATAGTGGATAATACAATCCAGTGGGATTGATCATGTCAAATAAGGTAAAGAGACTAATAATACTTGAGGGTGATGGTTGATGATAATATGAGATGATGATGATGTTGATAACTGATGATAATAAATGATGATGTTGATAACTGATGATAATAGATGATGATGTTGATAACTGATGATAAATTGTTATTGATGATGATGATTGATGGTGATGATGATAATAGCTGATAAACTGTTGTTGGGGGTGATAACAAATCTGTTATGGATGATGGTTTATGATAATAATTGTTATTTGATGATGATGATGATGATGATGGTTGGGTTGGTGTTTTATGGTTCTACTACTATCACTTTCACTCTGCTAATACTCTGATCAAAAAAACTACTACTAATTGTCCAATTTATCATTTAGGTAGGGACCCAATATGCTGCTCCACTGAGACTAATAGATGGATGGGGAAAGAGAAATCTGGTGGGGAGAGACCCTCCTTTTATATTGAAGGGGGAGACAGTTTTCTGCAGGGGGAATGTTCTGTAACCTGTGTCCTGGTTGCTAGGCAACCCAAGCCACACAACACAGCATGATGTCATGGTTGCTATGCAACCCAAGCCACACAGCACAGCATTATGTCACTGTTGTTATGCAACCCAATCCACACAGCACAGCATGATGTCACTGTTGCCACCCAAACTGTAGTGCATTGCATGATGCCCTTGTTGCCAGGAAACCAAGCTGAAGTACATTGCATGATGCCCTTGTTGCTAGGCAACCAAGCCCCACTGCCCATGCCAGAACCTTCCATCTGCTGCACACCACACTTCACTCCTTCTTCCCTCCTTCCCATATAACTCCTTCCTCCTCTTTCCATCCTCCTCTTTCCATCCTCCTCTTTCCATCCTCCTCTTTCCTTCCTCCTCTTTCCTTCCTCCTCTTTCCTTCCTCCTCTTTCCATCCTCCTCTTTCCATCCTCCTCTTTCCTTCCTGCTCTTTCCTTCCTGCTCTTTCCTTCCTCCTCTTTCCTTCCTCCTCTTTCCTTCCTCCTCTTTCCTTCCTCCTCTTTCCTTCCTCCTCTTTCCTTCCTCCTCTTTCCTTCCTCCTCTTTCCTTCCTCCTCTTTCCTTCCTATATAATTCCTTCCTCCTCTTGCTAAAAATACTGAATCCTAGTGAATCCTATACCCTCTTCCATCCTGATAACACCCTTCCTCCTGAGATACCCATGCTCCTCCCTTCCATTCCTGCTAGTGCCAAGTCCTTGATCCTTTATTGTTGTCCTTCCATGCTGTATGTAAGGATGATGTAATGATTCCTCCTCTTATATACTTTCCTGTACATGCATCTATCACATCACAATACCTCTGCCACTTTCTTTTGGCATTGTAACGTGAATAGATCACCACACCTGCCATTGGCTTTGATCCGCCATGGGTTGGGGAGAGGAATGGAGTTTCTAATTCCCCCACTGCTTTCTGAAAGAGAAAACATCCAAAATTCAGTGATGAAATGGAACAAAACTTCAAAATGGAAACTCCTACCATAAATTGTGTTCATGCAGAAATCTGCCAAAGGTATTCCATCCTCCATAAAAATTTCTGAGTACATCTCTGCAAACTGAGATATGCCCACATTGATCAATTGGTTGGATTTGAATTCAATTTTTGCAGGTATGACAATCTCTAACTTCTGGGTGGTATGATGAATCCTGAAATCAGGAATGATACATTTTTCAAAAATCCTGTTGTTTGCCTTGTAGAAGAAAATTGGGATGACAACATCTCCAGTTGTGAGTCTTGTGGGTTCAAAAATGTAAAAATGCTTGTCCTCATTCCACACCATCTATACCCTCAATTGAGGAGACAAATCTTCTCTCCATTTGAAGCATTGATATAGGCTTATGATTTCATTTTCTGGTTCTTCATGGGGATAAAATTCCAAGTATTCTGTTACCATGGGGTTTAATAATTCCTAAAAAAACAATAAATTAAAAATAAATCATTAGTATTGAAAAAAATATGGATTGAAAGATACACACATTGGCTAAAATGCCCTTCAAACTGATGTTGAAACATTTGTTATCCCATACACTGTTTGTCTCCCTGCTCATAAAATTGAGCATATTTCTGATTTTAAGTCTAGAATTTCTTACTGAATCCCAATGTGGCAGGTACAAATTTCCCAAAGAATTTATATCCCTTATTTGATGGTAGGATTCACGTGAAAGCATGTGACGCAAGTATCCCATCATTAAGCAAGCCATGGAATCCTTGAGGGCCCAATTAAAGTTTTCAACAGAAAAAATTAGTGATTCAGTCTGCAGAGATATCTTGAAGAAAACTTACCTCTCTGCTTCTGAATGGCTCCCAACGAGACACTGACTGTATATCTTCATTTTTTCCTTGAGTTGGCAAAGGAAAACAATCAGATGAAGATTCCTCCATCACAAATTCCAAAGCATTAAAACTTTTCCCTAACTGAAGGAAACCTTCATTGGTTTCAGAATGATCAGAGCCTAAGTCATTATCTAAATCACCATTGAGAAAATCTGATATGTAATCAATTGGGGGACCCTCCATGGCCAAATTTAAGGAAATATCTTCAGGTGATTCAAGTTCCAAATCCATAGACTGGTGATCTTTTTCAAAGTTCAGGTTTTCATCCATCCTATCCAAAGAGGTTAATTTTTGAGTCTTGCTAATAGACTTGCTGAAATCATCCACCATCCTCTGAAAACTTATTGAAGCCCTTTGATGTGAAGCTGATTTAAAGTATTCTTGCACATACTTCATTCTATTACCACCACAAGCATTTCATTGATAAGTTATTCTACCATTAGGGTCCAGGTGAGTCACAAAAACTGTTTGATTTCACAATTGGATATTGAATCAATTGACATTTTCATGTAAACTAGAGGCCAGGGCAGCTTTGCTGCCACAAGTCAACTTTCTTAGCCATTTATCTAAATAACAACACTTCATGCATACATATTGATTGCCTATACAATGCTTAAGAACTAGTCTAGGCTTACACTTGAGTTGAGGTCTAGGAACTTGATCTTCATGTAAATCTCTCATTTAAAAAAACTTTCATTTTCCAATTTCCAATCATGAAAACATTTGCCAAAAGCAGGGTTCTCTTCTCAAACCTGGTCCTCACACTATTCCCTACCACATTAATCCAGATAATCTCTCATGTTCTTTTCCCCTTGTTTTAACCTTCAATCATTTTCCTTTTCTTATAGCATAAACTGCTGAAGTGATCTTGTATCAAACCTCATCCTTACACCCCTTTCCCTGAAAAATCTTGTAACAAAACCACATCGTTACACACCTTTCCCTGCAAGACTCACAACTTATTTCTGCATTTTAAGCCCGGGCTTGATCTTGTCATGCACAAACCCCTTGCACGATGGTATGGTACCCCCTTGTTGAGCTTTAAAGATGTAAATTTTATTTGAAGCCCAACTTCATTGTGAGGATTGATACCCACTCTTACCCCTGCCTGACTTCACTTGTATTCCCTCAATAGTCACTTTTTGTTCATTTCAATCCATCATGCAGCAGGACTAATAAATAACCATTTAATTGCAACTTGAAAGTGACGTACCAAAGTACCGATGCCACTTTGCACATTTGATTGTCATGTGATTTTTGATTGGTCCTGATGTAAAATTCACATTTTTCCAATGGCTTTCCAAGTTGGGTCACCTTTTGGCCTTTCCTCCTGCATCAAATGAAGTCATGCCTCATACTTCTCTCCATGTACACCCTATTTCAACCCAATTTTACCTTGCTAATTTAATAATTTAGCACTTTCCCTTGCAGTGATTATCTCCTGTGATGCTTTAAGCTTGTCAGTGTATAAATTCAAACCCAATCTCAAATATCTAAGCAATCTCACTGACTGAAAACTAATCTGATAGTTCAATGGGTCTCAGAGATGGAAACAGATTGATTCCAAATTATCAACAAACCTCATCTTCAAAACATCAATCCCTCTCATCAAATATTGTCAAATCACTTCTCCTCACTCACCCTTCAACTGCCCTTCCTATATCACCTTCTTCCAAACTATGTTCCTTCCTACTTTCCATTCTTCTTCTCATCCCATGACTTTCACCATCCTACAACTCTAACTTCACTCAACAAAGCCTTTAAGTCCAACATGGTGAGGCTTGTACATCTCAAAACAACCAATCAAAACAAACCTCAACTGATATCACATTTCAGGCGTATTTATATTCCTTAATCTCTGATAGTTATATGCCATTCTTATTAGCTGTCTGTTTTTAACGAAAAGATATTTTTGGTGTTGGTTTCTTATCTTTTTTCTTACAGTCCTTTGTTTTTGTTTTTGTTTTTGCTTTTGCTTTTCATCCTTTTCTTTGGTATTTTTGATAGATCTGGTCGCAGGTTTCTCTATTCATCAGAGGGTGAGTGTCTTGCACTAGAGGAATTCTCTCAGTGAGAAAGTAGACACCTGCTTGCCAAGAGAACTTCTCTCAGGGAGCAAGTGGACATCTCCTTGCCAAGAGGATTTCTCTCCGGGAGCTGGTAGACACCTGCTAGCCGAGAGGATTCCTCTCGGTGAGGCAGGCACCTGTTTGTCGAGAGGAAACCTTTCGATGAGCAGGCTGGGACCTGCTTGTTGAGAGGTTTCCTCTCGATGAGCAGGCTGGGACCTGCTCGTTGAGAGGTTTCCTCTCGATGAGCAGGCTGGCATCTGCTCGTCGAGAGGAAACCTCTCGATGAGCAGGCTGGAACCTACTCGTCGAGACAAAACCTCTCCATGGGCAGGTTGGAACCTGCCTGGGGAGAGGAAACCTTCCGGCGAGCAAGCGTCAGCCTGCTCATTGAGAGGAAACCTCCAGTCCAGCAGGTTGACATTGTGAGATTTCAAAGGACTAAGAGCATCATTTGCTTAAGAAACCATCAAAATAGAGGATAAGTGTTTATGATACAAGTGGTTTGGGAGGCGTGGCTGAAACTATCTGCAATAATTACCCCCCGAAAGTTGTTGTAACCTAACCACTATTAGGTTAAGGTTGGTGACACTCGCCTCCCGCTCAGACTATATGCATACCGGTTCGGGTGTACCGGCCCGGTTACCGGTTATTATTGTAGACAGGGTGCATAACCCTGTAGGTTGATGTGGTAGAGAGCAAAATTGATTAGTTGTCATTACTTCCACGTCATCATCTTATGTCCACCACAATACTCCAGGTTTGGAGTTTGCACACCGCATAACAATTATCAATTATCATCATTATTACTTCTCAGTACGCAACAGGTTATGAGCCTGCGTATCTCGATTTTCTGAATTCTAAAGTCTATCTAGCAAAAGTCAACTAGTGGTATCCCAGTGTAGGGAGTAATCGACCAGAAAACCTTTTCTTCACCAACCATCCTCAAATTTTTCTCCGGTAATCCTGAATCGGGTGTAATCGTCTGGAACATCGACTCAAGTCACCTCCTTAAACAATTTTCGATCGAATCCATCATTCAGACCGATCGGGCTGTCACGGCTGTTACGAACGATCTACTCTGTCCCACTGCACCTGAGAATTTTTTTATTTTTTCCTTCTCAACCCCCTTCTTTACTCTACGACTGGATCCCTCGTGTCGACAAGACTAACAGTTTTCAGCCAAAATTCTGTGAAAGGCTGCCTTCTGGCACGGAGCAGCGTTCTATACAACACGGGTGTGAAAGGAGTTTCCTCCAATCATCCTTTCTTTATCGGAAAACTCAGGTGTACTAGGGCAGAGTGGTGGTTTCGTAGTAGCTGATCTCCTGTGGTTTTATGTCCAGTTCCCAACCAACAGGTAGCCACGGAGAAAGACATCGGTCGTCACATCACTTTGAGGATTTGGACGCAGAAGAACTCAACGACGCTGTAGCAGAGTCCATTCAACGGACAACGGCTACCATCGAGCGCATTTTCGGAGCTGCGAGGAGAGTCAATTCAGTTCAGGACACCGCCGAACAATCCCCAGCTACTGAGGCGGAAACCACGATCAGAAGTCACCAATTCCCAGGCAGCTGGTACAGACCGCGTCCCCCGACTCCTCATCATCGTATTTATCCTTCCATTCCGGATTTCACTCCTCCACAACTCTCGACCTCGACTCGGACTTTCATTCTTACTCCAACAAATCGTCGTAATCCCCTTCCTCCTCCACGTTCTCCACCACCTTCCTCCACTCATCTTCCTTCATTCTCTCCTCCCCACTCTCCCACTCCATCTACTCCATCCATCCACACCCGTTCTCAGTCACCAAATCCCTCTCATCACAGCGAATCCTTCCATTCCTCTCGGTCATCACAAGACATGGACGACCGCACACATGAGATGCGTCGCCGGGCCAATCTAGAAGAAGCCAAACTTCAACTAGAAGAGTCGAAAATTGTTAGTCAGACAATCACGGCGGCTACCTCCAAGATTCGCGAAGAGCGCTTACTCTCTCCTGACGGCGCTAATTATGGTGAATGGGTTTGTGATTTGAAAGAACTCTCCAGGACTCACCTCAACTCGGTTGATTTTTTCACCAAGGCGAATGAAAACACTATTCTTGAGAAGATTGGCAGAGCTATTTTCATAGCCAGCATCCACAACTTGCTGGTGTATGATGTTCAGTACACTGAACTTTGTCAAGATATGTTTGACCTGGTCAAGCAAAAATTTAAAACAGTCAGTCGAGCGGCTCAGATGAACATCTGGCACAAATTCATGGTGTTTTGACGTGACGACCACCCATCATTGGCAGGGCTTGCGTTGTGGTAAGAAAAACTGTGCAGTTGTTATACTGAAAGTCTTCTTCCGATGATTCGATGAACTCTTTGATTTTGTCTGTCAACTAACTTTCAAAGCACATAGTAAGTCTTTTCCGCTCTATAACAAACAGTCCCTTTTACTGATTGTGATACCCTGAGCTGATTCAACATACTGCAGGCTTACTCTTGTAAGCCCTTTCCACGAAGATTCCTATTCTGCTGTGTAGATGATAATACAATACTCCAATAGATCCCCAGTGCAACACATTCCTGCCCTTACTTCACTCCCCGATTCCCACACGCTCCACCCTGCCATTGATCTTTGCTCGACGCAACACTGCCCCACACCCAAAACACCCTCCTGTGCACCTTTGTATCCCCTGGGTTCCACCTGACCTGTGATGCCCCTGCAGTCCCGTTCCTGCCCGACTTTCCTCAGCTGCACATTGAACCCCTGA
The DNA here is from genome assembly GCA_001624995.1 of Puccinia horiana. Taxonomy (NCBI): domain Eukaryota; kingdom Fungi; phylum Basidiomycota; class Pucciniomycetes; order Pucciniales; family Pucciniaceae; genus Puccinia; species Puccinia horiana. The sequence goes on along the minus strand of LWDY01000064.1, from coordinate 631,449 downwards.
AAATCCCCTAACAACTGAGTTTCTACCTCCTATAAAAGGCAATCTACAAAGCTTTGGTCAGTAACCCAAAAGTCTTGAATATACTTTCCTTTGTTTGCTTTTCCCGCATCACCATATCCGCTCAGCCTCTACACAATGCTTTCATCACGCTGCATTCCCCGCCTGAGTAGCAGCATTCCCACTGCTGAGCCCATTGCCTATAAAGACTCCACAGCGTGAAAACTCCAAAGCCTTGCAAACAAATGGAAGGCGCTGAAAGTCATGCTTACCGAGGACAGCTTCATGGTGTTTGTACTACAAGCAAGTGTGACACTAAATACGGTGTTGTTACACAATTTTGAGTGGCGTGTTGAAACTTTGGTCCAGCAACATGTCAAAAACAAAGCATCTGTGTTTTCCAAGATGGTCCACCTGCTGGAAATATGTTGCCAGCAAGAGTCCCTTGTGAATTCTAACTCCAGGGATGTCACACCGAGTGTAGCTACCTTGTCCTCGGTTTTGCATGTCTCATCCGGAGATCGTGAAAGTCTACCTGCTTTTGACCAATCAGCATTTCTGGCTGAGATCCCTGAAGCTCTCAAGTTTCACTCAGTTACAGCTAACTGATGCTGGTCTTGCGGCAAGGACACACACTACTTGCGGGACTGCCCCACAAGGGCCCGAGGACAGCCTACCAATCGCCGCCTGTGTGGCCCAGGTCAACTCTCTTACCCACCAGTACAACAAGCAGTCAGCCAACATCAGCAGCAGTTCTGGCCCATCGTCGGGGCCATGTATCCTCCACCAGGGCTACCCTATCCAATGGGGCACCTTCCGGGCGGGTCTTTTCCTCAACAGACCTACAAGCAGCCGCATCCATCTCAACATTACGGACCAGCTGGTGGCCATAGCCCCCCTAACCAAAATCTGCAGTGTGCGGCTGACAGTTACCTCCCTAGGTATCCACAAGCACAACATCACTCCAGTAGAGCAAACTCACCCCAATCTGGTCAAACATCATCAAGTGGGGGGTGGCTGCCAGACAGGCGGACGTCGACATGTTTGCTGAGAAGCTGTCCAATGTGGATTTTGGCGCTATGACGGTTGATCTGGATGTTGTGAGTATTCCAGCCATCATTGACTCAGGGGCTTCTCATAGCCTTACTGGGGAACTATCTCTGCTCTATAATTTCCAAAAACTCAAGGTTCCCATTCCTTTGAATGTAGCAACCAGAGATTGTCGAGCCACTATATCAGGCAGAGGTGAAATACATTTCCAAAGTCCCTCCGGAAAGTCGATCATGCTGACCAAAGTACTGTATTGTGAGCATGCACGTTCTACGCTTGTCTCACTTGCAGCTCTCCAGAAAGCTAATTCTTTCTTTAATTATGATATGAACAGTGTTTCATTTGAAATATATGATTGTAACATGTCTCACTGCTTCAGCTGCGTCTTGGATCACGAAAAAATCCGCTTGTGCATACCTTACCTAATGATTCAGTTAGACGATCAGTCTCTCACCTTGCTGAGCTTTCCGCATTCCTCTTCCCGTTTCTACTGTTCTCTCTTCTTCTGTTACTTTTTCTCCTTCTGTTCCTATCCATGCTTGCAATTCAAATACAGCATTAGAACAAATTGACCCTTTTGTTACACCTTTTGAGCGGGTATACCCTTCTTCGTGGGACCCTGAGCATTTTACTTTCACAGAAAAAAAGCTCTTATTCTGGCCATGCGAGCATCCGGAAAATTAGGTCGCTGGTGAAATGGCAAATTGGAATTGGACTCCTGCAGATCCTTCCAGCGGGAAAGATACACTGCGCGGTGTGTGGAATCGCCAAAATCACAGCTCTCAATCCGGTTGCAAATAGCTTGTGCAAAACGGGGAAACTGGAGATCCTGTGCACTGATCTAATGGGTCCTTTTCCAGTTGATACTCCAGACGGCTGTTGTTTTCTGCTGAAGTTGAGAGATTTGTTCTCTGGTTACTCATATGTTCATTTACTTTCAACTAAATCTCAAGCTAACACTGTTTTGATTGAAGTAATTACTTGACTTGAAAAGCAAACGGGTCAGACAGTGAAGGTACTAAGGAGCGACAATGGAGGGGAGTTTGCTAATGAAGTTTTGAGTAATTTTTTGTCTTCAAAAGTGAATGTGGCCGAACACTCGCTTCCTTACCACCATTATCAGAATGGGGTAATCAAACGTTTAAATTGAACTGTGGCCAACATGGGGCATACAATTTTGAGCGGCAGCAAACTACCACAAACATTTTGGGGATTCTCTTTTCTTTGGGAAAACCATGTACTGTATCAAATCCCATGCAAGAATAGTGGAGAGAAGACCCCTTTTGAATCACTTTTTGGGCAAGCTCCGTGTTTTGATGGTTTTCACATCTTCGGCTCAAAGGCTTACGTGCACATTCCAGTTGAGAAGAGGAGGAAGCTAGACGATAGAGCTTACAAAGCTTTCATCGTGGGTCACCTGGAGACAAGTAAGGGCTGGCTTTTCTTTGTGCCGGCAATTAATGGCTCGTTTTGTTGAGATGGCATTACCTAGACATTCAAATATGGTGGGCAAGTCTGCCGAAGATCCTTCTAAGTAGAAATCAGCAGTCTCTCAATACATACCAAACTTGGGGAACATCCTGTCGTCAGCTCTGGTGAACAAGATGAGTTTGGGTTTTATTGCCAACCAGCTGGAACTCGAGAATTTCCGTCAGGAGAATGAGTTTGGTACACAAGAACTTCTCGTCAATACAATCCTGGAAACATGCTCTTTCTTTGGGGTTGATATTCTGAATACTTTCAAACAAGCAATGAAATCTCCAGATGTCGTGCATTGGAAAACGGCCATTGCTGAGGAACTCTCAAATCTCCAGGAGATGGATGTCTGGACAGCCAAACGAATGCCGGAAGGAAAGACTGCTCAGATGGTCGTTGGGTTTTCGCACGGAAATCAGACCCTGATGGCAATCCATGCCGTTTCAAAGCCCGCTATGTGGCAAAGGGTTTCAAACAGATAGCCGGCCAACATTTTGGATAGACGTTTGCTCCTACGGCTACATTTGTGTCTCTGCGTCTGCTGTTGACCGTGGCAGCCTACTACAATTGGCCAGTACAGAGTTTCAATTTTGTTGCAGCCTACCTCAACTTGCCGATTGAAGAGGAAGTTTGGGTAAAACCCCCTGAAGGGGTGGACCTCCCACATGGCCATGCATTTCTGCTGAAGAAGGCACTGTACGGGACGAGACAAGCCGCCAGATGTTGGTGGCTTCATCTACTTGGTATACTAGGATCCCTTGGGTATATTCCATCCCAGTATGATAATAGTCTATATGTCTTCAAATATCCAAAGCATTGTGGGGTCATCTGGATACATGTCAACAATGGTGTGGTGACGGCATCCAGTATCAACTTGCTCAGGAAACTCGAGGCAGAATTGAAGGATGTGCTCAAAATCAAGTGGAGCAATGCCATTGACTCGATTGTTGGACTATCAGTCGAACAGACCACATGTGGTTTTGTCTTGAGTCAACCCAAGTTGATCAAGAGCCTTCTTAGAACAGAAGACTAAAACACCCCTACCACCAAATTTCAATGCTACTACTGAGGATGGTGATGTGTCGACTTCCACAAGATATCTTTCGGTGATTAGGACGCTAAGCAATTTAGCCGTCGTAACACGTCCCGACATAGCTTTTGCTGTTAACTTTCTGGTGAGGTTCTTGGCCAAGCCTTCTACAACACACTGGAAGGGCCCTCGGTACCTATTCAAATATGTGGCGGGATTTGATGATCAATTTCTGTGTCTATATCCGGCAAAGATGGATTCCCCCCTCCGAACGTTCTGTGACACATCTTGGGGAGGGGAGTTCTTGCGGTCATCATACGGGGTCTTGATCAAGTTCCTCAACTGTCCAGTGCTTTGGGTCTCGAGACAGAAGCCCAGTGTTGCAGCATCAAAATGCCACGCTGAATACATGGCATTAGGATCAGCAACACATCATATAAGCCACCTCTTGAAGGACATCCTGAATACTATGTTCATGGGTATTCTCCAATGTGAGAACCAAGCGACTGTCAAAGTGAGTATGGATGATGCGTCCAATAAGAGGACTAGGCACACTGACCGTGACTTTTATATAACTAATGAAGCCTTGTTTAAGAAATTGACAAAACTTGTTTGGGTCCCTAGTGACAAACAACTTGCTGATGTGTTTACCAAAAGTCTTGGACCTGAAGCTTTCCTGCGGATGAGGAAATCTTTATTACAACCTGATTGATTTTTCGTCTCCATTCTATATTTCTTTCTGATTCTCCATGGTCCACACATGCCTTTTTTTATTTTTTCCTTTTATTTCTTATTTTTCTTGTTTCTTCTTTAAAGTCTTGTTTTTTCAGTTATCTATAAATACCTTACTTGTAAATAGTGTCTGGTGTCTACGGTGAGGGGGGGGGGAGTGTTGTAACCTAACCACTATTAGGTTAAGGTTGGTGACACTTGCCTCCCGCTCAGACTATATGCATACCGGTCCGGTTATTATCAATTATCATCATTATTACTTCTCAGTACACAACAAAATTCATGTAGCCAAGTGACCAAACAATGGTGATATTTCCAACAAAAAACCAATGTACATGTTGCCTGCGAGCCGGAAGATCATGACCAATGAAACGAGAAAAAAGAAATACCATTGGATTGTCCTTGACCTGACCAGCGTTGATCAACCATGCAAGCACCTGTAGGAGCCTGTGGGACCATCCATAACCCATAGTATGTAGATGCTCAGAAACATGCAATTAAGCGCCTACATACCACTTTATCAAGCATGAAATTAAGTGTCCCTGGTGGCCCGCTTTTTTTTTGAACAAGTCCTTCAAAAGGGGTTGCCTCCTTGAAGTTTGAACCTGCCCCCGGCACCCCCTCGGCATCACACACATACACTTGTGTCATAAAGCAGCTCTGTCAGGCTGGGATGTGGTCACCAGAACCCCCCCCCCCCTTCCCTTTGAGGCCGACCAGTCCTAGAAGGATGAGAAGGGACTACACTCCCTCCTCTTCCCTCAGAACCGACCATTGCCAGAGGGAAGGAAGGAAGTAAATACTGTTTCCTTTTCTCTGGGACCGACCAGTCCCAGAGGGAAAAGATTATATGTACAATGCTCTGTTCTCTTCCCTCTGGGACCAATCAGTCCAGGGAGAAAAGAGTACATCTCTTCCCTCTGTCCAGAATGAAGAGATTACATCTCTTCCCTCTGTCCAGAATTAAGAGATTACATCTCTTCCCTCTGTCCAGAATGAAGAGATTACATCTCTTCCCTCTGTCCAGAATGAAGAGATTACATCTCTTCCCTCTGTCCAGAATGAAGAGATTACATCTCTTCCCTTTGTCCAGAGAGAAGAGATTACATCTCTTCCCTCTTTCCAGAATGAAGAGATTACATCTCTTCCCTCTGTCCAGAATGAAGAGATTACAACTCTTCCCTTTGTCAAGAGAGAAGAGATTACATCTCTTCCCTCTAGGGACCAATCAGTCCAGAGAGAAGAGAGTACATCTCTTCCCTCTGGGACCGATTGGTTGAGAGGGAAGAGAGTACATATGCTCTATTCTCGTCCCTCAAGGACTGATCAGTCCCAGAGGGAAGGAAGGAAATACAGTAATTTCCCTTCCCTCCAGGACCGACCACTCCCAAGAAGGAAGGGATTTTATGTGCTCTGGGATCGATTGGTCCCAGAGGGAGGAAAAGATACATAGTACACACTCTTTTCTTCCCTCTGGGACCGACCAGTCCCAGAGGGAAGAAAAGAGAGTACACACTCTCTCTTCTTTCCACTAGGACCGACCGGTCCCAGAGGGAAGAAGAGGGAGTACATTATCTTGTCTTACCTCTAGGACCAACCAGTCCCAGATGGAAGACGAGGGAGTACACTCTCTCTTTGTTCCTCTAGAATTGACCGGTCCCCGAGGGAGGAAGAGGGAGTACACTCTCTCTTTGTTCCTCTAGAATTGACCGGTCCCCGAGGGAGGAAGAGGGAGTACACTCTCTCTTCTTCCCTGTAGGACCAACCGGTCCCAGAGGGAAAAAAAGTTGAGGAAAATTAGTTTGAATGGGACAGATTATTTTTTGGTTCATGATGTACTTAATTGTATTTGTGTGCACATGTTTTGACTGTCTGGAGAAATGTGCACAAAAGTACAACTCAGACGTACTGAACCAAATTCCATAGTTCCTACTGTCTGAATTCTCTCTTTAGCTGAAAGAAATATTATTAAAAAAGCTGGAACTTTGGGATTTGGTTCAGTATGTCCTGAGTTGCACTTGTGTGCAATTTTTTCTTTAACCCAATTACCATTGGCCCACAAATCAAATCCTCAATAACTTTCCAAGCTTCTTTTCAAACATGCTCAAAACTTCACTGAATTTCAATACCAAGTTGATATACATAGTTTGATATGATATCCTCAAGGAAATCAAAAGTTGCAGTCAAATCTGTTTTTCCTACTCTAAGCCATTTGGCCCAAAACCCACATCCTCAATAACTTTCAAATTGTCTACTCAAAGATGCTGGAAAATTCACTGAATTTCAATGTTACATGAATTGAATTGGTATCAAATTTCTGTATGAAATTTCCAAGGAATTCAAAAGTTACAGGCAAGTCTGTTTTCCTAATCTGAGCTGTTTGGGCCAAAACACACATCCTCAATAACTTTGAAAACTTCTCCTCAATCATGATCAGAACCTCACTGACTTTCAATAATAAATTGATCTGATGGTTATCAAATTTTGGTATTACATCCCCAATCAAATCAAAAGTTACAGTCAAATCTGTTTTTCTTACTCTAAGCTATTTGGACCTAAACACACATCCTCAATAAATTTTAAAGATCCGCCTCAAAGATTCTTGAAACTTCTATGAATTTCAATTATACATTGATCTAATCAATATCCAATTTTGGTATGATATTTCCAAGGAAATCAAAGGTTACGGGCAAGTCTGTTTTTCCTACTCTAGGCCATTTGGCCTTGGGCCAAAACACCCACCCTGAATAACTTTCAAACCTCCTGCTTAAACATTTCCAAAACTTCCCTGAATTTCAATAACACTATGTTAGTTTTGCTATTCAGTTCTAGCATGATTTTTCCAAATAACTCAAAAGTTATATTTAAATCTGTTTTCCTACTGTGAGCCATTTGGACCAAAAACAATTATCCTCAATAACTTTCAAAGCTTCTGCTAATACATGCTCAAACCTTCACTGAATTTAAATAATACATCATTCTTCTTGCCATTTAATTTTGGTATAATGTTACTGAGAAAATCACAACTTACATTCACATTTGTTTTTTTACTGTATGAATTTGGCCCAAAACTCACATCCTCAATAAATTTCAAATCTTGTTTGCAAACATGCTCAAAACTTCAATGAACTTCCATAATTTATTGATCTTCTTACCATCAAATTTTGGCATGATATTTCCAAGGAAATCAGAAAGCTACCCAAAGGCTGCTATGATTGAAAAATAATCTGTTCAATTCAAACAAATTTTCCTCAAATTTTCTGTCTCTGGGACAGGTTGGTCCTATAGAGAAGAAGAGTGAGTGTACTCCCTCTACTTCCCTCTGGAGGGGGGGGGGGGGGTTGGTGCTAGAGGGAAGAAGAGAGAGTGTGTGCTCTCTTTTCTTCCCTCTGGGACTGGTTGGTCCTAGAGGGAAGAAGAGAGAGAGTGTACTCTCTTTTCTTCCCTCTGGGACCAGTTGGTCCTAGAGGGAAGAAGAGAGAGAGTGTACTCTCTTTTCTTCCCTCTAGGACCGGTTTGTCCCAGAGGAAAGAAAAGTATGTATCTTTTCTTTCCTCTGGGACCAATCGATCCCAGGCAGAAGAGAGCAGAGCACATGAAATCCCTTCCCTCTGGGACCGGTCGGGTGCTGGAGGGAAGGGAATGTAGTGAATTTCCTTCCTTCCCTTTGGGACTGATAGGTCCTGGAGGGACAAGAATAGAGCATATGTACTCTCTTCCCTCTAGGGACCAATCGGTCCAGAGGGAAGAGATGTACTCTCTTCTCTCTGGACGGAGGGAAGAGATGTACTTTTTTCTCTCTGGACCGATTGGTCCCAGAGGGAAGAGAACAGAGCATTGTACATATAATCATTTCCCTCTGGGACCGGTCGGTCCCAGAGGGAAAGGAACAGTATTTACTTCCTCCCTTCCCTCTGGCACTGGTCAATGCTGAGGGAAGAGGAGGGAGTGTAGTCCCTTCTCATCCTTCTAGGACCAGTCGGCCTCGAAGGGAAGGGTTTTTTTTTTTCTGGTGATCAAATCCCGGCCCAACTGAGCTGCTTTATGACCCAAGTGTGTGTGTGATGCCAAGGGTGGGCAGGGGGCGGGTTCAAACTTCAGACTTCAAGGAGGCAACAGGAGGCAACCCCTTTCAGAGGACTTGTTCAAAAAAAAAGCGGGCCCAGAAGCCAGGGACCCTTAATTTGAAGCTTAAACATTCTGAGCATCTACATACTATGGTTTATGGAGGATCTCACAGGTGCTGGTTGGGAAGGCCAATGGAAATCCGTTTGGCGCAGGATTATATGCGTGAGAAAATATGGGTTTGGTTTTTGGCGGTCATCCAGTGTTATTATCAAAGTGGAGTTTCTATTACAGGAGTTCCAGGTTTGGAATTATTGCAGATACTTTCACTTGAAGTTTGGGGGGAGTCTAATCAAGTCATACCTAAAAGCAAGGTAAGACAGAGGGAATAAGTAGAAATGAACGTTTGACAAAAGTTCAAAGTATGAGGCAATGATTTTTCTAATGAAGTTTATACAATATGATTGATGATGTTTAGAAAGATAAAGGGATGAATGTTTAAAGCTAATCGGTGAAACAGAAGGAGATTGTCAATAAGTTGAAGTGATAGAAATGAGTTGTGTGAGAATAAGAAAGATGGATTGGTAAATGGTTTGTTGAATTTAGTAGAGTGATACTCATTTGTAGATGATACAAGATGATGATTGCGTATAGATCAAGGATAACAATTAGTTTGGTGCTTTTGTGATAAATGATGAGAATCAGATGATCAAGCAAGCTGGTTTATTTGTCCTCTTTATGGGACAAGAGCACGGTAAAATTATCTCTTGTTTGCAAGTAGTATATTGTTTGAACCATATTGTCACTGACTGGGCTGGCCACTAAGGGTCCAGTCCCGATGCGTATACCAGGCAGGTTGTGAGAATCCTCCATCTTTACATCATCTAAAGAGATGGTAAACAGAAAACAGGTCAGTTTCAAGGGTACAAACCCTGTTTGATTGCATCAGAAGATGGCTGGTAAATTACAGAGCTTTTTGCTTACTGTCTGGTGACATCCAGAATCCAACAGACACCTGCTTGCTGAGAGGAGACCTCTCAATGAGCAGGTTAAAACTTGCTCACCGGGAGGTTTTGTCTTGGCGAGTGGGTGCAAGCCTACTCCGCAAGTTGTCTGGGTGAGCAAGTCAATATGCTCACCAAGCCGTCTAAGTGAGCGGATTAACCCAGCTTGGTGACCTCGCAGCCTCAAAAATGGAATCATACTGGTTCAATCATGTTTGTATACATTAGGGGGTTTCGTAATTGGTCCAGGAGGTCGCACAGGACAAAATTTCCAGGAAAAATATGATTCCTGGAACACTTTCTGCGGTCCTGTGTGCCTGCTTAGCAAGAGCCCCCAGGAACCTTGTTCCAGAAACACAATTTGGCCTGGAATTCCTGGATTTTGTCCATGAACAACTAGGTTTCTCCCAATCCCCGGTTGGACCCGTCCCCTGCTCCTTTGTCAAAATTTTTTACCCCTGTCCCACCGTCAAAGCCAAATTTTTCCTTTCTCTCAGCACCAATCAATTTTTTTCCTCTCACAAATCAACCTCATCAAAACCCAACCACATGCCACCGCTCCCCCAGGTAAAGAAGAAGAAGCAACCCGTACCTTGGGATAAAGATGGAACCAGATCACTTACAAGCATTCGAATACTCCTTGACTGGCTCACAGTGGATGGAAACTACTCCCGATGGTGTGGCAATACAAAAACTGGCTCCACCAAGACTTCCTTGGCAAATGAGATACTCACCAAGATGACCAATGCCGGCATCACCCATTGTGACAAAAAGGGTGTTCAGACTAAGCTTCAAGAGCTGCAGAACTCTTACTCCAAGTCCAGTGACTTTCTTTGCAATACTGGGTCAGGCCTCTTAGACAAAGACATTGAAAATGGCACAAAAAACCTTCCAAGTAAGCCCATCATTTCCCCCGATCCATCCACTACTCATTTACACAACTGACTATCAAGCTTCCCAGACGCACTTGTCAAAATATGCAAGTACTGGGATGAATTTCATCCCATCATGGGCTTGTGAACTTGCGGCAACCCACCAGTGACAACCGAATCAGTTGATGATGCAAATCCCAGTCTTCTCCGCCAACAGACTGCCAGCGAGCCCAATGGCCCGTTGTCTGCTCTCCAGCTCACGTCTGAGCCAAATGATAGCCTTGATGAAGATGATGCCACAGTTGGTCACACTTCATCTCCTGCGGTGGGAGCTACCCCATTGGTTCATACTGGAGGGGTCAAAAGGAAATCTGCACCCATGAGTGAGCACCATTCCTCTTCTGATGATGAAAGTCTGCAAATGACTAATGCAAGCTTTTTGATGCAGGTGTTGACGTAACTGGATTGGAGAAAATGATGGCCAAGACCCGTGGACATTGCCTCAAATTCTTTCAAGCTCACCAGGAAAGGGACTTGTTGAAACAGGCAGTAGTAACGAAGTAAGCGAGCAAGGATTGAGGCGGCTTCTCAGAAGAAGAAGCTCAAGCAGGAAGACCAACGCCTCCGGTTGGCTGAGATGGAAGCTTGTTTGAAGATCAAACAAGCAGAGATGACCGAGATACGGACTCGGTTCACCTTTTTCCAGAAGTTGAAGGACCTTGGTCACTCCCAAGAGGCCATCAACAAGTTACTCAATGACCAATTTGCAGCTGGGGGTAGCTGAGACTTGATGGCCTCCTCCAGTGCGGATGAAGAATCATCCGCCAGCTCGTCCGACAATTCTTTGTGAGACAGAAGCAAGCTGCTCTCACTTCCTCTATGTAGTTCCCGCTTTCCCTCCTGTCAGCCCATATGTTTTTTCCCCTCAGAAAATGTGTTTCCATTCATGCTATCATGCATACTATGTCCCCTACATCACCAAAATACAACCTAGCTATGTTTTTATAAGTTCTCGTGAGACAATCAATTGTCAAGTGCCTTCCTTGTGAGATGAAATACAAGCCTGAGGCTGTATTGAGAATACTGTTTCATCTCCGGCACCACTTGAAAGCTGTACTTTTTGAGCAAGTGCCTCTTGTTTCAAGTTTCCAACTTCCATCCTACTTAACCAACAAGATGCTAGAATCACTCGAAAAACTCAAATTTAAATCTCAATTTGAGCCACAAAAGAAGTCTTGGAAAAAAACCAAATCAAATCACAAGAAATCTATCAATACCAACCCATGCCTGACACCGGCAAGCCCCCCAAAAAGGAAGAATGAAAAATCTCTTATTCTTACCCCACCACCTGAACCGGTCATCCCAGAGATGGGTGTTGATCACAATCAAATTTCAATGGAGCACTGGCTAGATGTGGACTGCCTTCAATTGATCCACCCCACTTTCCGAGACTTCTGAGTAACGGCTGATCCCAATTTGTTTTGGGAACTTGAAGGACTCACCGACAAGCCTTCCGATCATTGTCCTGCTATGTCTTTCTATGAAATACCTGGTTGCTTGGCAAAGAGCTCATCCATCCAGTAACACAAAGGACTTGTGTGTCTTATGTGATGAATTGCTACCCAAGAAATAGTCAGAAAAGCTCTTGAAGCTTGGCAATTACCTCATGAGCAAGCCAAAAATCCGTCAAAGGTATACAAGAGAAAACCCACGGGCCTCCACCTTCCAGTGAGTCAGTGACTTCTTCCGTGTCCTAGTACTTGGCTGAAAGTGGTATGGGCATTTCTATTCAGTTCTCCTAGACCACCAATTACTTTTTCCAACATTGTGCAGAGGCGGAAATAATACCAAAGGGTCAGGAGCAGGGATGGCCTGCTGAAATTGATTTTAAGTCTCTCAAACAGTGAGTTACTTAATTTGTCAATTTGTTTTTGATAAATTCCTAGATGCCATTGGCTAATTGCAACAACAGTCGGGTCCAATGCAAGACGCTCCATTTATGGTCAGTAATCAATCGCCAAACCCCTTCCATTTTCTTGGAAGCAGCTCGCAGTCGATGGGACTTTCTTGGGCCAACTAAGTTGCAAAGTGTTTATCACGACATGGCATCTTTTGAAGTTGAGAAGCCCAGATAGTAAGCTATCTTTGATCACCTTGGAGATACCTCACACATAAGCTAAATTTATTGCCTTTCCCAGCTATGAGCCCCAGGGCTTCACAATTATCCACAAAACCCTCAGCCGTATTTACCTCAAAACGTATGTTGATATCACCAGAGATATGGCTAGCCCCCTGGCACCAAACTACCTCTTGCAAAAGGTATTGGTGCCAGATGCGGCCCTTTTTCTGATAGCCCAAGACATGTCCCTGCCAGTCCTCCAGACCTTAACCGATAGTTGGGCTTATGGAGCCGCGATGTTCCCAGACAATGATTAAAAAAATTTATTCCATCACATCTCAACTGATTAAAACTATGCGTAGTCCCCAACCCCTCCATTTTCTCTGAAGGCCTGTGCCTGTTCCATAATCTCCAGCTGCACTCCCTGGCAGTGAAGTTTCTTGGCTATTGCCTGCCTGATCACCCGTGGTTGATTCAATTTCATTCTCTTCAAAGTCATAGTCTTCAGCCTGGTTTAGGAAGTTGTGGAGAATGCAACAAGTCTGTCACAGACCCACAAATCAATGAATTAGTTACAGTTTGTTCTGCATGGGCTTTCAGCTCAGCAAAGCTCACCATGATCCACAAGTTGACTTGTATCAGGTCTTCTTTGTTGGCTATCCTCAGGCGCAACCCCCTTAGGCTTTGGAATAGGTTCTTTATCAAACCGATGCAGTTCTCTATGCCCACTCAGACTCCAGAATTATTTTGATTAAAGTTGTGCTCATCATCAGTCAATACCCGATGCTTCTGATGTTTAAGGTTGGCGCAAATCCAGAGTTGCCCAAAAGATACTGCCCGCTTGAGAAGAAGATTTCTGGGGTCTTTGTGAGTTTACAGTTGGTCGTGTGAACATCCTGGCCATCCTGTGTAAACATAGGTGATGTTGTGATGTTGATCACAGACCAAAATTGTAACAATCCTGTAGAACCCCTTCCGACTGTAGTAATCCGGGCCATCTTGCTTGGGGAACGTGCTAAGAACCACCAAAGTTCCATCAATCAAGCCTACACATCCATCAAATCCTGCTTCTTTGAAGCCACCAGAAATCTCCAGTCGCATGCCTTGGTCCAGCCAAACCAGAAGTTTTAGTTTGAGGTCCATGATTGCCATGATGCAGTGATTGGTATATAACTCCACAGTGCCTTCGGAAATGCGAAAAAACATTGTGAGCATGCCCACGGAAGCTGTGTTGCCATAACAGCCAAGTTGTTTGAGAGAAACCATCATTTGTTCAATGACAGGACGTTGGGGATGGTTGGAACCGTTACAAAAAACTGGATTGTTTGAGACTTTTTCGCACAGCTTCATGAAGGAATTTCTGGTCATGCGTAAGAATTGCTTGAAACACTTCTCTTTGAGGTGATTCATCAAAAAGTCCTGATTGTCCGGTGCCCGACTGATTTTTGGTCTTAGCCCGAGATAGCGGTTTTTCAGGATGGCCAAAAGTATCTGGGATTTGTCTTCTAACTTGTTCATCTCGTCAAGCTTGTCCAGCTCTGAGTCCAAATCTGAATCTGTCTTCCACTCGGATTATGTGGTGGATTGGCTGTCTTCACTCAGGAGATCACTGACCACAATCTCCATGATTTGCTTTTCAATGGAGCTTTGAAACACGGTGATCAGCCTCTTCCTATTTGATGTTCACACCATCTTGATGGTTCTTGGACTCGGAGGAGTATGGCTCAAGGAAGTGAGATTTTTTTGTACTTTTCTATGAACTTTTCAGAATCACCTTATGATACAGTGGCCGAGGTGAGATTTTTCTGTACTGTTCTACAAACTTTTCAGAATCACCTTACAATACAGCAGCCAAGATGTGTAACATCTGCCTGCCATTCACTGACCAAAACACGTCACAACTTTGTGTGCAGCAAATGATTAGTGGCCAAAAATTAATTACAAAAGGCAAACATGGGAAAGCCAAAAAAACATGATGGCTAATAGAATTTTTTTTGTGTACAATTTTTCATGTAAATTGTCGATGTTAATCTTGTAGAGGGCCTTGTCAATGGCGGTCATGTAGAGTCCCATGATATGGTCAAGCCGGGACCAGTATCTGAAGATAAATTCCTTTCCGTTTTTGTCTGCGAAGCATAAAGGTGAGTAAGTATTCGGGCTGGATGGTGACTTGATTTTCAATAAATTTACCTTGAAATACACTGCTATCGGTCACGTTGGCCTTTTCGGTGAGATCTTGGTCACGAGTTCACTGTTTTAATGCTCGAGCTGTCAGATAGTGTTTCTCAAGCATGCTGATCTTGAGTGAGATCTCTGTAACAATTGACATCAAGCAGAAGTCAGCAAACATGAAAGAGAATGAAATAAAACTGGGACATCCTGATCTGACCTGATGCCATTAAGTTCCATCTGGGCAATGATTTCACGACAAAGAAATCTCTCTGTGCCTGCACGGCACCACTGTTTGTAGTTGGCTTCAAGCCAGTCAAGCAACACAGTTATACTGTGTGGTCAACTAAAATTTCCTTCGACCCTGTCGTTACCTCAAGGAAGTGACCTGATTGTTGATGGCATCGGAGATTTACGGTATGAGCTGTGGGTAGGAATGAGTAGTGGAAAGAAACTCAACAGTGGCTGGCACAAAAGGTATTCCTTGCTGGCCACTCTTGGTTTTTTTCAGGCTTGTGGTTGCAATAGCCACTTTTGGGACCCCGGATTGTGTTTATATTTTCTGCCTGGGCTTCCATGTTTGTCGGCTCCTGCGTGAAAATACAGGAGTTTTTGTTGTTTGGGGGCGCAGGAGTAATTATTTGGCGGGCTACTTTTTTCTGGAACCTGGGTCCTGCGGGACCTCCTGGAACCAAAAAATTCAATTATGAAACCCCCTATTGCATGTGTGATGTGCGACCATCCTGATTACGAGCTACAACAGTGGGGATTTGATTGGTAGTGGTAGGTGTGAAGGGTCCCCAAAAGGGAAAACCTGTGACAATAAACTTTGAAAGAAACTTCTAACCTGCTGTTTGCCACTGTGGCTAAGTTGAAATGACAAAATCGGTCAATCCAAGATCAAACCATGCGAGATGTAGCATAACAACCATCGACCTTGGCCAGGGGTGCGGCGGTGATTCTATTCGGATTGGTTGGTGAGGCAAGGTGGAGGTGACTGGTGGAGAACGGATATAGATAAATAGGCCTGCTTTTGATTAAAATGTTTGAACATCCCTCGACCTAGCGGCTTGATGAGAACTGCTGAGGGGTTCACAGGAGGAGACATGAGACACACTTGTGTTGAATGTCAAGTCCGCTGGCTTATGTCATGTTTCAGAGATAACGTGACAAGCCCAAAAGCACAGGGGGAAAGACGTGTAAATCTTGGCTTTTGATTGAGCAACCTTCAACTGCAATTGAGTATCTTGTGTAATTTTTTTTTTTTTTGCAAAGCTATAGGTAAGAAACCTGTGACCTGGTTTTCTCAAAAGTGAGGATTTATTAAACTTTGATATCACCTGAGAAAGGAGGCTTACCAGGTATATTATAAATGTTTGCTGCCATTTTGAACAACTGAAAAATGAAATGTTCAAGATCCAGATGATGATTGAGAATTATTAATGAAATTGATAAGTTGGCTTTCAGGACCTTCAAATATGATTTTTTTTTTTTCTTGGTAGTTTCCGGAGGGATGCAGGGGAGAGGAGGCTGAAGTCCATTAAAATGCAGGTGGCGAGAGGGGGCCTGCGGTGCACTGGATGTGCTGTGCGCTGTGTATAACCACAGCACACCGGCTGGCCAAAGCGCTGTGAGAAGATTCCCCTAGAATTCTACTCCAGCACCAGCCGACTCAGTACACCCCACTGGAAACGAGATTCCAAGGAAATTTTCGCCTTTAACCCTTACATCCAAAATAAATAGGCGAAGACTCAAGAAGTGACGTAAGCGACCGAGGCGGGACAAATCCTGAAAGAACCAGGTGGAAAAACCCAGAACCGGGGCGGAGGGGAAACCCAAAACAGAGTCAGCAACAAACCTGTGTCTGGCGGGGACCAGGAAGAGGCAGAGCATCTGAGTGATGATAGCAATGACAGCAAGGATCTAATCGGCGCTCTTGGCAACTCCAACAGTAAGTAACAATCAGCATCAGATGTTCACCTCCAAAGGAGAGTAGCAAAGGAATAGGGATTTCTCTGAATGAGATGTACCTAACAAACTTTTAATATGCCATATAGGCGACACCCCACAGAGTGGAGAGAAGGAAGCGCCCAGAAGGAACCCAAGCAAAGGGAGGGATTGACACGAGCAGCACAGGGGTAATCGTGGACCAACTTTGCACAGCCAAAGAGAAAGGAGACCACATGAGGGAAAATACTCTGCTACAACTCCTGCTCGCGATGCCCTCAGCGACTAGCCAAAACGGGAAAGAACCGGTTCCACCAAAAGACACTAGCCAGGAAACAATCACCACCATCTCTAAACCCAAACCCCCAGTGGTGATTCGAGAAGGAGGGCGGATGATTACAGTCGGAATCGTCCCAGACCACAAATTCTGTGGCCTTCCTGCCTTCTACAACAAGAACCTTTGGGCTCTATCCCCTTGACAATTTTTGACTCAGAATGGCAAGAGAAAGCAGCGGTGTTCACCTCGGAAAAGCATCTGAACAAAAATTCCTCAGAGGAACAGCAATACACCCAACATCCAGCGCCAGACAAATGGTCTCAAACTTATGTCCAGTGGTCAAGAAACCACAAGGGTTTACAGGCGATCCTATGAGATGTATACAAATACACTGCGATGGCAAAGCTGTTCCTTACCCACCGGGGAAATGTAGATAGGATCATGATGAAAGACGGTTTTTGCACTGGGCTACGCTACAACATGGCAGTAAGGTCTAGTTTCTTCCAATGCGACATTGTGAAAGACGACGAAACGGTAGAAGCAGAAGACGTGTTGGTATTCAGGGATAAGCTCGCGACTGATTTATATGGAGTCTCGCAAAACTGAGGAGAACCCCTACCTGGTAGGAGGACTGAAGGAAGACATCAATCCATACTCCAGTAAACCAAAGTTCAACCCACAGAGGAGAAGGGAACCAATAGGACCAAGATTCCACCAACAGGGGCGTGGTAGATACGACCGAGGCCCTCATGAGCCTTATCCCCCGGCGAAACTGGAAAGGGAGAAAGAAGAAGGTGGTTGGGGTCAACAAGAGGAGCGAACTCCTTACCAAAGCTAAAGTTGGGAGTACAACTTGAAGGCAAAAGACTGAGCTAGGAACTTTAGAGGAGGGAAACAGGGGACCTGAGAAAATCAAACCGAGCAGAAGTACGTATCTTGCAGACCTTTTCCTTCCCCTCTTGAGATTGTTATAGTATATGTGATGGCTCGGCAATAAACTCTCACAGAATTCCTCTAGTAGAGATGTTAGCGACGGAGACTCATAAGAAGCTTGCTTTTTTGTTGTGCGTAACATGGGATGATTTAGTCAACAGGGAGATTACAAGCCACCTCCCTCTTGAGCCCAGTGGCCTGATGAACCACGGTGTGAGATAAATGTGAAAGAGTGGGAACAAGCACTCCAAAAAGCCGGGTTGACGAGTAAGTACTCCAATGTGTTAGACGGATACTGGCGAGGCTTTGACCAAGGTATTCAGGACCACACCATGGGCAACTTAAGATGGTACCCCCCCCCAAACCACTCATCAGCATTGAGAGCACAAGAAGATATCGAAGAAAACTTTAAGAAGGAATTAGAAGCAGGAAGGGTATTTGGCCCTTTTATGCACCAGGAGGTAGCCATCCGATTTCCATTTTTTAGGTCTAATCTGTTGGGGATGGCAGTGAATTTGGATGGTTCAGTAAGGCCCATCAATGACCTTTCTCACCCACATGGAATAGTCAAGGTGCCATCAGTAAACTTGTTTGTGGACAAAAAGGAATTCGAGACAACATGGGATGACTTCAAGACTGTCGCCCAATTCTTTAGGGAGAGCAAGACCCTGCTTGACCTAGGCCTTTTTGACAGGGAAAAGACCTATCGACATATTCCGACAAGAAAGAACCAATGGCCTTTCCTCATGGTACAGATATTCGACGGTCAGCTACTGGTAGATACGCGCATAACTTTTGGAGGCGTAGCAGGCTGCAGCTCCTTTGGAAGACTGGCAGACACATGGAAGGAACTCATGCATTTCAAATTCGACTTAGTACACATCTTCAGATGGGTAGACAACAACCTGTTCATCAGGAGAGTGGACTCAACTACGAACATGGAAGAAATTGTGGCTAGATCAGTGCAGTTGGGCATCAAGACAAACCAGAAGTACGCTCCATTTGCCAAGGAACAGAAGTACATTGGTTTTGTATGGAATGGCAATGAGAAGAACGTCCATCTGCCGAGTGGGAAGAAGGAAGAACGTTTAGATCAGATAAGGCATTTCCTCCAACACGGTGTTAAGTTTGCGTACCACGATGGGGAAGTCCTTGAGGGGCACCTAAACCATGTGGCTTATCTCCTCCCCCAACTCAGGTGTAGGTTGAGGGGAATCTATAGGTGGCAGAAGGAATGGCACAACCACACAGCGTTACGTCCGGGATGACCTATGAGAATGGGAGAGGATTCTTGGCACATACGGCAAGACGAAGATGGTCCTGGACCCCATCCCAATGGACGTGGGATGGGTAGGGGACGCACCCACGTTGTTTGGATTGGGGGTCTTGGTAGGGAAAAGTTGGACCCAACTTAGGCTAAGGCAGCTGGACGGACCTCCTCGGATATCTTGGCAATAAGAATTGGCTTATTGATGCTACTAGAGATAGGCATTACTCCAGGTAAGAAATATATTGTGTGGACCGACAATACAACAACAGAACACACCGTGTTGATCAGGAAATTGAAAGACTGGGGAGTGAATCAGGAGTGGCAGAAGATCCAGGAGATCCTCTTGGAGCACCAGATAGACCTATGCCCAAAAAGAGTGCCCTCAAAAGAGAATAAGGCCAATGACCTGTCTAGAGGGAGCATGTGCGGGCACAAAGAGAAAGACTTGTTGAACATTTCATTACCAATAGACTTGGAATTGTGGTTTGTACATGTTTAAAAATAATAAAAAAAAAAAGAGTAGATGGATCAAGAGAGAGAGGGAAAAGTAATACAAGAGAGAATTATGAGGACTTTATACTTCCCTGCAAGGAATGCACCAATGGAAGTGGAAGGAGGGATGAATTGAGCAAGCGAGAACACAGCCGGGGACCCGGCCCGGTCCCTGTGACTAATCCTTGTAAGATCCATTCCCGTGTTAGTCAAACCTACATCCCACCCGCAACACTACACACCGAGATGGACCTAGGTAAACTATCCGACTTCCTCTTGAATGGATCAGTTGCGAAAACGCTCTCCGTGGAAGATTTGAGAGTCCTCAAAGGCTGGAAATGGTCGACGTTGGTTAGTTACAATGCGGGAGTCCGGAAATTCAACACATACAAAGCACTTTTCAACTGATCGGAATATTCCTTACCCCTTTCAGCAAAAGATGTGGGCCGGCAGAGGGGAAAAAAGATTACGGCGACCTCCCTTACTCGGTACCTGCATGCTCTGAAAGCGTGGCACACCTTCCATGACACCAAGTACCCAGTTACAGCGAACACGAAGGTACGATTGATGATTAAGGCTTCAAGTAAAGAAGATGTGGTCCTCCCAGCAACCCCAGAGAAGGTTCCGGTTATGGTTTGCGACTTGGAGAGTCTAGTGGTGTATCTAACGGACAAGGACCCAGAGCGCAAAGCCATTAGAGACCTTGCCCTTGTGGCCCTCTGGGGAATGGCCAGGATAGCAGAGCTCACGTACCCAACCGCAGCAACACCAGTCAAATACAAGCGCGGTTTGATGAAGAGAGATGTCAAAACAAAGGAGGGGATAATGACCCTGGACATCTATGAAGCCAAAACAGCCAAACTGGGAGAAGTCCAACTCCTCAAACTCCAGCCACTACGTAGCCCTTTATGCCCTCTTGAGGCAGTGAACCAAAGACTCCTCTATGGGCAGTTAGAAACCGACTCTCTTCTTGGCTACAAAACCCAGGGGAGACGGATAAATCTCACAAAACGCAGGGTGAACGAAGTCTTCCGAGCGGCGTGGTTATCTCTAGGTAAGACGGGCTTAACAGGCCGCGCCTCTTTGAGGAACGCTGTTGGCATCAGTGTGGACAAGATTCACAGCCTAGGCAGATGGACGACGGACTGCTACAAGTGGTACATCAAGAACCTCCCAGCAGAGACCGTCACCGAATCACTACAAATTCTCAAGAAGAACCCGGGCCAGGATATCATGTCCATTTCCTTTATCCCTCCGGCATTATGAAATGAATTGGCTCTCCTGCAGATCTGCAGAGAGATACAACCCTCCCTGGCGTATGGGGCAGGCGCAAGGTTCAGGCACCAGGGAGTTTCTGAGTTGTGGGTGGGGCGCCTTCCCATCTTGGGGAGGGATACCACTCACCGGGGAATTTCACTCCGGCAGATGAGGTCTAGGGCCCTATACCCATACACGGAAAACCTGGGATTCACCTGAAGAGGTAGGGTCCGGGCCACCGTGTGAGCGCTTTAGGGGGGTACTCCATGGAGGCAGAACCCCCGTGGATAAGTGAGCAAAGCTCCTTCCCTCGCCACCCAGTGGATGGATTGGATTGAGTTGAAATTGTATGATGGAGATTCAGATTAAGGGTATAGAAAAAGAAAAACAACTGAAAAATGTTATTTTTTAGGGGTTTTTATGTTTTCTTAAGGATTGGTTGTGTTCTGTTAGGGTGTCGATCCAGACAGTCAGATGAAGCATATTCACAAGTTGTGGATTCCAGACAGAGTCCATCCATGCACCAGTAGAAGTCACACAATCAGTCTCCTATCACCATCGGTCAGACCAATGTCAGGAGGTGTCATTGAAATTCAAATAAATATGATATTTGTACATCAATTTATCTTGTCTCGTTGAAAGCACATAAAAAGAGATGCTTTTGTGTGATCTGCCCGGATCCTCACACTTTCCCTCTCAAAAGCTCACCCTTTCAGCCTCGTTTTGCAGCTTGTCGCACCCCAGCAAGCACTATTGCAGTTGAATTGAACCAACCCAACTCTGGAAACAGCAACAATTGCTGACTTGATGGTTCCCAATCTCAATGACAATAATAACACCATGGATCAAGATGAAGATGAGACAAGTCTCAAACTCGACAAAATGCGAGAGGTCCTTGGACTGACTGAAACCCAGTTTGCTCAGGCTCAACATTTATCAAGTGTGAGTCAGCAACATCATTTGTTTCATATCTCAATTTAAGGAGCTGTACCAATACAGCTCCGATCTCACAGGTCTCAGAGACAGACCGCCACCTAGTCACAATGATGTACCTGGAATCAATCCAAAGCCGACTCCTCAAGTTTGAACTTGAATACTTGGGCCGAGGCAATGGAGCGGTAGCTGACAAAGCCACAATACCACCAGCAAGCACTGGTCAGTGGGTGCCCCACCCAGAACTTTTTGTGAGTAAAACCTTATGATTTTTTTTTTGTTGCTTGTTTCATGTGCAGCTGACACAAAGCTAACCCCCATTAAGAATCTTCTTTGAAGAAAAGTCTGAGAAACACTTGTAACAGAAAATATCCACTCCTACGGACGGACCCAATTGGTTTTAGACAACACACCCATTGTCCATACCCGATTCATCATTGTCAAGGTGAGTTTATTTTCTCCTGCAACCCATCACAAATAATGACTCAGCCATTTTTGTGACAGGCCCACCTCGATAGCCAGGATGAATTGTGGAAGGTAACACATCTGCCCCCTTCCTATTTGACACATGAAGTTTCAGCAATTAACAGCCTTAAGAATTTAATCAACGAGTTTCTCAAAAATGAGAAGAGCTCTTTAGCCAAGTTAGTCAGTACACTCCATAGCCCCTCCATGAGAATGCCCAACTCAACTTCTTTCTTCCAGATCATGACCGGAGCAAGGCCAGGTCGCAGGGCTGATACCAAGCCAGTCCTCAAGCTCAATGAGATCATCATTTTGATCTTTCAGGCATACTCAGGAACTCATGAGTTCTCCAGCCCATCCCAGATCAAGCAAACTGTTACCGCCAAATTCTGATATTGGATTGCATACTTGTGTCTTCAACTATTTGCTCAAAGGCAAGTTGATCGCATGACTACTGTTGCAAATTCACCATGGGAGGTTGTCAACCACCACCTTGAGAGCCTAAGGAAGAAATCTGAAGATTTCAAACTTGTGTAAGTTAAATCCTGTTATAAGTACATACTAATCAGCAGAAGAGCTGATGCTCTGGGTACAGCTTTGCCTGTCTAGTGATGCAATCAAACGATACTCTATTCAATGGAATCAACACTGCCTCCAATCTAGCCTTACTTGAAGTAGCAATCCCCACCAACATTCAGGTCCGAGCCCTGATGAAAGCCAGACAGAAGAATCCAATTAAGTGCTGGGCTCTCTGGACCATGATTAGACTTTCCTCATGTTCACCTCTATCTCTTTCCGTCTTTTTTTTTGAGTGTCAGTCGCTTTCATCTCAACTTCTCGATCTTGGCACATTCCTTCTTTTCAATCATCATGAGCCACCTCCTTCCCTTTTGTTTTCCCCTCCTCATGCCTCTATATAATCATAACAATGATTTTTTTTTTGTTTTGAAAATAAATCTATGTATATGATTCAACAACAGCTGGAAGCAATCAAGTATTTTAAAAATACAAGATTTTTCCGATTCTCAATTCTGGCATTACAGATCACATGGTTCCCACGAGTCACCACGAGCCTCTATGCCTCCTCGCATACACCACAGCAATCCCATTGCGGTTCCACACACTGGCCACCGTGTACGCTCAGCAATAGTGGGAAAGTATTGGGGACCGCCTGGTTCCACGTGTGCTCCTCGCACAGGTTGCAAGGAGCCAGCGTGCATTGGTCCTGTGTTGACCAAATGCCGACGGTAGGCCTCCCCGCAAGGTCCCACGTGTCGTCCTCACGTAACTCACGAGGCAGCAGCGTGGAACTTTGCTGGGGGTGTCGATGATGATTTTGATCCCTATATATTTAAAATGAAGCAAGAGAGAGAAAATATTTAAAATGGGCCATTGAAGGTTTCATACCAGCCCTTGAGACACATCAACTGTTCAATTTACTGTGGTTTAAGCAAAGATTGCTGCCACAAAACAATCCGTTGGCCTTTTGAGAAAACTCTCTTGGAGGCCGCATTTGTTACCAGGATCGCAAGGTATTTTTGAGCCATCTGAGCCAGCATGGGGTATGTGTTTTGGAGCCCAGACCAGTATGCAAGGATTTTTAAATCCACTGGATCTGTATCTTCCTTTAAGTACTGATGGATCTTGGCTTTGATACCTTTGGCAGGCTTGTTTTGCTGATGCAAGGCTGATGCAAAGAAACTCGGCCAACTTTTCTTTTTGGAATGTGACTCGTCGCAGTCAGAATTCTCTTGAACTGTGGATTTTTTAAAATTTGATTTTTCATCCCCCTCAAATTTAACCGCACTTGTGAGGAAGATGTGGGTTGAATATACCGGCTAAACAAATCTCACTTGACCCGGGGCACTTTCAGGGTTTGGGGTTCAGGATGACCCTCTGAACCCCTCCCGAACCCCGGGTTACACCCTTAAATAAGCCTCCACAGCGGGGAGCAGAAGCAAGCAGCGGAGCTGTCCACACCAGTCAAGGCTTATGCCCAAAGTCAAAATTCCCGCGTGGCAGGATTTCAGATTTGGGCTGAAAAGCCCCTTTTTGCACACTTTTCCTCCTGGGTGCTTCTGTAATGAGACTTCATCAATTTGCTTCTCAGGCATGGAAGGCTGCCATCTTGTGTTCATTTCCCTCTCCTCAGTTTTTTTTTCTCATCTTGTTTTTTCTTTATACTTTTTTGAAAAGGGTGCTTTTTCAAGTCGAGTTACCAAAGCCAAGTTAAATTGGCTTGGTGTTAGCCCTTTTTTCAGTTTTTTTGGTTTTTATTCATAATTTGATTTAGGTAATCCCATGGAAAGTCTATAGTCTAACAGCTTGACTTTTATAATAATAAAAAAAGAGTCGTTGGTTGAAACAAACGACTTGATATACATTTGGTTGACAAGCAATCTTTATCGTCAAAGTTGAAACAATGAGTGACGAAGAAGGTGATCAAGCAAATCATCATCTTTCTTCTCTCGGACCCAATTTGAGATCAGCCAGCTCTTATCATGAGCTTGTGCCTGACAAGCTGATTGCCGAGAAAGAAGCAGCCAGCTTCCCAGACCTTTGTTTGTCAAACAAGTCAACTACGACCAAAGAGGAACTTCCTGATGACCTACTTGCCTTGCAATCAAAAGCAGCGGGCACAAAAAACAAGGTTTCATTGCGCAAGGATTTGATGAGCCTCAGTTGAGAAGATCTCAAAGAATTCATTCGCAAAAAATCTAACGAGTTGTATGGGGACGAAGCAAAGGAGGAGCAAGTCAATGCTGTCGCCGGCTTGGTTCATTCCCACCATACATTTGTTCTTGCAGGAACCAGGTTTGGTAAGACCCATATAGCGGAGAGTATAAAATCGCTTCCAACGTTATCAGAAGTCTATTTTCATGTTGGATTTTTCAAAAGTTTATGTATGTATGTATCTTTTTTTTCAATCACTAACTTTGTCCATATGTATTTATGGTTTTGGACTTACCAAAGTTGATAAAACAGGTGCCTCAACTTGGTGAATTTTTTATAAATTCACAGCGAGCCTTCTCACTTCTGAGAATTGGTAGGATGGAGGAGAACATGTAGCCCATCACGTTTCTGCAACTCAAAATCCTATAGGAATTGAGCTGGAGACATGAAGGACATATGTAATTCCCACCACCAAAACCCCAGAATCTTGCCACACGGCTTTGGCGACTTATGGTGAAAGTCTCCCGTGCGGGGGAGTTCCCTTCGGGAACTTCCTGGCAACACTTTTCAGAGCCCCCCGCAGCGTGAGACTTTGTCAAGTTTGGAGTTATAGCAGGATTTTGGCCTGAGAGCTTTTCATGTTTTGGTGGGGCATTTTGGCCCCTCATTATGTTTACCTCTTCCAAAAGTGGGCCGGCTACGCTACCCATAGTGGTAGCTTAGTGTAGTTTCTGCTAACACTACAGGATTTTCCGTCAAGCATTAGCAGAATTGTGCTAATGCTACGCGCCCCAGGCCCCAAGAAAAGTCCCGCTATGCTGTTAGCGGCTTTTTGGCAGTGTTTTTGCCGCTACAGTTGCTGTAGCGCAGAACAAAGCCACTGCAAATAGGGCTAACACTATGCCCCGGTGGGCAAAAAAAACCGCTGCTACGCTGCACTTTTTTGCCAAAAAGCATAGTGTAGCGTAGCGGCCCACTGCTGCCTCTTATGCTCAGATTTCTCTCTGCCTTTTTGGGGGGGACTGGAATCCAAAATCCAATTTGTGAAAACCCTCAAGATAATGTGATCAATTAATCTTTTGTCCAATTTTCCAGCTGAATATGCTTGTCCAATATTATAATGGATTCAAAATGCCTTAATTGAGCTTCCCTGGATCAGTTCCTCAAAACTCAGCCTTGAATTTTTTTTTTCATACTTTACACAGAGTACTTTTCAGCCCCAGAGACCTATGGTGGGTAAGATATTTGAGCGTAGAAGTAGGAGACAACTGTTATGTGATCTATTCTTAGAGTTGATTTGGTTCACCACCTCTTGCAGGGTTGGTTCTGCCTCTTTACAACAACAACTTTTCTGGTGTTGTATCTGACTAGAAATTGGTTGGAAAAGTCACAGACTTCTTTGTCTGCTTGAAAATATTGATCTCAATGTCACCCCAACACAAACAATAAATTTTCCTTATATCCACAGTTATGCAGTAGTTTTGCAGTAGAGCTTGAAGAAACTCTGCTCAACTTCAATCAATCAATCCAAAAATAACAACACAAAAATAACTGGATAAGGTCTTCTTACCAGTGGCTTTGACCAATTGACTTATCTCACAAATATGCCTATAAGACTGTAAGTCTTTGATGTGTGGATTTGGTGTAAGCAAGCAAGCACAGTAGCAGCAGCGATGACGAAGATAACACGGACCTTTTACAAAGTTGTGAGATGTTAGTTTTTGAGAGACTAATTGATGAATGAATTACTTGAGAGATCACACCTTTGATGTGTGGATTCGGCATAAGCAAGCAAGCACAGTAGCAGCGGCGAAGAAGGAGATAACACAAACCTGAGAGAATAGAAGGAGAGATCAGAGAAGAGAAATTTAGAGTAAGGAAAGTGAGTCTAATGAAACGGACCTTTTACAAAGTTGTGAGATGTTAGTTTTTGAGAGACTAATTGATGAATGAAGAAAACAACCGGTTGAGAAGAGTGTTTAAGAATGAGATCAATTAGGTTTCAAGAAACTACTGCGGACACAACATTGTTTATCATACTATGCTAATAGAGAGGAAACTACAAGTATTCTAATAATGCCAAGACAAACTGATTTTTAAAAAATGTATTGTCTTTTCAGAAAAGCTTGGACGAATCCAAGCGAATCCATTTTGTTTCATGTAAATACCAATTGTTTTGTCAAAATTTGACTGTCGTTTCTGCCGAGAATTGTCCCACGGCCTTTCTGAAGTCTCTGCCATAGTCTTCGCAACCAATGCTTGGCTATTCCATCCTAGTGTCCTAGAGGGACATGGATGGGGGAGTCGTTGAGGGTGTCGGCAGGGTGAGAATCATGCCCTGGTTCCAAATCCAAGCTCATTTTCTCCTTCATCCAACTCCAACATAGCCTACCAGCAAAACAAGGCTTCGGGGGCAGATTTCATTTTGGGTCCTATCTGACAGCTGTCAGGGTAAAACTGCTGACAAAACTAAATAAAAGTATAAGATCCAAAACGAAAAGCAGACTTGTGCAGTCCAAGGTTTCCCGAAAAGACAATATTTCATAGATTGTCCAAGGTTTCAAAAGTAAATACATCATTTTGGAAAGTGACAAGTAAACCAAACTTTCGGACTGATCATTCCAGTTGTATTCATCAATTCATTCATAAAATAGGGTTTTCATGGTGAGGCTGTGTTGATGATGATGAATTTCGATGAAACAATTTAATAAGATTTTCAAGTCCAAACATAATTTGTACATATCCATCACATCAAGACAGATCGATCCATGACACCAACCCCATCATCGGACTCTTAAACATAAATAATTAACAAACCGCACGACATCTTACAAAGTGTAGTACTGAGCCAATCCCCGTGATTTTCCATTTTGGTGGCAGAAGCAGTTTAATACAATTTTGAGCGGGTGAAGATGCTGTATGATATCTCCTTGAAGTTTGGCTCAGGCTGGATAGACCGTTTCGATTTCCAGTTGGGTCAGATTTACCAAAAAAAGCTTATTGAAGGGCAGGACAGTCATATTAATGAAATTATGACGTCACTACATTGGTTTCAGGGCGGTGTGAAAGAAACGTTGGGTCTGATGTCAGCCAGCTCACACTCAACGAATGCTTAGTCTTGACTGCTTCATTAAAGTCTGCTCCCATCCATCCACTTGCTATCCTCTGCCACTCAAAAACTAAAAAATATCTTCATCAAACAAAATGGTCTACCAATGGTCAGTAGAAGTAGCTCGATAGACACCATCATTAGCCTGACTAGTTATAGTTACCAATTATCTGATAACCTCTGAACAATAAATGACGACAGGGAAGCTGGCACACAATACGACGCTGGTGCGGTCGTAGACTACGAAGGCCGTCTCTACAAGATTGTCCAGCCCCACCAATCCGAGCCTAACTGGCAACCACCCACCACTCCTGCACTATGGGCCCGATTGCCCGTCGAATCTCAAACGCATCAACACCATTCCGAAGGAGGCTACCAAGGTGGCCAAGAACACCACCATCAACACCAAGGTTTTGTAGACCAATCTGGTGGTGGTGGCGGTGCTGGCTACCAACACACCATGCCCAATCCTGGTTAGCCATTCATCTCTTCATATTACTCGATTTTTTTTCATTTGTTTACTGGTTTTCCTTTCGCTTCTCATTTGATAAGGTGGATACGGCGGACAACAACACCACAATGATAGCTATAATCAACAAGGAGTTGAGAACAAAGACGAAGGTTGGTTAGATGATGCCAAGAAACACAAGCTCGGGATTGGTGGCGGAGTCTTGGGAGCACTTGGTCAGCATAGACACCCTGATATGGCTCATCTGGTAGACGATTTTTGATGAGTCGTATTTTATTTTACTTTTAGCCATTGGCGGGGGTGTGTATGCTTATAGCAAGCACAAGAACAGGGATGTAGAGGAAGCCAAAAAACAGGCTTGGTTGAATGAATCGAGCCGCGAAAAATGGCTCGAGGGTGCCCATGCGCACACCCAACACTAGTGAGTGTGTTTTTTTTAATCTAAGAAGAGAGAGAGAGATGGTATGTAGATTTCTTTGGCTGAAAAGGGACCTCTCTTGTTGCTAGTTATTCGGGTGGCCAAAGCTCGCCCGTTTATTGGGTGTTGGTCGACAAAAGTGACCCGATTCCTAACAACGCTATCGAGGGCGGTCGTGAGGGAGGACACACGTTATACATCGGTAGAACTTATTACAAAGGCGGCTTACATGTCGGGAAAGTTTCGCTTCATTTGGGCGGATGTGTGATAAGTTATGCCGGTAAAGAACACAACGATTTTGATAAATACGAGGTAAGCTTTGCGTCACTTGCCTTATCCGATGAAAAGATTTCAAATCATTTGTATTAAGATCAAATAAAACTGGTTTGAAAGATTTTGTGTGGCGATAAACATGCCGTCAAGTGGGTCAACCACTCTTCAGGCCATGGTGTGATCAAAGCCGAGGGCTGGCAACCCGTCGAGGGAGGCCGAGAAGACGATGGAAGGCAAGTTATCAAGTTTCCAACAAGAGCTCACATTTGATTTTCATTCTGATTTCTTGTGACTTTTACATACCTTTTGTTTTTCAGGTTCTTGTTTGTTTGTCAAACTCAGCACGAAGGAGGTGTGCATCCTTGCAAAGCTCAAGACGGGACCGACTTTGCAATCTTTTCTTATGGAGGTAACAAAGATCCAGAATTCGAAGACAAAATGTTTCCTGTATTGATTTATTTTTTGACTGACTTGTCCTCTTGATTGGTTTGTTTGTTTTTCGCAGACAAAGAAAAGACTTCTCAAGAATTCAACATCTTGGTCTACGCTTAAAAGACGACGTGTTGTATGTGGATGTACAACTGATGTTTTTCCAAATCCCCCAAAAGGTTTGCGGGTGTGCTTTGTGTATTAGGCGATCAATCATGATTGCTGTGTCTTGAATATCTGTTGTACGATTTCCGTTATCGATCTCCGATCCAGTAGAATTTCATTACATTACTATTCTGTAGTCTTTTCACTCTGAGGCAATGCTTACACGAAGCCTATATAAATGTCGAACAATGTTTTCCTAAACTACGTCCCTCACACATCTCGAGACTGGCTTTGTGGTCAGGAGCAGGTGCTTTCTATCCATCTCGTCTGGTCATTGAATCTCGAGGCTATTGTCCGCTCCAAAAGTCAAGTGGAAACTGTGTCTGCAGTCTATGTATGGAGGATGTGCAAGAAAAAGGCCACTTCGTGAAGACTGCCATGTGGTTTTCGGCTCGATTTTTCTCACGGTTCTTTTCTCCAAACTGGCAAGATATTGGGATTTTTGGGGCACTGGCTGGACTGACTTATTTGACTCAACAAGTCATTACTATATAAAAAAACGACAGAAACTGGTAGAGATAGAAACTATTTTTTAGATCCAGGCGCGGCTTTCTTTAAACCTTTAATATTCTTAGCGTTTCCGATACCGTAGAAAGATTGATTTGATTCACCAGAGATCCACTGAAGATCATCGATACCAAAGCCATGTTGATCGAGAGTGGATTGATGATTATGAGATGAGAGGGCTGGTTGATCGGGAACGGTAGATTGAGGAGTACCAGAAGATTTCGAGAGAGGAGGAAGAGTATCGGAAGGGATAGGTTGTTCAGTAGAAGAAGGGTCTATCTTGGGTTGTCCATATCGTCGTGCAAATCTTCCCATTCGTCCTGATTGGTCTTGGTCGGCTACTTCGCGTGCTAACGAGGGGTTCCATAAGGGATGGTTCGTCACATCTCTGGCCAGTGTTATCGTCGATCTTGGAGACCTTGTTGTCAAATAAAAACAAGACCCATCTGCCATCGTCACCTTACGAAAAAAAACCACCCAAAAAAACTTTCATTTCATTGTTTAGAAGGGAGGGGAGATGGATTCTACTTACTCGGTTTACGAAGCTGGGTGGAAGAGCCGGATGCAGAACTTGGGGAATCTTGTCGGGTCTAGGAAAAGCAAGCCGTAGTTTCTTCTTCTCTCGACGATTGAAGATCGGGGCCAAAGGTTGAACGGGGTTCGAAGTGACGGAATGATATCGACGAGCCAACATCATCATCCTCGTTGTTGTTGTTGTGGTGGTGGTAGTGAGTTGTCTTGTTGATGCTCGTAGTTTACTCGCTTGATGTCCTATCGTAGTGGCTTCCTTCTATTCTTGTCGACTTCGATCGGATCGTTTGTTTTTATTTGACTGTTTTTTGTACGCAAGAAGCTTTTTCGTATTTTTTTTTTGGGAGCAAAACCTGTCACAGATATTTCTAACACACACCGCGCCTGAAAATCGTCGAATGTCACACTGAAAGGAGTGCAATTGTCTTGCTACAAACAGTGACCCCTCTTTATAAGCATAACCATGGTGGACACTAAATAGACACTAATCTTATGCTTACATAGGTATGCTTCGTATCGAAGTGCACAATGTAGTCTATGCTTTTACATTGGACTGTCCGTTACAAGCATAGGTCACTAGGATTGCATGCTTATATTAGGGGGGTTCACTAGACTTTCATCAGAATTTTTTTAGGGCCTGTACCGTACGAAAACAGTTTTCCCGGGGGGGGAGGAAAACATTTTTTTCAATATTTTGGTTTTCCGGAAGTGAAAACAGTTTTCCATCAACATGTACCACCACCGTCCTGATTCTCCACCCCACCTGTTCCTGTTCTCAAGTTTTCCC